>CM035440.1:38671462-38676462 GCA_020310875.1 Ceratopteris richardii
ACATATGAATACATACATGAGAGAAATTTTATCCTAAAAAATAAAGCTATATATAGAATTTTAGGCATACCCCTGAGCTTCATGTTCTAACTTAGAAGAATATGCTTTCAACTATTTGGTGGGATTCAACTATACTCTAGTTGAATAAAGGAGAACCTATTGTCTGATACCCATTCAAATGATTCAAGTTAATGATCGATAACTAGAGTAGGATTGACTATCTAATCTACTCATGTGTTTTCAGTATTACCATCCTTTTGTTAAGACATCAATATAATCTCATCTTCATTGTCCTTATTGATTTCTACTATTTCTTTTATTTTTAAATCTGTGTTCTCATAAATGACATAACCTATTAATAGATTACTATCGATTTTTGGTAATTCTTATTCATCATCAATAGAATCAGCATGTAGAGTATTATCATCTTCATCAAGTAGATTGTTATCATTGCCATGTACAAAAATTCTAATTTCTTGAGATGTCGATATATCAATATCGGATGATGAACCATCAACATGAATTTCTTTGATCTCTATAACAATAAAGTGTTCAAACAATGTTGGACCTCTAGGTTGAACATGAATGACTTGCCACCAAGGATGAACATCAAGGATTTTATAAAAAAATGTTTTTTCAATATGCCTAGGAAGAATATATGGTTCTCTATTTAATCCCATTATTTTTGAAGAATCAATCGCCCAAAAACTAGATAAGTCCTTCTCAATGTGGAATTACTACCTTTATAATCAACTCGAAATCAATCAATCTTCAAAATAACCTAGCAAAATATTAAAAAGTAAATAAAAATTCATTATTATGTTCTTAAAAAAAATAATAAACTATATCATAAAAAATAAACAACTTTTTTTTTTACCTTTTTGAACATACGAAATGATATTTTGAAGAAACCAACAACAGTTCCTACGTAGCCAAGTTTGCTATCTATAAGGTTCATATATTTTGAGCTAGCATAGGATAGTTTCTTGAAAGAAGCAACAATGCTAGAATCCTCTGTATCATGTGGAGAATCAATCATTCTAATTATAATATGGTGTCCAAAAGCCCACACACATATTTGTGAACATTTGAGCCTACAATAAAAATCAAATCATATAGTTAGGAGAAACTAATAAACATATATGTGAACAAATAGAATAAATTTAAGTACCTTTCTTTCACAACCTATCATTAGCTCCCTCTACTCATTAGAAATTTGTTCATTATTTGCATTGGCTTGTTGCATACAAGTATATAGCCAATCCGTGAAAGAAGATATATTTATATTCTCATTACTATCGAGATTACATATATATCTTTTGTTTCTTCACCTTTACTTCGATAATTTTGAAGTTCCTATTCATACTCGCTAATAAAGGCTTGCATGCATTCGTTATTGTATGCTACAAAAGTAGAAATATCACTTTTTTCTTGTAACGTAAATTGAAATGGAACTCCCTTACTTGATAATACCTCATCTGTTATTTTTGAAGAAGACTCATTGATCCATGCACACGGAGCTTCTTCATGAACTCTTTCAAGGTATTCAATAACATAATACATGCACTCATCAAGCATCCATCCCTTTGCCATAGATCCTTCTGGTTTTTCTCTATCGCACACAACCTTTTAATATTCCTATAAATTGCTCAATCCAAAACATCCATTGAGTGTTTACAACACTTGCAATCTCTATTTCATCCACAAGATGGACTAATAAATGAAGTTGAATATCAAAAAATGATGTTGGAAGCTCTTTCTCCATCAAACATAGTAGCTCCCTGCATTCATGTTTCTTTTGTGGGATTGAGTCTTTCTACTAGTATCATAAATCAAATTATAAAGAAACTATTTCATAAATAAAAGATAACAAATAGTCTTATATATTAAATATAAAAGTATGATAATTACCTTATAAGTGATCCAAGACAATACATCATGTCCCATAATCCTTTCATTATACATCCATCAATAACTAGAGGTAGAATATGCTTCAAAAAGTTATGTCAATCATGTGCCTTTAACCCAGATAAGCTCCTATCATCCATAGTAAGCATGTTTTGGAAAGATGCTCCATATCCTGTAGGTGTTCGAATCGATTGAATCCTATTGTTGATAGTTTGTATCTCTTTTGTTGTAAGTATCCAAAGAGTAGGTGCATAAGTTGTTTCTTGTTGATTTCTATCACAAATTGGCCATAACTTTGGTTTTGAGTTTTGCTCCTTTAAATCATTTCTTGATGCTATTATGTCTTTTAATCCAAGAAGATGTTGCCATAATGAATAGCCAATATTCTTGAATATATGCATAGGATCAAGAAGATGATATACCTTTAACTCTCTCCAATACTCCAAGGAATACCATATCGACATATTCTCTGCTAGCACCAATTTTCTGTTACCTCTAATGTTTACATTCTCATCATCTTCATCATCACTGAAGATTTTGGATTCTGGATCTATAAGAGGCCCATCTATCCATTTTCGATATCAATCCATAGGTATCATTGGTCTTGGACACTAACCTGTTTCAATCTTTCCATTTAAATGTAACGCTTCTCTTTTACATCTTAATGGATGATCATCAGGCCAGAACCATCGATGTCGAAGATAAATATTTTTATTGAGATTCTTACTATAAACTGATCTCAACCAACCACCACAATAAATGCAAGCCTTATATCCCTTAGTAGACATTCGTACATCATGAAAACCATAAAAAGATAATTAGATTAACTCACATACAATTGTATACATATTAAATTAAAAAAATCACATTATTATCTCAACAGACACCATATCCCAGAAAATTGTGTATAGTACAAGTCACAATTCTGTGAATCACAATGTGTCTTTGATTAATGCTTTTTGATACATCAATGACATTAATTCCTCTCCATAACTCTTGGAGATCGTCAATGCGAGGAGCAAGATATATATTCATGTCTTTAACTTTTCTTTTTCCCTCGATTAAAAGTGAAAGCATTAAATGCTCCTATTTAATGCTAAGGTATGACAGGAGATTGTAGTTAATGACTACCACAGGCCATGTTGACCATTTACTAGATTTCATAAAAAATAGACTAATCCCATCTAATGCAACTCCTAATTTTAGATTCTTTGGCTCTTGTGCAAAATCAGGCCATCTAGAATCAATATGTTGAAACTGCTAGACTTCATCCCCATGTCAAAGCTTTGATAATTCAGGGATTTGAAACATAGGTTTAATGCATGGAGCCAGTGGAAAATGTCTCAATACCTTTTTTGGATTTTACTGTCTTCGTCTTTATCTCAAGAAGATTGACATTTTGGACATGTCAAAGAGTCTGCATAATCACCTCTATATAAAAGACAATTGTTAGGACATGCATGTATACACTAATAATCTATACCAAGATTGTTGATTATCTTCTTCATTTCATCATGTGATCTAGGAAGAAAATTCTTGCTTGGTAAAAACTTTTCAAATAGTAACCTGTAAGTTCATGAAAAAAGATGATATGAATGAAATAAATAAATAAATAGAAAAGTAAAAATTATACCTAAATAGTGTCGAAACAAATATGTTACTCCATCCAAAACAATTTTGAAGATCGAGAATAAGTAAGCTTGCACTTAGTCGTGTCAAGCGACTTATCTCATATATATGCTTTAGACATTCTTCTTGAAGATATTTCTAATTTTTAGAAATATCAATGCTTTTGCTATCATTTTGATAACAATCCTCCATAAACATGCCATGCCATCATCTTCATGATTATCGCAAAAATCTTGTACTTTATCTTCTTTTGAATATAGATCATTCAGTCTTGCATATTCGACAAGAGCACTTTTGCATAGCCTCCTCATGGCAGCTTCTGATAAATGAGGTCTTACTGGCAACTCTGAATGGTGTGGTGGAAGATCATCAATGTCATACATAGGAATCTACACACATGAATAAAAATTATTAGTATTCCATAAATGAATGAAAAGTAAACTTTAAAACATAAATTTAAATATGTAAGTTAATGTGAAAAGAGTTTCAATCCATTAGAAAGTTTTCATTGTTCTCTAGATAAAACATGCTCTTGGAGGTCCATGCCATCCATAATTCACTAATAATTCATCACCAGCATGTAATGAAGTAATAGCATTGACAACCATGTATCTTGCTACATTTCTACTCATGTATGGTGATCATAACTATTTTCACACTCCTCAAATGTGCAATTAGTCACAGAAGTATTATATCCTTGACTATTATTTATTAAAGCTGCTATATTGACATGCATGTAAGCTCTTCCATCAATTATGTGTATGTATATATGTATGTGTGTGGGTATGTATTTACTATGTATCTTTGTGTATATGTATGTGTCTGTGTTTGTATATGCATGTTTTTAAATTTAAAGTTTTTTTTTATATTCTAATTTCTTTTTTTGTTTGAGATTGAAATAATAGGAGATATTGTATGGTAGAACAAAATAAGAGAAGGCCTAACATACCATCTAAGATGTGGCCATATTTTCATAGATAGCTACATCTTCAATATGACTCCTCAATAGAACGTATACAAATTAATAATTTATATTACAATGACTTATAATTCTCATATGTTTTATATTTAATCTACATTTTTTTGTTTCATTAAATAAATGTAGGTGGTTGCAAAGAAGAGATTCAATTTTGTTCATACATCACACTTGGGCCAAAATGGGCCATCATGGTTTTGTCGCTACATTTGTAAGTATATGTATGATTGAAACTATATTTTTTTATTTTAATTAAAACACTAATCATTAATCTTTTTTATTTGTTTCAATGCAACAAAAGTTTCTACACATTGTGGATATCAATGTCGCAGTGATAACAGGCAAGATCATCCAAATGCTTTTGTCAGCATTAGTAAATTTCATATAATTATTTTATTTTTATTGATGTTTTATATGTTATATTTATTTATGTTTTTTCTCTTTAATACTGAGTATTATGGAGAGGTAAATATGGATGATGTGGAGA
>CM035440.1:39281462-39661462 GCA_020310875.1 Ceratopteris richardii
TGAAGAAGAGAAAATCATTAGACAAATCATAAATGGAATCAAATCACACGATAAGTGGGAGTCATTCACAACAGCCATGGATTTATACATGGATATGCATGTATCCGACCTCAACACACTCATGGGCCAACTCTTCACTCATGAAGCAAAGATTAGCAAAGGTGGTGAGTCCTCAAGAGGTAATCAAACTTCTACTTATATTCTGATAAAGCTAAGGTCAAGGACAAGTCAAAGAATTGGAAGAATGAAGATGAAGGTAGCTCTTTCCAAGCAAACTTTGCAGGTAGAGGAAGAGCCAGAGGTAGAGGCAGAGGTGGAAAGCAAGGCAGGGGGAGATTCCAATCATCTCAACCTTGCAATATATGTGGCTTATCTAATCATACTACTGAAGAATGTTTCAGGAACCCGAGGAACTCAAGAGGAAGAGGATTCAATAGAGGTGGCTATGGATCAAATAGAGGCAGGTACAATGGAGGTTACAACAACAACAATTACAACAAAAAAAACTATCAAAGTGGTCGTAGAGGAAGAAGAGATTACAATAACTATGCAGAGGACCAAAGTCAAGAAGATTCATTATTGATTATGAATCTATTAGTGAAGAAGGGTAAGGATGATGATCACATATTTTAAATTGATTCGGGATGCTCAAACCATGTAGCAGGAAATGTGGCTTTACTTTCTGATTTGGAAGATCCTCATAACAAGCATGAAGTGCAGACAGGAGATGAAACAAAGCACTCAGTGGAGAAGATAGGTAATGTGAAGACATCAGATGGGAATATGAACCTCTTAAGCAAAGTCTTGTATGTCCCTACAATTACCAAAAATTTAATAAGTGTTGGACAAATTGTTCAAAAAGGATTGCAGGTTAGATTCAACCGATTTGGAGCATATGTTGAAGACCCAAGGCAAGGCTTTTGAAGGATTGCCAAAGGAGAAAAGACAGGAAGGCTTTTCACTTTTGAAGTGGAAGATACAAAGAACATAGCTTTGTTTAGCTATGGATCTCAAACTCTAAAAGAGTTGGAGATATGACACAAAAGGCTTGTTCACATTGGTGAGAGGACACTAAAACAAATTTGCAGGGACCAAAGTGTACTTGGTTTGCCTAATATCACAAGGCAACACATGATTTATAAGTGTGAAGCTTGTCAACTCGGCAAGGCTCATAGACAACCTTTCAATAAGAAACGATATATGTATCAAAATCCTTTGGATCTAGTGCACACGGATGTGTGGGGTCCAAGTAAGGAGCCATCTATATCAGGTTCAAGATATTATGTGTCTTTCATAGATGATTGTAGCAGGTGGACCATTCTGTTTTTCATGAAGCACAAGGATGAAGTGTTTAATTGCTTTAAGAAGTATATTGCTCTTGTTGAAAACCAATTAGGTAGGACTTTGAAAAGACTCAGATCAGATGATGGAGGAGAATAATTCTCTTTTGAATTTGATGCCTTCTTGCATGAAAGAGGCATTAAAAGGGAAGTCACTACAAGGTATACAACTGAACTCAATGGTGTAGCAGAGAGGAGGAACAGAGCTATTGTCGAAGTTGCAAGGTCCATGCTCAACGAAAAGGGATTGCCAAACTACCTATGGGCAAAGGCTGTGTCTACAGCCACATATCTCATAAATAGACTCCATCTAAATCACTAGATGGAACCACTCCATATGAAGTATGGAATGGAAGAAGACCTAGTCTAGAGCATTGTAAAATCTTTGGATGCTTAGCCTATGCTCACATTCCTTCTCAAGTAAGAGGGAAATTGGATCCCAAGGCAGAGAAGTGTGTATTCATTGGTTATGATCAAAACCAAAAAGGATATAGATTGTACAATCCAACCAATAAAGGATTTTCTATGAGTAGAGATGTAATTTTTGATGAAAACAAAGCGTGGTTTGATGATGACAGGAAAGTGAAGCTGACATATGACTTGGTTGAAGATTTTCCATCACTTCAACCAAAGGAGCCAAAGCAGATTGAAGAAAGTGATTTGGAGATTGACCTAAAAGACTTGGAAAGACTAAAGCTATGGAAGAACAAAGGTAAAGCAAAGATGTAGGATGCTACATATGGACCCGAGAGCTCACATCAACCACTTAGAAGGTCTTCAAGGGAGAAGAAGAAATGAGAGAGGTTTGGTTATGATACTTCTTTGGTCACCAAGCACTCAATCTACATTGCAAATGATTCAACCAAGGAAGAACCTACCACATTTGAAGAAGCACAAAGCAAGAAAGCCTGGAGAGATGCAATGGATGAAGAAATGGAAGCCTTGAAGGAGAATGACACTTGAGAGCTTGTACCTAACAAGCCATCTATGAAGGTAATTGGATCTCGATGGATATACAAAATCAAGAGGAATCCAGATGGAAGTATAAATAGACACAAAGCAAGGTTAGTTGCTAAAGGGTTTGCTCAAACCCATGGTATTGATTATGAGGAGACTTTCTCTCCTATTGCAAAAATGCCTACAATTAGGGTTCTCATTAGTCTTGCTGCATCTAGAAATTAGAATCTCTATCAACTTGATGTAAAGAATGCTTTCTTGAATGGATGGATTTCTGAGGAAGTGTATATGGCACAACCTCCTGGATATGAGGATGCACATCATCCTAACTATGTATGCAAACTAAAGAAAGCTTTGTATGGATTGAAGCAAGCTCCAAGAGCTTGGAATTTTAGATTGGTGACTTATTTGCAGGACCAAGGATTCAAAGCTAGCAAGGCGGATACCTCTTTGTTCATAAAGAGAAATGGATCTGAAGTGATCTATTTATGTGTGTATGTTGATGATATTATTATCACATGCAATGATCTTGAAGGAATCAAACAGATAAAGAGTCAAATGAAGGAGGAGTTCAAAATAAGTGACCTCGGACCACTCACTTATTTTCTTGGATTGGAGTTAATCTACACAGATTCAGGTATATACATAATACAAAGGAAGTATGTGCATGACATGCTCGTCAAGTCCAAGATGGAAAATACCAAGTGTGCAGGTACACCTATGGAGCAAAATCATAAGCTTAGTACTTATGAAGGAGAGCCAATTGAAGACATCACAAGCTATCAAAGCTTGGTTGGAAGTTTGAACTATGCAACACTCACAAGGGTGGATATATGCTATAGTGTTAGCATATTGATTCAGTTTATGCATAAGCCGAGAAGACCACATATGGAAGCGGCCAAGAGAGTCCTCAAGTACCTAAAGGGGACCATGAATGAAGGTTTGTTTCATTCATATACTTCAGATATTGAGCTAAAGGTCTACTCAGATGCAGATTGGGATGGATCTAGAGATGATAGAAGAAGCACATCCGGGTATATATCATTTGCAGGTTCAAAAATCATTTCTTGGTCATCGAAGAAGCAACCAACCATGGCATTATCTTCTACAGAAGCCGAATATAGAGGTTTGGCTAATGCAACTCAAGAAATCATGTGGTTAAAGTCTTTGTACACAGATCTTGGACTTCATTCTTCAACACCTCACATTTTTGGTGACAACACAAGCTCACTACATCTTGCAGCTAATCCGGTATACCATGGTAGAACAAAGCATATTGAAGTCCACTACCATTATGTAAGGGAGAAGCTAATGAGCAAGGATATTCAACTATCCTATGTCTCTACAGATATGCAATGTGCAGACATGTTGACTAAAGCTCTTGATGGTACAAAGTTAAGTAGATTCAAGTTGATGATTGGCTTGCAGGAAATCAAGGACAATTGAAGACTTATTTGGAGGCCAAGCATGTTAGGCTTGAGGGGGAGATGTTGGTGCATTTTACCCAAGCCTACATGCTTGATATGCTTGATATGCTTGATATTATGATCATTTGTAAGTCACATGTGTAGTCATGTGAACACCTTTTGTAAAAGAGTACATTTTATCTCTTGTAAATGGAAAAAGAAAAAAGGAAAAGGATGGCTTAACTCATCCATGATGTAAAAGCAAATTTGTGGCTCTAAGTACCTAAACCACAAATTTTAGAGCTGAGGGAATATCTCCTAACTTTGGGGATCATTTTTAGGTGGAGCCATTCGAATTCGAATTCAAAACTCCCTCCAAGAATAGCTATAAAAAGAGCAAGAAGGAAGAGGCGATTAGCAAGCCTTGTACGTGACCACTTCATGCCCTTTTGTAGAGATTGAAGAGCTTACTCCATAGCTCTATCATTCAACTCCCATTGTGCAAATATTCATTGCCAATGTGGTTGTAATCATATGTGAATCTATACATTTGTCATTATATACTTCTCTGTTTTGTTCTCTGCTATACTCATTGAGAGCAGTAACTTCAGAAGGTCATATCTCAAGTTCTACGCAAGCTTTTTCCTTTTTCACGTGCGTTGAATAGAGCTTAGTGTTTTAAGTTCTGTATATCAATTTGCATGGTCATTGGATTTACAGTTTTGGAGATGTCTGCATTTTACTACTCACTGGTCTATCTCTGCAGAGCCCCGAGAATGGTGGGCAAGTTCTAGAAATTGATGAATCTTGTTCTCAGTGCTCAGTCCATCATTCCAAAAATAACAAGTTTTGGGAGCTAATCATTTCGCAACTAGTGTCTTCACTTAAACTTTTGGGATACATGTTCCAAAGTACTTGGCTGATATTTTGGTGGATTTAGGAAGCTCAAAGGGTCTACTAATCAACTCTGAAGTCTTAGTTGGCTGGTGTGAATTTGGTTGTAGCAGCACCTACTCATCTTTGGATTGCATCCACCATCTCTATTCACATAAACAGACTGTTTCAGGAAAGAAAGAAGGAAGATTGTTCACATTGAATATCCAAGGTAAAGTTGGTCATGCGTTGTTCACCTATGGAGGAAGTAAGATCTCTGAGTTAGATCTTTGGCACAAGAGGCTTGGACATTTTAATGAAAGAGGTATCAAAGATATTATTAACAATGGTTCAGTGCTCGGATTGCCTAATGTTGCAGGTCAACATATGACATATAGATGTGAGGCATGTCAATTAGGTAAATAAGAAATCTTATTCCAAGCATGGTTTTATGTATTCAGAGAAGCTTGAATTGGTACACACAGATGTGTGGGGACCATCAAAGGATTTTAGTATCAATGGTTCAAGGTATTATGTGATTTATGTCGATGATGCTACCAGATGGATCACTATCTATGTGATCAAAGATAAGTCAGAGGTATTCAATACATTCAAACATTATCATGTGTATGCAGAGAGAATTACAGGTCATAAGTTGAAAAGACTAAGGCTAGATGGAGGGGGAGAGTATTTCTCTAATGAGTTCAGTGATTACTTGTGGAATGCAGGTATAAAAAGAGAGGTTACTTGCAAATACTCTCCTCAACAAAATGGCATAGCAGAAAGGAGGAATAGAACTCTTGTTGAGTTTGCAAGGTCAATGATGAAGGAGAAAAATTGCCCTAATTATTTGTGGGCTGAGGCTATAAACATAGCTACTTATTTGGTTAATAGGTTACCATGTAAAGATTTTCAAGGTATGATACCATATCAGGCATGGTGGGGTAAGAGACCTACATTAGATCATTGCAAAGTATTTGGATGTTTGGCATATGCATATGTGCCATCACAATTAAGGCACAAATTGGAACCTAAAGCTGAAAAGTATGTATTGATTGGTTATGATGATAAGCAGATGGGATATAGGTTCTGGAGTCCATCCACAAAACAATTCCTTGTATCTAAGGATGTTACATTTGATGAGTAAGGTACTTGGTATGAAGGTACAATCAATATTAATGCAGGTGATGAAGAAGTTGTGAATCAAAAGAAATGTAAATCAAAGGTTCAGATATTTGATGAAGAGGAGAACAATGAAGTGCAGGTTGAAGTTGAAGAAATGCCAAGATTTGATCCTGAGTGTGATGAACCAAACCTCAAGGAGTGGAGAACTTAGAAGGTCATCAAGACACAAGTGGCAACCTACAAGGTATAGCTATGACATTTCTTTTTTGGCTACCAAAGATTATGCTTATATGATAAAGGCAGATGAAGACCCTTCTACATATGAAGAGGCAAAAGGTAAGGAAAATTGGGAGAAAGCTATGCAGGAAGAATATGATGCATTGATGAAGAATCAGACATGGGAGTTGGTTCCTAAACCAAATAGCCAGAAGATCATTGGATGCACATGGGTCTACAAGATAAAGAGGTTTGTAGATGGAAGTGTGTCTAGGTACAAAGCTAGACTTGTGAAAGGGTTTGCTCAAACATATGGTATTGATTATGATGAGACCTATAGTCTTGTGGCAAAGATGACAACCATCAGGACACTCATAGCTATTGCTGCATGTAAAGGTTGGAAATTATGTCAATTAGATGTGAAGAATGCTTTTTTAAATGGTTATATTTCAGATGTTGTTTTCATGGAGCAACCACAAGGATTCAGAGATGGAAGATATCCAGATCATGTGTGCAAGCTCAAGAGAGCTTTGTATGGTTTGAAGCAGGCCCCAAGGGCATGGAATTATAGACTTATGAAGTTCTTGAAGGAGCTTGGATTCCAAGTATCTAAATCAGATAGTAGCTTGCTTGTTAAAGCAAGTGATGATGGATTCATTTACATGTGCATATATGTTGATGATATAATTCTTACAGGTACAGATGAGAAAGGCATTCAAAGCCTAAAGAAGCAAATGGAGAAAGAATTCAAGATCAGTGATTTGGGAGACTTGTCATATTTCTTGGGCATGGAGATTCCATACACTCAACATGGAGTGTATGTGACTCAAGAAAGGTATTTGAGAAACTTGTTGATCAAGTTTAAGATGAATGATTGTAGGCTAGCACCTACTCCAATGGAGGTGAATCACAAGTTAAGCAGATATGGAGGAGAAGAGTTCAAGGACATGAAGCTATATCAAATTTTGGTTGGTAGTCTGATTTATGCTACTTTAACTAGGCCTGACTTATCATATGCAGTGGGAGTATTGTCCCAATTCATGCATTGTCCTAGGAAAGAACATTGGATTGCAGGACAAAGAGTGTTGAGGTACATTAAGGATACACTCAAAGAGGGTTTGTATTATGGTTTTACATCAGATACAAAGATCAAGATGTATAGTGATGCAGATTGGGCAGGTAATCCAGATGATAGGAGATCAACTTATGGATACTTATGTTATGTGGGAGATAAGTTAATTTCTTGGTGTTCAAAGAAGCAACATACAGTTGCTTTGTCATCTACAGAGGCTGAGTACAAAGGTATGGTTGAAGCTGCAAAGGAAGTGATATGGCTTAAGACTCTCATGAAGAGTTTTGACATCATTCAGAGTACTCCTACTATTCATAGGGATAACATGAGTTCATTGTATTTAGCTACTAATCCTATTTTTCATGCTAGGACCAAACACATTGAGATTCAGTATCACTTTCTAAGAGAGAAGGTGATGGATAAAGAGATTGAAGTCATACACACTTCAACAAAAGATCAGATAGCTGATATGCTAACCAAAAGCTTGGATGGACCAAAGCTACAAAGATTCAAACACATGGCAAGTATAAAGAAGATAGAGAAAACCTCAATTGATGATTGAGGGGGAGCTGTTGGTGCAGGGCAATCAACAATTGAAGCTTTAATGAAGATTTGGAAGCCAAAAGATTGAAGGGAAGTTCAAATTATGAAGCATGTAGGAAGTGCATATTCAGAGGATGAAGATGTGTACACATATGTACATTAATTCAGAGATACTTCACTTATACTTTTGTATAGTCATGATATTGTAAATATTTGCCTATATATATACAAGGAAAAATTTGGGGCAAATATGAGAGAGCATGAGAATAGAGTAATCAGTAGTTGTATGAGTCATTAGACATCTTAGAAGTGAGTTGAGTCTCTCTCATCACTCAGTTGTAAATTTCTTCAGAAATGGAAGAAAAATTGCACCTGATGTTTCTGTGCATTCTCCTTCTGAGCTTGATCATTTCAAGAATCCTTTTGTAGATGTCTTAGTCCATAGTTAATGAGTCTATGGTTAAAGTTTGAGAGCCTAATTGTAAATAGGCTGTGAGAATTATGTGTAGGAACATTCATATGTGAAGAAGTGTTCATTGGTTCCTGAAATAGGTGCAAAATTCGATGTCAATGTTTTAGTTAGTTCTCCTTCCACAGTGTAAAGTTTTGAGCAAGCAAGCACTCTATCTTTAAGTTGGAAGGTAAGCTATTGTGGCTAAAAGCATTTTCATAAATGGGTTCTACATTGAGAGAACCAAGTGTTAAAAGTTATAGGTGTCTAAATCGACTTCTTAGAAGAGCAGTTTTAGACATAGGTAACTTGTTGAGATCATTTCTCAAGATATACTGAATCATTTGGAGAGATTCAACTTGGAGAAGGTGCGCAAACTATAGGTGACACCTTGTGCAAATTTTTATAAAAAACGTTACACAATTGATAAGGTAATGAGACAGATATGTGCAACAGACTTTCTATGTAGTCATCTCCTTCACAGATTTTTCAAAATCTTTATAATTGATCATTGATCCTCTAAATTTGGAGAAGGTTTGAGTTATTCATGTTATAGAGGTGCTCTAATTACAAGAGTAACTTGTTATTCTATCAAGAGATTTTCAAGTTTCCAAGGCAAAGCACAAGATCTTGGAATAATCAAGTGAATGAATCAAAACCTAGAATGTCAACTTAGAGGTAATGCTTGAAACTTCAAAATTCTTTTAAGGAATTGAATAGAGCAGGTACTCTATAAAGATATGTTTTAGAATTTTGGATAGCTACCACTCAGACGTCAATCTCAACATAAAATAGGGTGGTATGGGACACCAGATTGTATACGTAGATTGATGTAGGAAAGATTGTATGGGACATCAGAGTGTTGAAGGATATTTCAGTCCTAGAATGGATCTTGAAGTTAAATTTGGTCCTCAAGGGAATCAATACTCAAAGGAGACGTTTAAATTCAAGGAGGATAAACTATTGATCTCAAGTTAATTCAAAATCAAGTATATATGAAAATAAGAAGTAAAACAACTTCCAAGATCTTCTTTTTCAAATATCAAAAAGACTTGTTCTTATTTGAATTATGAAACACTTCAAGATAATGTGTTGATGCAAAAATATATCATAGATTTATGAAGAAGTAGGACTTGAACATTGAAATTATCCTTTCCACTAAGGGTTTGATTGACTACTTCAAGCATCAAGTTTCTAGTGTAACTCGGTAAATTCAATCATTAGACTCAAATAAATGCACAAAAATTGCATTCCTAGTAAGCATTCATAAAGATTGAATATAGGCATTAGATTAGTCTCAAGTGAAGCATTATTTGCATTAAAAACTCATCAAAATAACCACGGTGGGTCAACACACTAATGTTAGATACCACACTAATATCTTGTGGTTTGATGATGTTTTAGATTTGCTATGAATCTTTTCAAGAATCTTATTTATTTCTCTTAAAGATAGGAAGAATGTTTTAATACCTTGTTGAAATAGATCTTTGAGAAGCTAAAGTCTTGAGTCATCTAGAATTTGGCTCATAGAAAGTTTATGTATTTTTTAATTTTGTATTGATTTTACAGAGTTTTCATTTTTCCTTTTGCTTTCCAAATCTTTTGGATTTGACTCAAATAGGGTATCTAATTCTTTTGGCGATAGATTAAGGTTAGGAGTTTGGAACAATATAACTAAATTAAACATCCCAGATAGATGTTATGTAGTTTCAGTTAGCTAACATAACTCTAATGACTTTCTAGAGGTCAATTCTAGAACAAAGAATTTAGGAATTTTTCATGACATTGAAAATTCCCAAGAAGTTAAACCCAAATATTTTTTATAGAAGTATCCTAACTTTAATAATTTTCATTTTTTATTTGATATGGTCAAGTTAAAGTAAGGTTGCCCAAAAGTAAATGGCACACTCCTATAGTTTACATTGGATTTTCAAGCCTATTAGGACAAAGTAGTCCTCCAATCATGTGAAAAAATTAAGTAATTGTTGGTTGGGAGTAAAGCATTGAACAAACATCCAAGTTAGATGTTTGAGCTAACCAAACTTCAAGTTTTCCAAATCAAATTTAAGTAAATCAAGAGTTCTCAAAGTCTTGATAGTGATAAGAACCCCACCTTAGTTAGTACATCCATGCACCAATCATGCCTAGAAATGGTCTAGTAAGTTGACTCCACCCAATTCACATGTCAAGGCCTAGATTGCACCTAGTAAAACAGTGAATGGACCAGAGATGTTATTAGATCCACCCTCATTAATCATTCATTGCTTTCTACTTTTACCAATTCATCAAAGTGCAAAAGCCAAATGGTATTTTGAATCATTTGGGAAGGGGATCCCAGCATAGAGATGTTTTTACAATGGTTTGCTCCCATCCAAGTCAATCTATAGAGGGGGTATTTGATGTATTCTTAGGGCCACTAGGAACACACACACACACACACACACACACACATATATATATATATATATATATATATATATATATATATATATATATATATATATATATATATATATATATATATATATATATATAGAGAGAGAGAGAGAGAGAGAGAGAGAAAGATATAAATACATACATACATACATATATACATACATAAACACACCGAAAACAAGCTATGGATCAGTGAGGGACTCACAAGTTAAGAGCTCAATGCATCCTAGAATTTGTAAGTCCCTACTTACAACCCATCTTGTACGATATGGTTGCATGGTCACAACGCAAATCTGTTGTATATAATTATCATATTTATAATCACCCTAGGGTCTTGTTTGTTGGAGCAAGTCTATGACACGCATAAGTATTGTCTTGAGTCCCACAAAGTCATAGAAGAAGCCTTAAAATGAAGACAATGTAAATTTCACTTGTGAACTACCTCCTGTAACTTTTGAAGACTTTACTTAATGTAAAAGTGAAAGAATCTTAAGTGGTTGAGTCCACTTGATCAAAAAGGGAAAGAGGAGCCATGAATTCATGATTTGTGGTAGATAGAGAATCAAATCAATCACTAATTGATTGGAGAGTGATTGAAGGAAGTTAGCCTCCCAAGATCAACTATAAATACATGGTAATCTTAGTCGTGGTCATGTGAAGACCTCCAAGAGCTGAGCTTTATGCCATATCAAGGTGTGATTCTGTTAAACGTTTTATCGTTTAATCGTTACTTCTACTTTCCGACTCAAGCACTTCAAGTTCAGCCGGTTCCGAATCTTCCTAACCGCAAATGTTCTCTTAGCCACGTGGGTCCTTGGGAGTGGTAGGGGTCTGTTAGACAGAGGCCCTGTACTATTTTCCCAAATTAACACACAATCTTAATGTTATCCCGTTCTTAGCTCAGTGTCCATCCCTGAACAACGGAAGACTGTTCAGTGTACTGGAATTAGAACTTCAGGACTGAGGGTAGCAATCCGGTTACTTAATTTATGCGCAAAGTATACTTCAGTAACAATGTCACCTAATCCGTACTTCGTTAGGGCAGATAGGTATACCAACCAGACATTATACCTTAAAGTTACAAGAACTCGAACAATCAATCTCCTAGTAATAAACGGCTAACCATAAACTAACGATGTCCTACTCACATTTAGACCATTACAGCTACTAGTCTTCCCGTAGTCGGAATCAACAGTAAATATAGACTACAATATCGAATTCGGTCGCTTACAGAGACGCTAACAGACAACTAGTTCGGGATTACTTTTCACGCTACCTACTTCGCCGAAGAACTGCCAAATAACATACCGCACTTGATCACGCTCAAAGACACACTCAATCATCACCGAACAGTCTCGTAACACAATACAACTGATTCACAACTTTGTACTAAGGTGAGGATAATCGACTAGTCGGGGTACAAACGGAACAGAACAAAGCAGAACTTATCTTTTCAACAACATACACGCTCACACAATGCGTTTATAGCACTCTCAAACGAGACTCAATCAAACAACACACTGCAATTCCCACAAACGGGGCTGCTGCCGCTCTTTCTCTCATTGCCTTAAATAGAGGATTTTTTACAAGAGTGCGCACTTCTGCAGTTACCTGCGCGTTTCCTGAAAGATTCTTTTTTCATTTAAGCTACCTGTCCTCGTACTTTTGTCCTTGTTCGGCGGCCGTCCAACACTTTTACATTTAAGGCACCTGTCCGAGTTCATTTGTCCTTGTTCGGCGGCCCTCTAACACCTGGCACGCACGGTGGACTCGAACCCGCAGGTACATTATTGACTTCGACATTCTTTTGCGTTGCCTGTAGGCCTATTCCAGAGTTCGGCTCCCGAATCATTTCTGACCGTACTTGTTCAAGTGGAGGAACAAGTATAGCAAGCCATCTCCTACGAAAAAGTGTCCAAATACTTTGAACACGTCTATCCAATTGTTGTTTTCATAAATCTATGTCCACATTTGTCATTAATGTGGCATTCAGTTCTACGCCTTCATCTTTTAATATCTGCCTTTCGAATTCCTGCAAAACCTGTATTCTTGAATGCAAAATTTCATTTTCTGCTTGCAGGTTAGCATTCATGGTAGAAAAACTCGTCATTTCGTCTTGAATCTGTTGTTGTATATTTTGCTACCACTGGTGATATTCTTGAAAACACTTTTTTGCGTTGATCAATTCCGCCATTAGTTGCCGGTTGTTACTCTGTAACTCCTGTAGAAAAGCTTCTTTGTCGTCCAATTCCTTTTGCATCTGTGTCTGTTCACGACGCTGATATGTGGCATTTTTCAACATGTAATACCTTCTGGGGCCTTCGCAGTCGCCAAATTCTTTTCTCAGATCTTCATTCGAACATTTAGGAAATCGTGCATCATCATACAGTGGCAGTTTAAATATGGCTGAGACTAACTGTGGCAAAAATTGTACCTGGTTTAAAATGAGGCCTTTTGTTTGTCGCATGCTATGTAGCTGATTCTCTGCATCTTCATTATCGATCCACTGCTCCCATGGTAATTGAGCAAACTGGAGGAGTCCTATCCTCCGTAGCCAGTTCTCATTCCTTCTAGAATGGATGTCGAGCTCTATTTTAAATTCTGTGGAAAATTTATGATGAACCTTTACTGTTGTAGAAGTTACTGAGTCATCTGCATTATCCTGTAAGGTAGTATCTGTTGTCGTCACAACATGGTTCTGTGTATTTGCGCGTTTCCTGAGTTGCCATCTTAGTATGTCGGATTCAGACATGATTGTAAGGGTCGCCTAGAATAATATGGTGGAAGTATGTTAACTAGCGCCGAAGCTCGAAGAATACTGTAGTGAAGAATGCTATGCTAGGCATACGCATTTTATAAGCACCAGGGCTTGAACTGCCATTGGCTGGAATGATTGTATTTCATTCGGACATGACTCTTCCTTCCCCTTATCAAAATTGTAGCATGAGTAAGAATCATTATGCTGCGTGTTATTCCGTAGATCGATGCTAGACTGAACAAGTCTTTACATGTGCGAAAAATATCATGAAACAAAACCTTGTTATCATACTCATTTCGAATCCATTGTTACATTATGAATTCGCATGGTCGAATTTTACTATTCTTCTATGAGGCCTTCGAGGTACATATTCCTGGCTAATCTAAATGTACGAGCTATTTTTTTCTTAAGGGTTTCTAATAATTGCTTTAGAGTATCGGGTTCTAAAACCTGCGCATCTATTCTGACGGAGCTAAGCGTGATTGCTTCAGTAAGCAAGATTTCGGCCTGGGTCTACAAAAAGGCCTCCTGTAAATAAAAATCATTGGATAATGCAGCGTCCCTGGATGTCTTCATTTCGGTGACTTTTTGCTGCATCTCTATGACTCGATCCTTCTGATTTCGTAGTTGGTTATTGAGTCGCTCGAATTGCTGGTTCTGAAATTCAATCGTTCTGGAATATGCAGCTCGTTCTCTTCGAGCATTTGCCAGATCTTTTTGGTGTTTCGCTTCCCTGGTTAATTGGCATCTCAGCATTCTGTTTACGTCGTCCAAACATTCCTGGGCTCTGCGTAGCTTGTCTTGGACTTGCGCTGCTTCTCGCTGTTGGTCTTGACTCTTTTGGATGGTTTCTTGCAGCTGGGCCTTCGTTTCTTCGACCAATTCTTCGAGGGATGAGCTGATATCTTCTTTTTCTTGGAGGGCGGTCTTTAGTTCCCGGATTTCTTCGTGTGCTTCGTGTAATAGCTGGTTTTTGGCGGAAAGCTGCTCCAATGCTGCATCTCTCTGCTGTATCAAGGCCTGTTGTTCCAAAAACTGTGCTTGGAGATCGGCTAGTTGTGTCTGTAATTGATGATTCTCCGCTCTTACGGCGTCGACTTCTTCTTGGAGTGGGGTGATGTCGGCTTCCAGGAGGTCGACTTTGTGCTGTAGGTCGTGCCGAATGGTATTTGCGACCTCACTCATTTGTACCGGAAGTTGTTGTGAGAGGGTGATGAGCAATTGGCCCATGTTGGCCAGTTCAGAAAAGATCGGAACAGAGGAAAGGAGGAGTGGGTGTTGAGGTGGTGTAGAGGTTTGGGTATGGAGTTGGGGGGATGTCGGGGGTGAATAATTGGGGGAGGATGAAGAAGATTCGGAAATTGGTGGCGGGAAAGGGTTGACTGGTGGGGATTGAGGGCCGGGGGATGTAGGGTGGGTTACCTGATGGATGGGTTCGTTTTCACTTGTAATGTGGGCGATGGTGGATTCTACGGCCTTCAGTAAGGTGTTGAGTGCGCTGTCGATCACGTGCTGTTCATCTTCTCGTCGTGCTGATGCTTCTTCGGTTGAGACTGGTTCTGTTTCTGTGTGCTTCTGCTGGTCGTGGTGGTCGGCCGATGATTCGTTGTGTATGGACGTGGCTGTGTCGTGGAAGGTCTCTTCTTGGTCGGCGTTTCGGGTGTCCTGATTCTTTCCGGCGGATCCTTGTGCTTCGCTTTCTGAGGAGCTGATCCGAATTCTCTTATTGCGGAAAAGTTGGTTGATCTCCTCATCTTCTTCTTCTTCTTCGTCGAGAGGTTGAACTGATTCTTCGTGCCTAAGAATGGGACCTTGGGGTGGTGGTTGTGCGGCAAGGATGGCTGGGAAAAGGAATGAGATGATGTGGGGAAGGCGAGAGCGCGGGGTGGTACCCTTTTGGAGTTGCTTCACGATAGCTACACATTCTTTATGGATTCTAAGGAAAAAGTATGATGCAAAGTTGACGGGTTCCTGGACAGCTAATTCTAAAGCGGAATAAAATGGTCGTGAGATGCCGTAAGTGCGTTTCTGCAGGTTAAGTATGGCGACTAAGAATTGCAGAGCGGATCGTTCGGGTTCGGGGCGGCAGAGAATGGCGTATTTGTTGGACGAGGAGCGGGGGAATAGTTCATTCATGCGGGCGATGGGAATACTCGGGCCATTTTCACGGCCTTGCGGGTTGAGGCGATAGGCTTCAGCGAAGGCTTGGAAGGTGATGACTGTTCGCGAAGGGAGTGAGAGGAAGACCCATTGGCGTTCGGTGGCGAGGGACTGAGCAATGGCGGTGATGATCTGTGTGAAGAAAGGATGGGCTTCCACCGAGTGCCAAGGCAACTCAGCGAAGTTGGCCAATCCTCTGCAACGCAGGTATTCACCTACCTCGGTAGGGATACCATCGCGGAAGGCCGCATAGTTGGCTATCGCTTCCATGGCGGTTACTGAGGTAGATGATGAGCACGGATGCAGAATGCACGAGGGCTCAGAATACTAGCATGCAACACAATAGCTTATTTCTGCGTCGTCGACAGAGTTTAAATAGAAACACTATGGTTGGATATCATTGTGCGGTGCGGGAATAATGTTGGTTTTCATGCAGGCGTGCGTACTCGAGTGACTGTTAAGAGGGCGACTGGTTATATCAAGATCGTACAAAACACGGCTATTTATAAAAAGCAGAAAGAAGGAAAAGAAAAGATTAAACAAAACGCGGTCCATCGTCGAAAACTTAATGCGGGCTAGTGGTGTGATGGTATGGCCGCAACTTCGACCCATTAATTACCTTTGGGAGTGGATTTCTAGTCAACGTAGTCAACCGAAAAGTTGCCGGACCGACTTGTTCTGAGATCTTAAAGGGACCGAACCAGCGTAGTTTGAACTTTCCTATTGCTCTATCGGATTTTGCGTTATAGAAGAGTACAAGCTGATCTACCGAAAAGATTGGGGTCTAAATATCGATCGTGTGTCTTGGCTTGCCTTAGTTGTACTTCGCGCATGGTTAAAAAGCTGAGCCATCGGTGCTCATCAAGTTCCCTGAGTGCGTCCATTCGTGCTGTCAGCGACTCTTCTGGTAGCATTTTCTGGGTGATTGCTACACGCAGGCTTGGGATAACTATTTCCATGGGTGCTATTGCTTCTAAACCATAAGCTAGTTTGAAAGGTGTCAAACCTGTTGTTACCTTATATGTAGTTCGGTATGCCCATAATACTGCAGGTAGTAGTTGATCCCATCTTTCCGGTGCTTCCATGATCAGTTTCCGGAGGATATTCAATAGTGATTTGTTTGTGCTTTCGGCCAAACCATTGGCGCGAGGGTAATATGGAGAGCTGAGTTTATGTGTCACCTGGAATGATTGGGTGAGTACCTTCATTACTTGATTTACGAAGTGAGTACCTTGATCTGTCACCAATTCGAGTGGTAAGCCAAATCGTGGGAAGACATCATTTAACAGACATTTTGCTACTACAACTGCTGTAGCAGACCGTAAAGCCCAAGCTTCTGCCCATCTCGTTGCATAGTCTGTACAGGTTAGTATGTATCTGTTGTTACTGAAGACTGCTGGAGGTGTGATTGGACCGATAAAATCTAATCCCCATTTCTGAAATGGTTCGAGTGGCATAATAGGCTGCAAGGGAAAGAAGTGTCGTTGCAGTGGTTGTCCAGACCTTTGACAGTTATCGTAGTTTTTGACGAATTGGGCCACATCTCGGTACATAGTAGGCCACCAGAGACCTCCTTGCAAAATTTTTCGGTGAGTTAGATCTGTGGCAAAATGACCACCAGTAGGGGTTGAATGAGCCATCGTGATGACCGAGTTAATTTCGTGCGGGGGAACACATCGAAGTAAGATTCCGGTGTGATCTACATAATATAGTTCTCCTGCAACTAGCCGGAATCGGCGGCTAAAGACTGCCATTTTCCTTCGAACTGCCTTGGCAGTCTCAGATGGAAAGCATCCTTCGGTGAGAAAAGTTAACATCTGATCATAATATGTAGGTGTTGCTTGTAATTCGGCAGTCTCATCGGTCAGTGGCTCAGAACTATAAATTGCCGGAGTCGTGTCATCTATGCCTATCGGAGCTTCACTAGAATCTAGGCGAGATAAGAAGTCTGCTAAGGCATGTGCATTTCCGGGTCGGTGAATGACTTCATAATCAAATTCCTGAAAGAGTAGCACCCATCGGGCTAATCGTCCACCTAAATGTTGTTGTCTTACTAGATAGACAAGGGCAACATGATCCACATGAAAGGTAAATTTTCGGCCTAATAAATAATGTCTGAACTTTTTGATGGAGTAAATTAATCCTAGACATTCTCTTTCAGTGGTAGAATAGTTCTTTTCTGCCGGTGCAAGCCTTCTGCTGGCGTAATAGACAGGGCGAAACCACTTATGTGTTTGCTGCATCAGAATAGTTTGGCATTCTTGGGTCCATTTGAACTGTCGTGGAGTTTTGGTGATTAGTCTATTCAGAGGTACAGCCAGATGAGCAAGCCACCGTAAGTGTCTGCCGTGCCACCGTACTTGACCCATAAAACGCATTACTTCTTTCGGAGTGGCGGGTACTGGGGCTTCTAAAATTGCCGAAATCTTATCTGGGTCTACTCGGATACCTCGGGCAGATACAATATGACCAAGTAGTTTGCCACATGAAACGGCAAACACAGATTTGCTTGGGTTAAGGCAGAGTCTGTAATCTCGACACTTTTGGAAACAGCATCGTAGGTGAAGCAAATGTGCCATCATCTTTCCAAAAATTGAGAAATCATCGAGATATACTTGCATAAATGAATTGAGATAAGGAGAGAAAATCTCCTGCATACATCGCTGAAAGGTGCTTGGTGCATTTCTCAATCCAAACCACATTACCGTACAAGCAAAGACACCCCAATTGGTAATGAAGGCAGTTTTTGGGATATCTGCTTCAGCCATTCTAACCTGATTGTAACCGCTGTATCCGTCTAAGAATGAATACATTTCGTGGCCTGCTACCCTATCAAGCATGGTATCCAGAAAGGGGATCGGGAAAGGATCCGGTACTGTTGCTGCGTTTAATTTCCGGTAGTCTACACAGATTCGTAGTTGCTTATTTTTCTTTGGCACGATCACAATTGGTGAAATCCATTCAACATGTTCTACTGGTACGATGAATCCAACCTTTAATAATCTATCAAGTTCGGCTTTTACCTGAGATGCATAATTGGGATTCATCTGATAGCTGGGCTGCCTATTCTGTTTAGCTTCAGGCTTCAGCATGACTCTGTGCTGATATATGCGCGGATCTAATCCTTTCATATCTTTGTAATCCCAGGCAAAGACGTCTGAGAATTCGCGAAGTAGTCGAATCAAATCAGCCTTAAATAATTCCGGTAAGTTTTGCCTTATCTTTACAGGTCGTGGATGATCTTCGTCTCCTAGATTGTACGAGGTCAACTGGTCTTCGGAGACATAAAACTATTGCGGTTTCTCTGTGTCGTCTATCGACCGGAATAGTGAATGTATTTCACTGTCATGTATTGGCACCCTATCTTCCTGCTTAGTTTCTTGGATGATTGGTGCAATTGTACATACTGAAGTACTCCAGTTATCTATTACGGACTGTAGATCAACAGTCCCTAAGGTCATTAAGTCAGCGTTATTCTTCAGAAATTCCTCTTCTTCATCATCTGATAGTCCATCTAACATGTGGACTGGTTCAACAAAATATGGTCTGGCGTGCAGTTCGCAAGGTTGTATAGCATCTAATTTTACTACATATCTACGGCTGGCATCTTTGAACGTAAGCTCTTGTGCAGACCAGTCCTGTATTACCTTCGCATGCTTCAGCCAAGGTCGACCAAAAAGAAGGTTGTAATCCAAAGTGGATTCCGGCAGATCTAGTATAACAAAATTCATTTTGAAGGTCGTACCTTGTAAAGTAATGGGTACATTTCGCACAAGTCCTACAGGATGGACTCTAGATTGGTCTGCCATTCTGACAAAAAATTGAACTGGTTCGATTTCGGTCCATCCTAACCTATTGCATAAGGCTGTAGTTGCAATGTTAACACCGGAGCCTCCATCAATCAATACCTGTGTAATATTATGATTCTTATACCATACTGTAATCAAGGGGACTGAATGATCAACCGTAGAATCAGGTTCCGGTTGAACTGTTGCTGTCGCCGGAATACAAGAAGGCACCGGACTAAACTGTTGCTGGAACTGTTGTCGAACCCCAGGTACTAATGCCAGTAGTTGGCCGAGAGGCAAAGTGATAGATGCCTTGGATAAAATTTCCCAGGCCTGCTGAGATTGGTTATCCTGCTCTTTTGAACTTGAGGTTTCTGCTGAGGCCGAAGTATCTGCTGTCATGTCTACTGCTGATGGTGGTTCCGCTGCTTCTTCCTTTTGTTGTGTTCCTTCCTTTGTCGACGAGGTCTGAGTCACCGGAATGGGTTCTGGGAACACTGGTGGTTCTGTGGCGGTCCAGTGGCTAGCTTTGTTATACATCCTATGTTGTTCTCGTATCCCTGGTTCACATACTTCTGCTGCTGACTGTAGCTGTTTACCTAATCGGGTCTGCACTGTAGCCGTTTGCGTTTCTACCGGTGTAATTTGTACCATGTTGGTCATTGGGTTTTGTCGCTCCTTCTTCCTTTGATCATACTCAGCTGCGTCCTTGCAATATCTTCTAATGTGTCCGAATTCACCACAAAAATGACAGCGTGGCGGTGGTAAATTGGGATTTTCCGGTGGTGGTTCGTTCTGCCAGCGGTTTGCATTATAGTTATTGTTTCTCTGTCCTCGGTAGTTTCGATATCCTTGCGGTTGATTGTTTCTAAGTTGCGGAGGTACATAGTGATTCGTTGCCTGTCCATGTTCTTGAATAACAACATTGACTGTTGCTGTTCCCTGTATTTTGGCATTGTAGACACAATTTCCGGTGGTGTGTCCGGCAGTGTTGCAGATAGCGCAGAATGTTTGATTTAGCGCACAGTTGGCACTAGTATGACCTGAGTTTTTGCATGTGATACAGTACACTTGTCTGGTTATATCTTCAGTCATAGTTTTGTTCGTTTTAACCACTCTAGATCTTCTGTAAATCCATCGACTTTGGATTCCAGTTGCAAAGCCATGGCAATGACTGCATCCAACGTCATTGCTCCGACACATCTTATGATCATGATCTGCTTCAATTGCGGGTTCAAACCATTGATAAACCACTGAGTGATGACGTCATCCGGTAAGTTAGCGTGGGCCTGTGGTATCTGTCACAAGTGTGTTCTAAAAAGTGTAGCATATTCTTGGACAGTCTGATTTGCCTTCTGTCGGTTGTTCTGTAAATAATCAAAGATTTCGGCGGGATTCTTCTTTAGCCTGAATCGTTGCAAAAAGGCATCTCGTACTGCATCATAGGTACCGAAATGATTAATGTCGTATTCCGTAAGCCATCTAGCCGCTTCGTTGACCAGTGTAGATTGAAAAACAATGGCCTTGTATGCCTGATCCGGTGGATGGTTGAGGACTGCATAACTGATCTCGAAAGTGCGTACGTGAGCATCCGGATCATCTCCTGGGAATCCACCAAATTTCGTGTATGTTACTCCTGTTGGAGGCGGCCTTGGTTGACATAACTGTTGTTGCTGTTGTTGTCCGTTCCTCGTGGGTGTATCCGGTCCTTCTTCTGTATCTTGAGGTTGATTGGTTGAACTACCAGAACCTGGATCGCCGGATGGCGTGCCTTCCGGTGTGCTGTTTTTGCGTAGGATACTTCGGATCTCTACTTCGAATAGCTCTCCTTCCTTCTGGATGTCCAATATCCGAAATCTTTCTTCCAAGCACGCGGGTCGGGCTGAGGACTCCGCAAAAAATGCTAATCCTTGGCCACCAGTTGGTGTTTCTATCACCGGAATATCACCGAAATGAACTGACAGTGTACCAGACTGTAGTATTTTTCCGCTTTTACCGATTTCTTTTCCTAGAGTTTTTCTAATCGTGGATAACTCTGAATCTTTATCCAAGATTGTTAAACTGGTTTCCAGCGGCGTCTTGGTAGATTCTGGAATTACTGTATTTTGGTTAGGCTGGGTCGAAGTGACACCAGAATGTACCAAAGGCGTTGATCGTTCCACCGGAATATGACCGGAATTAATTCTAATGTCCTTAACTTGCTTGACCACTGGGTCAGGCCGCGTTATACCTTCTTCTCCTAGGGTTGTCTTTAGTACTTTTCGTGTTCCAGTCGTATGGTTCCTAGGATACGTTTTGCCAGACCGAGTAACCGGCATGTATCATTGCTTAATAGCACTATCTGAGCAGTTGGCAACAATCTGGCTCTGTTGCTACCGTCACTCAATCGAACGATAAACGTAGTGTTTGAAACAGCCGGCACACTACTGCCACTTTTCACAGATAACTGGCAACCTGATGCCACTTTCCCACAGACGGCGCCAAATGTTAAACGTTTTATCGTTTAATCGTTACTTCTACTTTCCGACTCAAGCACTTCAAGTTCAGCCGGTTCCGAATCTTCCTAACCGCAAATGTTCTCTTAGCCACGTGGGTCCTTGGGAGTGGTAGGGGTCTGTTAGACAAAGGCCCTATACTATTTTCCCAAATTAACACACAATCTTAATGTTATCCCGTTCTTAGCTCAGTGTCCATCCCTGAACAACGGAAGACTGTTCAGTGTACTGGAATTAGAACTTCAGGACTGAGGGTAGCAATCCGGTTACTTAATTTATGCGCAAAGTATACTTCAGTAACAATGTCACCTAATCCGTACTTCGTTAGGGTAGATATGTATACCAACCAGACATTATACCTTAAAGTTACAAGAACTCGAACAATCAATCTCCTAGTAATAAACGGCTAACCATAAACTAACGATGTCCTACTCACATTCAGACCATTACAGCTACTAGTCTTCCCGTAGTCGGAATCAACAGTAAATATAGACTACAGTATCGAATTCGGTCGCTTACAGAGACGCTAACAGACAATTAGTTCGCGATTACTTTTCACGCTACCTACTTCGCCGAAGAACTGCCAAATAACATACCGCACTTGATCACGCTCAGAGACACACTCAATCATCACCGAACAGTCTCGTAACACAATACAACTGATTCACAACTCTGTACTAAGGTGAGGATAATCGACTAGTCGGGGTACAGACGGAACAGAACAAAGCAGAACTTATCTTTTCAACAACATACACGCTCACACAATACGTTTACAACACTCTCAAACGAGACTCAATCAAACAACACACTGCAATTCCCACAAACGGGGCTGCTGCCGCTCTTTCTCTCATTGCCTTAAATAGAGGATTTTTTACAAGAGTGCGCACTTCTGCAGTTACCTCTGCGTTTCCTGAAAGATTCTTTTTTCATTTAAGCTACCTGTCCTCGTACTTTTGTCCTTGTTCGGCGGCCGTCCAACACTTTTACATTTAAGGCACCTGTCCGAGTTCATTTGTCCTTGTTCGGCGGCCCTCTAACAGATTCCAAGGCACACATATGTATCAGTAAGTCCATTGTATTGAACAATCAATATAATTTCATTATCATGATCATGTTCTTGTGAAGTGTACTACTCACTGCCACATCTCGCAGTTTTGTTAGTTAGATTGCACAGAGAGCTTGGTGCATAGGTACCCGACTTTTTACTCATCTTGTGAGAGTTGTTTCTCTGTGCGTACTTACCCACATTCAATGATTTAAATCTTGTTTGATTCAGCATAATGTCTAGTGTAAGCATACAAATTTTCATAATCATTGGATTCCTCAATCTTGAGTTATGTTTATTTTTCTGCTCATTGGTCTCATTACTGTAGCAGCTCGTGAAAATCGGGATGATGTCATCACTTGTTAAACATTATTCTTAGTGTGTGGCTCATTATTTTTGATGCGATTACTGTTGAAAGTTAGCTCTTTAAGTTCAATAGACATCCCCAAAAGGAATTGTAAGCCGCTGGATTGGCAATTGTAAAATCAACTTTTAACAAACCGAAAGGTCGTTGCGTAAATGTTGTAACCCTGATTGATGATTGTAACCTTTATTTAAATCAATGAAATAGACACTTTCGGTGACGATCAGTTGGATCACCAGACTGTCTATCTGGGTGATTGATCTGTAACGTTGTTGTGGTGTGCGTTTGAGTAATTCTGAGTATTCTGTTCTTGTCTCTATCTTGTTTGCAAGACCCGCATTTAACACTAGCGCCGTCTATGGGAAAGTGGCACCAAATTCTTGCAAAGCGATTATCGAAAAGTGGCACTAGAGCGTTGTAAATTGATTGTGAGAAAGTGATCATAGATTGTGAATCGATGAGTAGTATGCAAAGTATTGCAAATGTGATATATGCCGGTTACTCATTCCGGTGAAACGTACCCGAAGTATAGAAGAAACGAACAGTATTGGGCAATACCTAATTTGCTAAGGACGTCCCGAAGAGCTAGAAGCGCAGATAAGTTTAACCCAGTTGCCAAGGAAGCAAAGAACGATAGTAGTGATTCCGGTAACATTTCTATGGAACGTAGTGTAATTTCGGCAGATTTTGGTGAAATTTCGGCATAGTCTGTCAAAGATATAATAACTCTAGAGTCTACCAGGACACATGTAGCTCAGTGATGAGTAGCACCTCCTTTAATGTCAATCCGGGAAGACGTGAGGATGGTATGAAGACCTCGAGCAAGTGGCGGCACAAGTGCGTGAGTGAGAAGCACACAAACATGCACACACATACACACGCACGCGCACACACGGCAAGACAAAGAGTGAGAATCAATGGAGTTCTTAGATTACTTTTCCAAAAAGCTCTTACAAGTTTGTTTCAATTACAATCTAACCCCAAAAATGAGCTCTCTAGCTCCTTTTATAGTTTTTGACTAGCTTTGGCCCTGTTCAGACCTAGTGTCCGGCCTAGTTAAAAATTAGGTTCCAGGGCTTATTTGAGGGCTCAAACAAGATCTAAAAAATACGAAAATTGGCAGGTAGATACTTCTAAAGCTCCTCAAGCTCCAGGACTCCTTGGCTTGCACAAAATGGAGCTACAAAAATATGAAATGGTATTTACAATGGGGTTTAGTGATGAGAATCACTTTTAATTGGTGTAAGGGTTTTGAAAAACTAAAGGGTTGCCTTAGTGCTAGATCTGCGTGAATGCTCATACGTGCTTCTTCCTGAAGAAAATTATTGGCCTATTTGCCAGATCTTCGTTGACTCCCTTGTCTGCTTGTGCCTTCTCTCCCTTCTGACTCTCTTCTCTGACTGCCATGCCTCGTTAGTCCTTCAGTTCCTTGTCTGCTGCTAACACCCCCCCCTCTCTCGCGTCTGTCGTCCCTAACAGACCCTTGTTGTGTGGGTTTTTGAATGTAGTACTCAACGGCATCCTGCGCTAAGTGATGTTCGGCAATTCTCAATCCTTTGGCTAAATCTGTGAGTAGAGTATCCCAATCTACCGGCCCGGGAACCTCTGGATGTGGTATACGTAGCTTTTCGGAATGGAGAGCTTGTTCCACTGCAAACAACTGCAAGAGATGGCATGGTCTGGGAATGAATATCTCGGAGTGATATTCCCAGAATCCCGTGACAAACATCTCTTCAAACGTTTGTTTGAAGCAAGCCGGTAGATATTTGATGCGAGCGTGCCATGCGTACACAACATTAATTGATGGGGTTGTGCTCATGTCGTATACGAGGTCCTGATTACCTTCATTAAATCCTAGTGCTGAGAGATGTGGTTCCTTGACATTTTTGAAGGTCCTGAAGGTGACCAACATAAGTTCGAAAATCTTCAGGCACATCTGAGTCATGACATCAGGTACATTCTTGAACCGGACCCCCCAATGTCGAATCGTCGAAATCATATATCCAATAGTAGGTGGGCCCTTAGGGGGTGCGAAGTACACATAATTGAGCCACTTCTCACAGCCTTTAATCGTCAGCACTATTTGTGTGTACTCCGGCCATGATCTCCTTCGAAATACAGGGCAATAACATGGGTTATATTTGATGTACAATGGCATGTTGTTCCATGTTCTTACCATTTCCGGGTAGGTTTCAAGCAGCCGAATTCTCCAAGTCGGTTGGCTAATATGTCCCTGCTTGGCACTCTCTGGGATGTCGTCAGGTGCAAACTGTGTGGCAGAGGTTGGTTCCCTTGAGGTGTGGTGCTTGATTTTCGCATTATAATCCGCCATTAGAACGCAAAAAGGAACATACAGGTCGTCCGATGGGCCGATCCACCTATGGTGTGAGAGATTCTTAAAATAATCGGATTTTATTACAACCTCCTCCAATTGTGACATCAATGCGATTTGGACTGCCACCCTGTCATCATGTGTCGTGGCTACTTTCTCTAACTTTTGCATCCATTCAGGTGCCTCAATTTCAATTGTGTCCATGCCCTGTTCTGTTCGCTTACCCCCGGGTGTTGGCATCAGGACATAGGGATCCTCGAATGTTTCTTCTACTTCAATTGGCACAAGATCGTGAGGCTCGGGCTCTACCAGAGGGGAGGGCTGACGCTCGTATTGCATGACCTTGCTACGTAATTCCTCAAGTTCTGCCCGGAGTTTAGTGACCTCTTCAGATGTATCTTCTGCGGTTGTGATCTTGCTGGGTGATGTCTGTCGGGTGGCCAACTGCCTTAGCAAATCATCTCTCTCTTTTTCTAAGGCGGCATGGGCCTCCATTAGATCTGCATGAGTTTCTAACACCACTTTCATATTCTCAGAGGGAATTGCCTTGAATCGCTCTGGGTCAATCTCCTGTGGGTAACCCTCCATGGCCGCCTCCAGATTTTCTTCGTTCTATTTCTGTAATTGTTTATTCTCCTCTAGCGCTGTAGACATATGCTTGCGTAGGAGGCCCAAGTTCCGTCGAAGCTTCAGGTTTTCCGTGATTTGAGAATGTAGCAGCTCGTCCATGTGTCGTCGTTCTTCATCATCTGCTTGGGGTGGGTTGGCTACTAATTGTGCATATTGTTCTTGTAATGTCACGTGCTGCTGTTGTAGTAGCTGCTTCTGCTCTTCAAGATCCATACATCGTGCTTGGAGATCTGCGTGGCTTCAGAAGAGCCTTGTATGTTGGTTGTCAAGGTGTTGGTAGTGTTGCTGAAGTTGGGACATGCATTGATACATATTATTAAATACATTATTAAGAGGAATGGTGGGAGAAATGGTGTTGAATGCAGAGGGGAAGGGAAAGGGAAAGGGAATTGTGGATGCCGTACTGGAGAAGGGTGAGGGGGGAGGTGGGGGAATGGGAGATTGTGGGTAAATGAGGGGTGGGAGAGGTGCAGAGGTGGGTGACACCTCCATGGATTCAAAAGTGGAGGCCGTGGTGGGAGTGACTGTGAACATGGGGATTGTGGTTGCGGTGAGAGTTGTGAACGTGTATAGAGGTGTGTGTAATTGTGAACTCCCAGGAAGTGTGATCGGAGTAGTGGGGTTTACCGTGGCTGTGGTTAGACTTATGTTTTCAGTGGAAATAGAGTATGTGGGTTGACTGATGGTTTGTGCGTCGGTGTGTGTAGTGGGTTCGGAGGTGGTGACAGTAGAGGTTACAGTGGTAGAGGGAGGTGAATGGGGCAGATGTGGGGGAGAAGGTGGCAAGGGAGGTGATGGAGGTGCACTCGATGTGTGGGCTTCCTCGGTGTCGTGAACAGTGTGTGCTGTGCCAGTGGTTGTGGGGGTGCCTTGTGGTCCTGATCCTAATACATTCATTCGTTTTCCCGTTCGTGGGGGGCGTCTGCCATATCTTTTCTCTGTCCTTCGTGATTGCACTAGTGCAGTATGCACCGTTTCAGGTACTCCCAAAGCGTCCGATATCATTTCCAAGGTGGCACGGTATTGCTCGTCCACACCTTCCTCCTCCAGAATCTGGTTCATGAGGGCTTTACCTACAACTAATGATAGTCTGTGTTGCTCTTGAACTCGGTTCATCGTATCGTAGAGCTTCTTTAATGCGTTAGTATAGGCTGGGGCACCTTCCAGTACTTGTAGAGCTTCCTGATCATACTCTTGTTCTTCTGCTTCTGATTGTCCACCCTGTGCCTCCTCATGTGCTTCTTCTTCATCGTCCACATTGACTACGTCCGGTTGGCTGGGCTGGGCTTGGTCTGGGGCAGTTTGCTATCCCCCAGCTTGCTCTGTTTCAACTTCCGCATTTACAGCTTCGATGATTCTAGCAACTTCTTCATCCGTTAGATCCTCCAAAGTGAGTCCATGCGGGAATTCCAGATCAGTAGGTACTGGTGGAAACACAAGGTTAGGGCCATCTGTACTGTGCCTGGGTAACCTGATAGTAAATGGTTGTACTCGTCGGGGAAGTCTTGGGGTTGTTTCAGGCGTTAGGGTTGCACCGCGAGCTTGTGCACAAGGCATCTGGACAGCGCCTCTCATCTTCTTTGAGGGAGGCCCTACAGCTGACAATCTGCGTTGAAACTCCTGTGCTCTGGTCCAAATGAGAGCCCTCTGCACCGGTACATCATATGCGAGACATCTGTACACAATTCTTGTAAGCGCACAGCAACCATACAGTATAGACTTTTGCTTCTTATACCATCTCTGATGAGCCATATGAATCTGGTCGATAATCCAGTGGGACATATTGATTGTCAAATCAAAAGCATCCGCTAGGTAGAGGCTAAACCAGATCTTTTTGGGAGGCATTGTGAACCTTTCCTGCGCGGGGAATGCGAAATTGTGCATGACCATGCGTAAGTGAATGGCGATCATAGGTGTCATTGCAACCATGTCCTTCAACTTCGTCAGATTCCTGTTCTTCATATTGTCTGGAACCATAGTCTCTTTCTCTGTTGGAATGTGCATACCTTTCATGTCGAGTGCTTCTCTTACCAAGTTGATAGTCAAGCGGAAACGCTTCAGCTCGTTGCCCCTTGTGAGTGATGGGAGCACAAAGGAGTTGTATCCTTTCTTGTCTTTGCTGGGAGTGAGGGTACTAATTAAGTATGAGCACCTTAGAAAATCTGGCTTTGGTAGTTGGAACTTGAAGTAATCATAAAGCCCAGCCTTCTTCCATATCGACTTCAGTCCTTCATTATTCTGTAGCTTTTCAAACTCCCTGGTAAAGAAATGGTATCTGCCCCAACGTCCATTAAATTCTACCTCGGACTCCCACATATATGTGCCTTCTCCCAGAGGTCCAGCAACGTCACTGAACCAGTGTGAGGTTTTGCCCACCGGCATTGTGTGACCCTGTGGAGGATTCTGAATCGGTATGGCATGTAATGCCCTTAATGCCACTGGTCTTTCCTTTAATTCCTCCTCGACCGGAAGGCTTTCGATGTCCACCACTTGGGGGCTGGTGCCTGCCTGGGAGCTAGTTCCTACCGTATCTGCCATGTTACTTCTTGCTGCCTGGCTCTGTGAGAATATACAAACATGTGTTAAGATTGTACAGGACAAGGGAGGACCGTTGTTGTTCCCATTACAACATTAACATGAGGGTCGGGAGCGAATAATGGGTTAATAAGTGCTCGGTGCGAGTGTGTGTACGGTTAGCCGTTCGGTAGACTTAAGAGGTAAGTGGAATGATGTAGTGTGATAGTGATGTGGTTAGTAAGTTATCATGGATTTACAAATGGGGTCTGGGGGTTTGTTACAAGTCTGAGGCTACCAAATGCAGTGGATGGGTTTTGCTCTTGGTTTCGTAGAGACTCTAGGGAGCTTTATCGGTGTCTCGGTTTGAAAATGAGGCCTTTTAGGGACCCATTTACAAGTGATTTTGTGCGTGCTCATGGGCCTTGGTGTGTTCCTGAGTGTTGAAAACGAGTGAATACTGGCTGTGCGAGTGGATGGGTCATGCTGTATAGGTTGTGGCCTCGGCTTAGCTACTTGCGCCCGCAAACAAGCCTTAGGCACCCAAATTTGTTTTGATTGTGGGCTAGCCTTTATCGACTTCTTGGGCACCCAAATAGATTTCACGTTAGCAGAAGAATTTCTGAAAGACTTCTCATAAGTATCGTGTTGTTGGTGACTAATAAGAGGCTTTGCCTGTGTGGTTGGCTTGAGTGCAACCGGGTTTTCGCCTTTCCGTACCCACACTTGTTTCACTTGCTGGGACATTTTGCTGCGTAGGTACTTTTGATCTCGGACATAGGAAGTACTCTGCTTCTTCTGCCTTTGATCCATCTTTGGTTGCTGTCTTCTTCTGGCCTTTGGAAAAGAAGGGAGTTCCGTTGCATCCTTTACTCCTCTTTTGCGAATATCATTCCTCTGCAACACATAGTTTTGGACAAGAACAACATGGTCATCTTCATGTGTATTCCTGGAAGGACCAGGAGTCTGTGCCTTTCCTAGTTCCTTGAGTGCTCCATTATCTAACTCTATTGTAATTCGACTATGATTGACCCAAACCTGAAGAAGTCCACTTCTTAGGTTTAAGTTGACTGCTTGGTCATAGATCCAGTCTTGACCCAAGATAAGAGGTTCAGTGAGATCCTCGTCTTGACACACTAGTACTTTAACTGTCATTGCCTCATCATGAATGTAGAGGGGAAGTTCCACCTCGCCCATGCAAGGGGTTTCCACGCCTCCCAATCCTATGAGATATGCTTCCACAGGATTGACAGTTAACTGCAACCCTTGACAATAAGACAATTTAACAGCACTAGTGGCTGCACCTGAGTCAATCAAGGCTCTTACGGTCCTTGCACTCTTTCCTTGTCCTATATCTAGGGCTATGAAAGGACGTCGGTCGGTTATTCTATGTGAGCTAACACCTGAAACTTCACACATAGCCATGTCATATCTTTGATCTACATATGCATCTTGCCTAGGGTGCTCTCTACCTTGTCTTCTTAATTTCATCCTCTTGATGCGTTCTAAAGCTTCTGCTTGAGCTTCTTCTCGAACTCGCTTTTCTTCCTCTTTGCGTTTCTTAGCGGTGTTGAGTCGGCTGAGCATTTCCTCCGTAAGGGGTTCTTGATATAACTTGACTCTGCATCCGCTAATATAGTTTGGGAGAACATCACCCTCTAATGTGGCTAGTTGTACTGCTCCACTCGTGGAAATCCTATTGATGATCATAGGTCCGTAGCCTCTCTTTTCTAGTTTCCTTGCGTGTTGCTTCAGTGTGTAGACTAAAACTAGATCTCCTGCTTTCAAACCCTTATCCTTCACATGGGCATCGAAGTATGCCTTCTGTCTCTTCTTAGCTGCATATATCCCTGCAGCTGCTCTCAGTCTTGTTTCTCCTAATCGTTCAAGGTCAAAGATCCTAGAGGAGAGCTCATGACCTGTCCATTCGTGCTCTTGTGCTACTTTCAACGTAGGTATTAAGAAGTCCAAGGGTAGCACAGCGTTTTGGCCAAAAACCATCTGAAAGGGGGTGGCTTGGAGTACCGTTTTGTAGGCAACTCGGTATGCCCAAACATCATGGTGTAGCTGTTTGTCCCAATCAGAGCGTTTGGTGTCCACTAACTTCGTCAGTACATTGCATAAGATCTTATTAGTGCTCTCAGCTTGTCCATTAGCTTGAGGGTGATAGGGGGCAGACTTCTTGTGTATTACCAAGAATTCTTGGAGTAGGTTTTCAATCACTTCGTTCAAGAAATGAGTGCCTCTATCACTTACAAGTTCGATAGGTAGCCCATATCTTGTGAATACATTCTCAAACAAGAATTTAGCAGTTGTCTGAGCGTCATTCTTTGTCGTAGCTTTTACCTCCACCCACTTGGTGAGATAATCTGTTGCAACAATGATGTATTCAGCATGGGAACCCTTAGCTGGGGGATTAATAGGACCTACGAAGTCTATTCCCCACTTAGAGAACGCACGTCCACCCATCATAGGTTTCAGTGGCATCTCATCTTTGCGTATAGGATATTGAGTTCGCTGACAGACATCACACCGTTTCACATAGGTATGTGCATCCATGTGAAGGGTAGGCCACCAGAAGCCCGCAAATAGTATCGCCTTGATCACCCGATTCAGTCCAAAGTGTCCTCCTGCTACACCTTGGTGAGCAGTTTCCAAGATCTTAAGATATTCACTCTCATGGACACACAGTCTCAGGTAACCATCTTTACCACGCTTGTATAGATTATCACCAATGAGTGAGTAATCCTGGGCTTCTTGTTCTAAACTCCTTTTCCTAGCTAGAGTCATGTCTGGAGGGAATGTGTTTGTCCTCAAGAATGATACTAGAGGTTCACTCCAATCTGGCACAATGGATACTTGATAAAGAGTGGCGTGTTCCACTGGTGGTTTAATGCAACAGATTGGGCATTCCTTGCACAACTTTTGGACATCCGCTTCCATAGTCGGCCAATGCACTCCGAGTCTCCTTAGTGTCTGTAAAGTTCGTTGCTTTGAATGGTGTTGCTCTAACGCACCTACATGTGCTAATAGCAACCATTTAGCGTACTCATCCTCTTCTACGCAACAAGCCAAGATCCCTTGATCTGTGTGCTTGTACATACTTCCTGCCATGATGTGGTACTTTTGGGCTTTTACAACCTCTCTATTCCGTGTGTTTACCACTGGATGGTTAGGCCCGTATGTCAACACTGGTACCAATGGCTTAGCCCACTGTGGCACCACTTCCAAATTAAACAAGTAAGCATCAGGAAGGTCATCTGATACTCCTTGTGGGGCTTCTCCCGATGTGAGCCTAGAGAGATGATCAGCTCTCAAATGAGTCCTCCCTTTTCTCACCACTACCTCAAAGTCATATTCCATGAGCAAGAGAAACCATCTCACTAATCTTCCTGTATTGCATGGCTTATTTACGAGGTATAGCAATGCCTGATGGTCAGTAAAAAATTTAAACTTGTTTGCAAGCAAATAGTGTCTAAATTTCTTAACTGCATATACCATGCCTAATCCTTCTCGCTCTGTAGTGGTGTAGTTCCGTTCAGCCGCATTCAATTGTCTACTGTCATAGGCAATTGGAAGATCCATATTACCTTCACCAGTGGGTTGTGCAAGCACACATCCAATAGCATAATTGGATGCATCCACATGAACATGGAATGGCTTATTCCAATCTGGTGTGGTCAAGATTGGTGCTGAACACAATCTTCGTTTAAGCTCCTGGAAGGAATTCTCACATTCATCCGTCCACTCAAAGTTTGTCAGAAGTCCGTACATGGGCTTTGCAATGACAGCATACATGTGTATAAATCGTCGGTAATAACCACAATGCCCCATGAAAGCTTGTACTTCCTTGACATTCTTTGGCCTAGGTAGCTTTGCTATAGCTCTCACTTTCTCTTCGTCAGTAGATATGCCATTCTTTGACACTATGTGGCCTAGAATCTTGCCTTGCCTAACCATAAAAACGCACTTTTCTGGGTTTAGGCAGACTTGATATTCTCTACGTTTGTCAAAGATTTGTCTGAGTTCAGGGATATGGGTTTGTCTAATGTTGGAATGGGCACAAAGATCATCAACATAGACTTCTAAGTTCTTCCTCAGGAACTCTTTAAACACATGGCACATCAACCTCTGGAAGGTAGCCGGTGCATTGGTAAGCCCGAATGGCATTACTCTAAAGGCAAAAATGCCCCATTCTGTGGCAAAAGCCGTTTTATGCTGATCTTCTGGAGCTATGGCCACTTGATTCTAGCCCGAAAATCCATCAAGGAAGCTGTAGACTTCCTTACCTGCCACTCTTTCTAAGAGATGTTCTGTGATGGGAAGTGGATAGTTATCTCGAATTGTAGCTGCATTGACCTTCTTCAAGTTAATGCATACGCGCAGCTTCCCATTTTTCTTGGGCACCACTACTATGGGGGATACCCACTCAGTGTGCTCAATTTCATAGATAAATCCAGCTTCAACCAGTCTATCTATCTCTTCTTTGATCTTAGCCGCGTAATTGTCGTTATATGTGTAGGGCTTTTGTTTAGAGGGTTTAGCATCTGAAGTCATGGGGATGGTGTGTAAGCATATGTCAGGGTCAACACCTTTTAAATCCTTGTAACTCCAAGCGAATACATCTCTGTATTCTCTTAGCAAGGCTATCAACGCGTGCTCTTCTTCCTCTGTTAGGTCATGGCCTATGTACGTGCATCTCTCCTCTCCTTCTTCTATGGCCACTACTATTTTCTTGGTGGTTTCTTTGTTATCATAGGCCTCTCCTACTTGTGCCTCTCGTTTAGGCATTCTTATCATAACCCTCCTGTCGTCTATCTCATACTTCTTAAAATTTTCCGGGACCTCAAACAAAGATTCTTCCTCTTCTGGTGAGGCTTCTCTCTTCTTTTGTTTCTTTGCTTCTTCCTTCTGGGTCACATGTGTTGCTAATCTTACATCGTTTGTAAGCTCTCCATGCCTCTGGGGTTGAAATTCTACTTCATGGAAGTATTCTTCATCTGATGCAAATGGTGGGTCCATAATGATTGACTCTAGGTCGGAGTCACTTGCATCCTCAAATGCATCAGGACTAGGTTCGCATTCTTCTAGAACTGCCTCTCCCATGATTGGCTCTATGGAGAAGACTGAAATGTCATAGCCATCCTCATCACAGTGAGGTGTCCATTGTTCTTCATTGATGGCTACGTCCATGGTTGCTAAAATTTCTGCCCAGCCATGGGGTTCAAATTCCTCATCAGGAAAGACTACAGGTGCATAGGCTGGGTCTTGAATGGGTCTATGAGTTTCGTTTGCACCTATTTCTCTGGCCTTTTCTCTCTTCTCTTCCTCTACTGCTACTTTGCACATCCATAAGTGGGTGTCTTCATGCATCCATGAGGATCCTGAGCCTATGGAATGCACGGATTCTGTATCATCTTTGGCTCTATGGATGGGATTCCATTGGATGGGAGGGACATCTCTATGAGAGTAATCTTTGAGATTCACTTTGGTCGTAACACCTAAGTGCTGCAGGTACAAAGAATTGGTTCCCCAATCCTGTACCACTTGCAACTGTCGCATAAATGGTCTTCCCAAAATCATCTCATAGGCATGATTTTTGCTGAAGTCACATATGGCAAATGTGTGCTCAAACTCGACACCACAAGTGGTGAGAGTTATTCCTTCTAGCAATCCTAAGGGTCTCTCTATGTGACCATCGGCCATTTGCAATTTCATCCTCGTGGGCCTGAGTGCCGGCTTGCCCCAACGCTTCCATAGGGAAATGGTGGCAATTGCAACTCCTGCACCTGAGTCCAAAATTGCCTTGGTGGTGTACTCCTGGTAGGTGATGGGAAGATAGGTATTACCTTCTTCACCTTCACACATATCTCCTATCTTATCCAAGGGTATTTCTGGTACTGTCCTCTGGGATCCTATCTGGGAACGAGGTTTGGCTATTTCTGGTACTTGTTTGGCTACATGTTTCCATAGCTCAGGTCTAACCTTGAGTAGCTCTTCTAACTTGAGATTGCACTGCACTTTAGTGTTTTTCACTATCTCTGTGTTCCTAGGTAAGACTGAGTCCTCGTTTCGTACCATGACTGTGGGTGCTCTCATACAAGTAGACTTAGCTTCCCATGGGCCTGTGAAGTGGGGTAATTCTTGTAGCGAGTTAGACTCAAAGTCTAATCTTTCCTGAGATTGGGTGCTCTCCTGTTCCTCATAAATGGATGGGATATCTTGTGGGAATTGGTCATGTGCATCATCCACAAGTTCAATAGGAGGAGGGACTTCACTTTCGTTATCCCATTTGTCTTCTTGAATCTCTCGTAGGAAGTTGGTGCAAACCGATTCATAGAAGAAGAAGTATCTGGCTCCGTAGAATTAGGCACACAAGCAACCTGGGAAGGAGGGCTTATTCTATCGTTGGCTCTCTCCTCGTTCTCATAGATGGCTGGAGCACAAGCTTCCTGAGGAGGATTACTTATTCTACTACTTTTCCGAACAGGCTCATACGCTCCCTGAGAAGGAATGTAGGCAACCTGTGGAGGTACGTAAGCTTTCGAGGGAGGCTCATCTGCCTTTTGGGGGGAAAGATAAGCTTCTTGAGGAGGCACATGGGCTTCGTGAAGAGGCTGGCTTATCCGTTCTCTTGCCCTTTCCTTTCTTTGAGGGGCAAGTTCCTTTTCTGATTGTGCAATTAGCCTCTCTATTCTTTCTAGCAGTCCATCAAAGTGTAACTGCGTCTTAGCTGAGCTAGAGATGTTAAAGAGGCGGCTAGCCTCGAACATGGCTTGAGCCAATTCCACCATCTTAGCACAAATTTTAGTTCGTTCAAGCTCTAGCTCGGCTCTAGGGTAGCATCTTTCATGTTCGGTTATGGTTGGCCCTTCTTGGATTCTGGCCTGATATGCTTTAAGCATCATGTTTAGGTCCTCGGGAGTGGGATTTGCTAGGACTGATCCTACTCTAGGGGGTGGCGGGTTTAGGTGAGGCGGGTTGGAAGGTGGCTGGTCGGATGACGATGGGAATGGTGGTGGTGGGGTAGTGTGAGAGGGAGTTTGGGATGTGAGTTCAGTTATCCTGGCTTTGGTTTCTCTTATGCTTTCCTCAAGTTCACTCATCTTTTTAGCCCATTGTCTTTTCATTCTTTCCCGACTATCTTTCCATGCTCTAGTCCTTTTCTTTGTCATGCTCTCTGTTTCACTAACTTCTGGGCTTTTTTCCTGACCTACACCCTGGTTTTGCTGCAGTGCTTGGGCTCTAGTGATTACTTGTACTGGTGCAGTGGAAGTCACGCTCCCTGTGGAGTCTACCACTAACCCAACAACGTTGATAGGAGTGATTTTTGGCATATTATTGGGGTTCTTTGGGCAATCTCGTAAGAGATGCTCTTTTCCACAGTCTTGGCAAAAGCCTTGGATCGTCACTGACTGGGGTTGTGTAGGTGGAGGCAAGGGACAATCACGAATGAAGTGATCTCCTTGACATCTGTAGCATGGTCCTCTAGGGAATGGGGGTCTTACCTGCCTTGGTTGAGGTCTAGGCTTGGGGTTCGCATACATGACGTTTGTGTGATTTGACTCCCAACTAGGTTCACTCGGTTCTTCACTATAGTAGGACTCACCATGCTCTGGAGATTGCATGTAGTAAGCATGGGGGCTATCGACGTGTGTAGAATCAAAGCTATGGTCACTGGGGTCACTTTCAGAAAGCAAGGATGTTACAGGGACTATAGCTCTATTCAGGTTCTCTTCTGCAGCAGTATACTTTACCGGAATCACATTAGCTGGAGCTGGGGGTTGTTGTGCTAGCACAGGCTGAGGCCTTTGTTGGTTTTGATAGGGTTGGTAGGTTTGTTGACGCCTAGCATACTGCTGAGGTGGGTACTGGTTCTGGTATCTTCCTTGTTGAGGGTATGGCTGTGGGTACGTCTGCCTAACGGTTTGCTTATTGTAGGGGCAATCTTGCGTGGTGTGATTGGTGTACCTTCATTCTATGGTGCAGTACTGACTACTAGGATTAACTTGGGGTTGGGCCATAATGGGACATACATTCGCCATGTGGTCGCCGCAACAAGTATAGCACCTTTTCACAGGGGCAAACCTTGGGATTTGTTTGCTAGTTACACCTAATTTCTCAGCTACTTTCTCTGCAAGTTCCTCAATTGATGTGGATTGCGTGGAAGAGAGGCTAGATGCACTATCTGAATCTTTGTAGATTTTGGAAAGCTCTAGTTCTTCCCCTAGGTTATCCTCAATGTCAATGCACATGCATACACACTCTTCTATAGTCCTAGGGTCCTTCAGATACACATAGGATCTCAATTTCGTACTCAGCAATCCATCAAGGAATAAGGCTACTTGTTTGGCAGGTGTGGGTAGCTCCGAAACAGGGCACCTTTCAAGATATTGTCTAAATCTTCTTCCTGCCAATCTTACAGTCTCTTGGGGAGTCTGTTTGAAGCTGTGAATCAATGAGGAGGTATTGTGTCTTATGCCACTCTTAGAGAACTCTACAATGAAAGCCTCTAGGAGTTGGTCTATACACCTGAATTGTCGCTCATCCAATGGCTAAAACCATGTAAGTGCTGTGTTCCTAAGGGTTAGACCGAAGGCATTGTACTGCGTGAATAGATCCTCCACTTGTTCAGCTCTCAAGACTTGCTTGAACTCCGCCACATGATCATAGGGATCTCCTGTGCCATCAAAGTAATTCTTCATGGACTTAACTAGCTGGGTCGGTCTCAAAGTTCTTGTGTGCTCTCTAGGTCTCGGCAGAGGGAATCCATCCACATTTCTTTGGTTCCTGTGAGCTCTAAGTATCTCAGGTTCTACTCTATTCGTCTCCGTCCTTGTTCTTTCTCTGCCCACTAGGTTGGCAAAGCTTACTTTTGGTCTATCTCTACTTCTGTCTCTTTGAGTTCCATGAGCTTGGGATGTTCCAGCTCCAGGGTGACCATAGGATACATTCGATCTTGGTTGGGGGAAAATGAATTCACCCTTCCAAGTGTAAGCATGCCTATCATTTTCTGTCACCACAAAGATCCTTTCCGAAGTGTGATCTAAGTAGGTCACTCTACCTGGGCTATCCGGATCCTTAAACTCATAGATCATGATAGTTCCTATATCAGTTGGCTGATTAGATTTATACCTCCAAAAGGCTTCGTCAGTTTCTCGATTGAGGAGCAACTCTATGCTCTTGTTGTCTTGGGGAACCCACTCAGGTGTGATAATCCTAGTGAGAACAGATTTGCCTCGGGGGGTTCTAGGTTCCACACCCATGTTTCCGTGTTCCAAGTCACCTAAGTCCGCCTCTGAGATTACATTCCCAAATTCATCTGTCCTGTCTGGGTGACTGGTGACTACGTATATGGTTCCTTCTTTGTCCAGGTATGCACCGTTTTCAAACTTGACTGCTGGGTGCTCTAGTCCAATGGATTGATCAGGATTCTTAATCTGTACCACAGATCTTCCTAGGCCGTCCTCATAGATGCTGGCACCTAATCGGTTGGTCCTAAGGTATTCCAGCTGTGTTTTGTAAGGGCCTTCTACCCTGTACAAGTAAGGCACTCCTGAACTTCCCGTAGGTCTGTCCATGCCTTGAGACATCTCTGACTCACTGGTCTTAGAGCTAGGGTAGTACGAGTGGTGGCTCAACTGCTGGGCCCAGGACCTAGCAGTGTGGTTAACACTAGCCTCTGACCTAAGGCTTTGTCTCTCCCTTACTAGATGTCGTCCTGATCTAAGGTTCATATGCCTATCTAAGTAGCCCAATTCTTTGCCTAGAGTACAACCTCGTTGTTGGTTACTTTATATTAGTCGCTTGGTTCTTTTTAGTTATTTCTCGTGTTTAAGGTCTTGTCTGATATTACGTCGTCAGGAATACTTGAATGTTCTTCGTGCTTTCAGGTTGATCGTTCCACGTTAGGTTCTTTTCCTTTATGTTATCGACAGTACAGAGATTAGGTTTTTAGCTTGAACTTGAGTTTTTAGGTAGTCTTCAACTTGATACCTGCCTATCGTCGCCCTGACTTACTCCTACCTCTCGTCGTTCTTAGCCTAAACTATGAATTGACAGAGGGGGTTAAAAGTTTCCAACCTTTTGTTTCCTGCTTGGTTGCCCTTGAGTGCCCAGGAAGTGTGTTCCCAAGCTTGCACTTACACTTGCTTAGAACGCCTTTCGATGCTCTCAATAGATCTGTAAGAGTTCCAAAGTTAGCTTAAAGATTTAAATTCCAAAGACAGAACCAATTATTTTCATTCCTGTAGCACAAACACAAACTTGCATAGTGATTTTTAAGAAAACAATTCTAAAGACCCCTGACTTTGATCCCCCTGGGTATGGTTAACTTCCAAAATTTCCTCTCTGAAAATCTACGCATTATCTTTATAAAAAACAGTTGAGGGCGTGTAGTATATGCCACAAGCTTCCCAACAAGCCCTAGAGCTCAAGAAATTGATTTCGTATGAAGAAGTTATGACTGTTCAGGGTTTAGGGGGTTAAGACAAGATTCAATCTGGCCGACGGATCCTAGGATTTTCTCCCAAAACACAAGTGTAGGAACCTCCAATAATGCTAATGGATTGACTATTTGCTCCAAAATTTATCCCAAGTTTGAACAAAAGAAAACCCTAATTTTTGGCCGAAAAAGCCTGTCAATCGCGATCGACAAGTCTGTCAATCGTGATTGACAGAGGTGTCCGTCGGGGCTGTCAGTCGCGATCGACAGTGTCAATCGCAATCGACAGAGTCGATCGTGGCTGTCAATCGCGATCGACGGTGTCAATCGCGATCGACACGTTTTCTGGATTTTTCGCCAAAATATCAGTCGCGATGGACACGTGGCTACGCGTAAAAGTCAATCAGTCGTTGAATTTCAATCGGTCGCGATCGACGGTGTCAATCGCGACTTACAGAGGTGTCGATCGTGGCTGTCGATCGCGATCGACGGTATCAATCGCGATTGACAGGGTCTGTCGGTCGCGATTGACAGAGGCTGTCGGTCGCGATTGACAGAGGCTGTCGGTCGCGATTGACAGAGGCTGTCGGTCGCGATTGACAGAGGCTGTCGGTCGCGATTGACAGAAAATCACGGAATTTTTCTACTGTTTTATGTGATTTGGGAAGTGCTCATCATGCTTGTGCTAGTGGTGAACTTTGTTTTACCAAATGATCGAATTTTCTGTCGATCGCGATCGACAGAGGCTGGCGACTGCGAGACAGACTCGACGAGTTTCGTACCTGCGCAGGGAGCTGGGGATGGTGATTCGGCAAGGTCCTGCAAAAAGCTCAAGAAACATGCAAGAAAACACACACGCAATATCGCTCTCTCGCTCTCTCTCACAAGTGAAATGAGGGAAATGAGGTGGGAAAGGTGATATGATCAAAAAACAGAAATTTTCGCGATGATGGAGATGAAGATGGTGAAGGAAAAACAAGAAAATAGGTGAAAGTGAAGAAAATACCTACAACTCCAACGCGTCAACTCTACGTCTTACCATCACACGCTCGTCCTCAAAATTCGATCCCCGGCAACGGCGCCAAAATTTGGTGTAGCTCAGTGATGAGTAGCACCTCCTTTAATGTCAATCCGGGAAGACGTGAGGATGGTATGAAGACCTCGAGCAAGTGGCGGCACAAGTGCGTGAGTGAGAAGCACACAAACATGCACACACATACACACGCACGCGCACACACGGCAAGACAAAGAGTGAGAATCAATGGAGTTCTTAGATTACTTTTCCAAAAAGCTCTTACAAGTTTGTTTCAATTACAATCTAACCCCAAAAATGAGCTCTCTAGCTCTTTTTATAGTTTTTGACTAGCTTTGGCCCTGTTCAGACCTAGTGTCCGACCTAGTTAAAAATTAGGTTCCAGGGCTTATTTGAGGGCTCAAACAAGATCTAAAAAATACGAAAATTGGCAGGTAGATACTTCTAAAGCTCCTCAAGCTCCAGGACTCCTTGGCTTGCACAAAATGGAGCTACAAAAATATGAAATGGTATTTACAATGGGGTTTAGTGATGAGAATCACTTTTAATTGGTGTAAGGGTTTTGAAAAACTAAAGGGTTGCCTTAGTGCTAGATCTGCGTGAATGCTCATACGTGCTTCTTCCTGAAGAAAATTATTGGCCTATTTGCCAGATCTTCGTTGACTCCCTTGTCTGCTTGTGCCTTCTCTCCCTTCTGACTCTCTTCTCTGACTGCCATGCCTTGTTAGTCCTTCAGTTCCTTGTCTGCTGCTAACAACACAGTATGCAGTTAACTTAACACCCTCTGGACAAGATTTGAATTTGTCTGAGGATAAAAGCGTGTTGGCCAAAGAAATTAGTGAAGGTGAAGAAGTACCTTGTTTTGGTGAAATTTTGACAAATTTCGGTCACAGTTACAGAGAGTTCACTGTTTCTCGGTGACAGTTTACCGTTTCCTAGTGAATCATCATTTGGGTCACCACTATTCAGAGTAAGCTTCCCTACATTTGATACCAAGGAGGAAGGTAGCTTATTCGAAGCTGAAATCCGAAAGAGATTGAACGATATTATCAAACCGGAAAGTGCACAGGTTGACGATACAGATTCTAACGATCAAGAAATTCAACCTCGGAACTCAGGAGATAGTAACAATATGGCAGCAAGCACCATGATTGGACAACAACAACAACAACAACAACAACAACAACAACAACTACTACTACTTCCACCTCATCCGGTTCCAACAAGAGTTACCTACACAAAATTCGGTGGATTTCCAGGTGATGATCCTGATGCTCATGTACGAACTTTTGAAATTAGTTATGGAGTACTTAATCATCCACCTGATCCGGCGTACAAGGCCATAGTATTCCAGTCAACACTAGTTAATGAAGCTGTCAGGTGGCTTACCGAATATGATATCAACCATTTCGATACCTATGAAGCAGTAAGAGATGCGTTTCTGCAGAGATTTCGGCTAAAGAAGAACCCTGCCGAAATTTTTGATTACCTGCAAAACAATAGACAAAAGCTGAATCAAACAGTGTAGGAATATGCCACCCTATTCAGAACTCATTTGAGACAACTACCGCCGGCCCATGCAAACCTGCCGGATGATGTCATCACACAATGGTTTATTAATGGTTTGACTCCGCAGCTCCGACAGATTATGATCATTCGTTGTGTAGGAGCTATGACGCTAGATGCGGTTATTGCAATGGCTTTGCAGCTCGAGAATAAGGTTGGAGGTTTTACCGAAGACCTAGAATGGTTAAAAGCTAGTAAAAATATTGCAAAAGATTCGACCAGACAGATGTACTGCACCACGTGCAAGAATTTCGGGCATACCAGTGCCACTTGTGCACTTAATCAGATGTATTGCACTATCTGCAATACAACAGGACATTCCATTGAAAAATGTACCTATAACACCAAAGTGCAGGGAACAGCAATAGTAAATGCAATTATACAAGAACCAGGACAGCCTGCCATCCACTATGTACCACCTCAAAGGAGAAATAATCAGCATTAAGGATACAAAAATTATAGAGGACAGAGCAATACTAACTATAATGGAAATTGTTGGCAGACAGGAACATCACAAGAAGGTAATGCCTTGCCACCACCTCGCTGTCATTTTTGCGGTGAGTTTGGTCACATCAGAAGATTCTGTAAAGATGCAGCTGAATATGATCAGAGGAAAAAAGAGCGTCAGAACCCAATGACAAATATGGTTCATATCACACCAATAGAAACACAAACCGCAGTAGTTCAGACCTGATCCGGTAAGCCGTTGCAACTAGCAGCTGAAGTATTCAAACCAGGTGTTCATGAGCAACAAAGAATGTATGACAAAGCTAGTCAATGGACCACCACAGAACCTCTAGTGTTCCCAGATTCAATTCCGGTGACACAAGTTCTGCTGCCAAAGGAAATCGTGCAAGAGCAAGAGTCAATCCTAGTAATTGATGCATCGTCTTGAAAATCAGTAAAAAGTACAAGGCAAGTAGATCAGGCATGGGAAATTTTATCTAAAGCATCCATTACTCTTCCTCTTGGACAGTTACTGGCATTAGTAGTAGGTGTCCGACAACAGTTCCAGCAGCAGTTCAGTTCTACGTCTTCCTGCATTCCAGCAACAACGACAGTACAACTGGAAACTGACTCTACGGTGGATTACTCAGTTCCTTTAATTACGGTATGGTACAAAAATCATAAAATTACTCAAGTATTAATTGATGGTGGGTCCGGTGTAAACATAGCTACTGCAGCACTTTGTAAAAAAGTTAGGATGGATCGAAATTGAACCTGTGTAGTTTTTTGTTAGAATGGCTGACCAATCTAGAGTCCATCCAGTAGGACTCGTACGGAATGTTCCAATCACTTTACAGGGAACCACTTTTAAGGTGACTTTCATAGTTCTAGAACTATCGGAGTCTAGTCTTGATTATAACCTTCTTTTCGGCCGTCCTTGGCTGAAACAAGCTAAGGTTATACAAGATTGGTCCATGCAGGAACTCACTTTCAAAAACCATAACCAAAAATATGTTGTAAAAGTAGATGCTATTCAGCCCTGTGAACTCCATGCTAGACCTTATGTGGTAGAACCAGTTCATGTGTTAGATGGTTTATCCGATGATGAAGAAGAAGAATTTTTGAAGAATAACATAGATTTAATTTCCTTAGGACTGTTGATTTACAAGCTATTGTAGATCACTAGAATCCGGCAGTTTGTACGGTGATGCTTGTGACCGAAGAAGTAGAAACAGAAAATACTGCTGCTAAGGATAAAACTGCTATACAAAAACTTTTATAATCAATCGATGATTCAGAAAAACCTCGTCAATTCTATGTTCTAGAAGATCAGTTGATCACATATAATTTAGGGGATGAAGTTAATCCATGACCTGTCAAAATAAGGGAAGGATTGTCTGAAGTATTTCAAGCAGATCTGATCCAGTTACTTCGTGAGTTCGTTGATGTTTTTGCATGGGATTACCATGACATGAAGGGTCTGGACCCTCGCATATATCAGCATCGGGTCGTACTTAAACCGGAGGCAAAACCAATTAAACAACCCAGCTACAGGATGAATCCTAACTACGCAGCACAAGGCAGAGCTTGATAGGTTATTAAAAGTTGGATTCATTGTTCCAATAGAACATGCTGAGTGGATATCACCCATTGTTATCGTCCCTAAGAAGAATAAGCAGCTACACATATGTGTGGATTATCGGAAACTGAATGCAGCTACGGTGCCAGATCCGTTTCCTCTTCCATTTCTTGATACAATGCTAGATAGAGTGGCTGGACATGAAATGTATTCATTTCTGGATGGATATAGTGGGTATAATCAAGTCAGAATGGCTGAGGAAGATATACCAAAAACAGCGTTCATTACCAATTGGGGTGTTTTTGCTTGTACAGTTATGTGGTTTGGGTTAAGAAATGCTCCTAGTACTTTTCAACGATGTATGTAGGAAATCTTCTCCCCCTATCTTACTTCTTTCATGCAAGTATATCTAGATGATTTCTCTTTATTTGGTAAGATGGTAGCACACCTATATCATTTACGGTGTTGCTTTGAGAAGTGTCGTGAATACAGACTCTGCCTGAACCCAAACAAGTCTGTGTTTGCGGTTTCATGTGGTAAGCTTCTTGGCCATATTGTGTCTGCACAAGGCATACAGGTTGATCCAGATAAAATTGCAGCTGTGTTAGAAGCACCTCTACCTACTACACTAAAAGAAGTCATGAGATTCATGGGTCAAGTCAGGTGGCATGGTCGACATTTACGGTGGCTTGCTCATTTGGCAATACCCCTCAATAGATTAATAACAAGTACTCCTCGATAGTTTGTTTTGACTCAGGAATGTCAAACAGCATTTGATCGTCTAAAAGGCTTATTAAAGCAGGTTCCAATTCTACAACCTCCGGATTGGGAATGTCCATTTCATGTTTTTGTTGACGCATCAGATATCGCGATTGGAAGTGTCTTAATGCAACAAACTGATAAGTGGTTTCGACCTGTTTATTATGCAATTAGAAGGCTTGCTCCTGCAGAAAAGAATTATTCAGTAACTGAAAGAGAATGCCTTGGTTTAGTATATTCTGTAATAAAATTTTGACATTATTTGTTAGGCCAAAAATTCGTCTTTCATGTAGATCATGTTGCGCTAGTATATCTGGTTCGGCTATAGTATTTAGGTGGTTGTTTAGCGCGTTGGGTTCTATTATTACAAGAGTTTGATTACGAAGTAATCCATCGACCTGGAACTGCACATGCATTAGCAGATTTCCTTTCTCGGTTGGATTCCGGTGAAGCTCCAGTCGGTGTTGATGACACCACACCTGCAATTTATGTTACTGACCCAACTACTGATGAATCTACAAAGCCTCCTGTGACATCTACTTACAATGATCAGTTATTAGCCTTTGTTACTGATGGATATCTTCCTTCTCAGACTTCACCTACAATGCATAGGAAAATTGCAGTTTATAGTCGTCGATTTTGGTTGATTGTTGGAGAATTGTATTATATGGATCACACGGGAGTCTTACTTCGTTGTATTCCTCCACATGAAGTTAACTCAGTTATCACTCTGGCACATTCCATACCTTCCGGTGGACATTTTGCAGCAGATTTAACGCACCGAAAAATTTTGCAAAGTGGGCTTTGGTGGCCTACCATGTATAGAGATGTATCTCAGTTTGTCAAACAGTGTGACAATTGTCAGCGGTCTGGACAGCCTTTACAATGACATTTTTTTCCTCTCCAACGTGTATTACCATTGGAGCCTTTTCAAAAATGGGGTCTTGATTTTATTGGACCAATCACACCTCCAACAATCCTTAGCAACAACATATATATTCTGACATGCACAGATTATGCTACAAGATGGGCAGAAGCTTGGGCTTTACGATTCGCTACAGCTATTTCGGTAGCAAAATGTTTAATGGCAGACGTATCTCCACGATTTGGGTTACCTCTAGAACTTCTGACTGATCAAGGCACACATTTTGTTAGCAATTTAATGAAAGTGCTCACACACTCTTTGCAGATTCTGCATAAATTCAGTTCTCCTTATTGTCCTCATGCTAATGGCTTGGCCGAAAGTACAAAAAAGACCTTGCTGAATATGCTTCGAAAACTGATTCTGGAATCACCAGAAAGATGGGATCAATTACTACCTGCAATATTATGGGCATACCGGACTACTTACAAAGTTGCCACCGGACTGACTCCTTTCAAACTTGCATATGGAATGGAGGCAATTGCACCAATGGAACTTGTAGTACCAAGCTTACGTGTGGCCATCTCTCAAAAATTGTTACCTGAAAATTCTTTACCTTTTCGGTTGGACACACTCAGAGAACTAGATGAGCATCGCTGGGAAGGTTTTCTGACTCTTCAAGAAGTGCAGTTGCGGCAAGCTCGTACACATGATCGGTATCTAAAACCTCCAATTTTTACGGTAGGGCAACTTGTGCTCCTTTACAATGCAAAATCAAACCGCTCTGCTAGAAAATTCAAGTTACGTTGGTTTGGTCCTTACCGAATTACTGAACAAGTGGGCCTAGCAACTTTTCGATTGACTACTTTGACCGGAATTCCTCTTTCGAAGGTGATAAATGGTTCAAAGTTGCGGCCATATCATCAAGCACCTGATTCGCACTGAAGTATTCTGCGGTTACCCACGTATTTTCCTTTTCTTTTCCTTTTTAGTTTTGTGTGATTAATAAAATAAGTCTGTAAATATCCTCGTTTCATACCTAATTTTGATCAACCATCGCCCTGCATTATCATTCTGCTCATGCATGCACACCGAAGTTATGAGATCATCATTTCAACATCGCACGATAATTAACAAATTTCAATTGCTTCCCGCTGCCAAGTATCTACTTAACCCTTTTTGTTTCGCTGTTAATAGCTATTGTGTCTGCGTGCTCCGTGTGTTTGTGCTCTTTGTATACCCTATGCAACCGTGTTCCTGTGCTTGTGTGTGCGCGCCATGGAAGCGTTAGAAAACTTTGCTGCGTTCCGTGATGGACTCCTTACAAATGTAGGTGAGTTCTTGCGAATTCGTGGGTTGGCCAATTTCGCTGAACTGCCTTGGCATTCAGTGGATTGTCACCCATTTTACACCCAAATCATCGCCACCATCCCTGCCACACCTGCTACAGAGCAGAGTTGGACAATCACCTCCTTACCATCTCGTACCGTAATAACTATACAGACCTTTGTTGATGCATTCCGACTCTCTCCGAGAGGTCGAGAGAATGGCCCTAGTCTTCCCATCACCACAATGAATCAGTTGTTTCCCAGACATTCTCCTAACGAATATGCAATCCTTTGTCGTCTTGAGCCTGAACACACGACTCTACAATTTTTAGTTGCCATCTTAAACCTGCAAAAGCGCACATATGGAATATCTCGACCATTTTACTCCGCGATAGATCTAGCTCCTCAAGAGCCTGTAAACTTTGCACATATTATTTCCGTCGCATTCATAGAGAATGCGTTGCAATAATTAAACAGGTAAACAAGGGTGATATGCCGCGTTCCCGTCTCCCCCATATCTTAAGTTTCCTGTTTCTGACAATACAAGCAGCACAACCACCACCCAGAGATCTAGTATTACACCATGAAGAATCCACGCAGATACTGGAAGATGATGAAGAAGATGACGAAGAAATTTTCCACCTCCTCCGTCGCAAAAGAATCTGATAGTGAAGTACAAGGTTCAACCGCAGATGATAAAGCAGGTAACAATGAAGAGGAAGGGAATGAAGATGAGACTTTCCATGACACAGCAACCTCCATGCACCAGGATTCTTCAGCACAGTCATCTCAAGACTAGCAAGATGAACATGATAAAGACATCTTCCAAGGACGAACCACAACAACAATCCGAACAGGAAAAGAATGAAGATGGGCAACATATTATTAAAGATATTTTTGATGAACTGATTAAGGCAGTAGAGTTTGCAGTTGTCAACCCTGAGGACACTATGCAACAAACCACCGAACAGGTAGTCGAAACTAACTCTGTTCTTCTAACTTCTCCACCTATTCCACCCATTGTCCCTATTCCACCCATTGTCACTGCGGAACCTACTACTTCTTCATCCTCGTCACCGAATTATTCTCCACCCAATTCCCATCAGCTCCTCACAGCCTCTTCATCTCAACCTCGTCCTCATCTTTTGCTTCCTTCACTCCCTGTATTTTCTGAGCTTGCAACCATGGGACAGATGCTGATCCATCTATCGCAGCAATTACCTATACAGATGAAAGAAGTCACTGATACTATCAAAGATGATTTCCAGCATAAGGTCGATGTGCTGGAGGCAGACATTAGTCCTCTCCAGGAAGAATTAATAGTAGCTAAAGCAGAAAATCAAGCCTTACATGAACAAATTAAGGAGTTACAGGCCAGAATTTCCGCACAGGTAGCAGTTACCAGTCAACGAGATGCAGCACTGGCAGCAGTCTGAGAAAAAGAAGAGTTATTAAGTGTTGCAGATGCCGAAATTATGCATTTAAAACAATTAGCCCAAGATAACGAAGATGCACATGTAGCTTTAGGGAATCTATTAGAAGAAACGAGACAACTTGATGAAATGGTAAAACACGAACAAGAGATGGCGGACCTGGTGAAGCGCACTTCTGAAGAACTACAGAGAACCAAGATTGATTTATCTGACGTAAACAATATTCTTAAATGCAAATTAACCATGGAAGCTCAATTACAGAAAGAGATAACAGGGATTAGAAGAGAGCCTGATGCTTACTACAAGACAATCTAGTTTCAAAATCACGAGTTGGAAAGAAGGGAGTATCAACTGGATACACAGAAAGAAAGACTCTCCAAGGTTGATAAGCAAATTGCTGATATGAAAGTCAGTAGGGATGCGGCTCTATCGAATGAATTTTACTTACAAGAAGCTTTTCTGCAGACACATGCAGAAGTTTTGATGACTCAGGTTATTTCTTTAAGTTCAGTACGCACAGATGCCCAGCTTGTAGAACCAGACATTTTGAAGCAAATGATAGAATCATTGAAGAAGAAAATTGCCCGAACTTTTAGACTAGCAAGATCTATGTATTTAGAAGGTATAGTTGACAAGCCATAAGATTTTTTGTAAACCTGCGGGTTCAAGTCCACCGGGCGTGCCAATGTAAGCCGCCGGATTGGCAATTGTAAAATCAACTTTTAATGAACCGAAAGGTCATTGCGTAAATGTTGTAACCCTGATTGATGATTGTAACCTTTATTTAAATCAATGAAATAGACACTTTCGGTGACGATCAGTTGGATCACGAGACTGTCTATCTGGGTGATTGATCTGTAACGTTGTTGTGGTGTGTGTTTGAGTAATTCTGAGTATTCTATTCTTGTCTCTATCTTGTTTGTTTATCGATACCTGTTTGGTATAGATTGGGGTTAGGGTAATATTCATAGTAAGTTAAGAGTTGGATTATTGTTTCGCTGAGGGTATTACTGTGAGTCTGTGTACGGTAATGTTTACCTTATGATTCGGTTACTGAGAGAGAGTCTTAAGCTCTGTATGAGTCGGTACTCTGTGCGTGAACTATCATGTGAGTAAGTCTCGCAAGGAAGAGCCAGAGTTTTCTGTTAGTGAGTTGGATTAGCATACTTGTTCGAACTACTGTCATGTAAGTGAGTTGAATTGGGAAAATCAAGCATAGGGCCTCTGTTTAACAGAACCCTTCCACTCCCAAGAACCCGATATATGTTTAAACGCGTCTTTGACGGCAAGAGTCGTGTTAAAATTAAGCTAATTCTGCTGTGCTCAGAGAATTATGCAAAACACTCGACAGGTGTATGAACCAAAATAGCAAGTTCTTCACCTCTAAGCTAACTCCAACTTATCTATTTTGATCTATCTTTCTGAGAGTGATCTTCCAAGCTACATAGGGTGTCTAATACATCCATTGTCAAGCTAAAAGGGCCCACCACATACTTCTAGAGTTCATTTGGCTGGTGTAGATCAAGGATTTTGCAACACCTCTTCATCTTCAAGCACATACCTATCCATCTCTTCACAGTGGTATCAGAGCAAGGTTGGACAACATGGAAGATGGATTTCCTTCATCGATTGAGACATTGGACAGAGGTAACTACTCAGCTAGGTCATTAAGAATGGAAGCTTATCTCCAATGTAGAAGTTTATATGGCTGGAGATGAAGTTATGGCAAGTTTCAGGAACAAAAGTCAACCAACACAAGAAGAGCAAGAAAGATTCAGTACATGGTGCTCCAAGGATGCACTTGCAAGGTCTTATCTCCTCAACTCTATCTCAGATTTTTTGTTGCCTTACATTAGAAGTTGTAAGACATCTCAGGAAGTGTGGGATGCACTTGAAGCCTTCTTCTCTTCAAGTACCAAAGCTAGGAATCATCAACTATGGCTGGATTTCACAACTCTCAAGAAAGCTCCCAAAAAAAATGTGACTGACTTTGTCACAAAGCTCAAGGACATAGCAGATCAGTTGGGAAGCATTGGAGAGGTAATAGATGAATAGCAAATTGTAAGGCAGGTCATCAATGGCTTGAAGGTAGATGACAAGTGGGAAGCATTCACCACAACTATGGATTTGTACATGGACATGCATGTACCTAATTTCAATACATTCATTGGACAACTACTTATTCAAGAGGCAAAGCTTATAAAAAATGGATAAAGCTCTAAAGGTAATCAATCTTCAGCTTTATACACTGATAAAAGAAAGTCCAAAGATAATAAAGAAAAGGCAAAGAAAGTGGATGATGAAGCATGTACATATCAAGCTAACTATGCAGGTAGAGGAAGACATGGCAGAGGTAGAGGAAGGGCAGGTACACAAGGCAGGGGGAGATCCCAAGTTTCCAACTCATGTTCTATTTGTGGACTAACTAATCATACAACTGAAAATTGCTTTAGAAATTCCAAGAATCAAAGAGGTAGAGGATACATTAGAGGAAGTTATGGCTACTCAAGAGGAAGGTTCAACAATTATCATGGCAACTACAACAACTACAATCATTCAATGAAACTCCAACTATTTTTGGTGACAATATAAGTTCTATTCACTTAGCTCCTAATCCTATTTTTCATGCAAGGACTAAACATATTGAAGTTCATTATCACTATGTATGAGAGAAGGTTTTAAGCAAAGAGATTCAAATATCATATGTGTCCACTCATCAACAATGTGCAGATATTCTAACCAAAGCATTGGATGGTACAAAGCTTTGCAAATTCAAGGGTATGATTGGTTTGCAGGTAATCTTGGAAGATTGAAGACCTCAAGCATACTTGGCTTGAGGGGGAGCTGTTGGAGCAAGTCTATGACAAGGCTAAGTATTGGCTTGAGTCCCACAAAGTCATAGAAGAAGCCTTAAAATGAAGACAATGTAAAGTTCACTTGTGAACTACCTCTTATAACTTTTGAAGACTTTACTTAATGTAAAAGTGAAAGAATCTTAAGTGGTTGAGTCCACTTGATGAAAAAGGCAAAAAGGATCCATGAATTCGTGATTTGTGGTAGATATAGAATCAAATCAATCAGTAATTGATTGGAGAGTGATTGAGGGAAGTTAGCCTCCCAAGATCAACTATAAATACATGGTAGTCTTAGTCGTGGTCATGTGAAGACCTCCAAGAGCTGAGCTTTATGCCATATCAAGGTGTGATTCCAAGGCACACATATGTATTAGTAAGTCCATTGTATTGTACAATCAATATACTTTCATTTTCATGATCATTTGAGTTCATATTTCCATGTTCTTGTGAAGTGTACTACTCACTACCGTATCTCGCAGTTTTCTCAGGCAGATTGCAGAGATGGTTTCTCTGAGCTTGGTGCATAATCTTCAGTGATTCATCTTGGTAATTATAAGGCTACTATATGCTTACCAATTTTCATTTCATTTGGGTGTTTCAATATTCAGTTATGTTCAGTTGAAGGCAACCCTATCTGTTCATTTTCACTTCTCTGTCAGGTACCGGACTTTTTACTCATCTTGTCGGAGCTATTTCTCCATGTGTACTTACCCAAATTCAATGGTTTAATGTTTTTGTGATTCCGCATACTGTCTTGTATAAGCATACAAAGTTTTATAATCATTGCATTCCTAAATCTTGAGTTATGTTCATTTTTCTGCTCATTGGTCTCATTACTATAGCAACCCGTGAAAATCGGGATGATGTCATCTTTTGTTAAACATTATTCTCAGTGTGTGGTTCATTATTTTTTATGAGATTACTCTTGAACGTTAGATCTTTAAGTTAAATAGACGTCCCCAAAAGTAATTAAGCTAATTGTTGATGTGCTCAAAGAATTATGCAAATCACTGGATAGGTGTATGAACCAAAATAACAAGTTCTTCACCTCTGAGCTAACTCCAACTTATCTGTTTTGATCTATCTTTTTGAGAGTGATCTTCCAAGGTACATAGGGTGTCTAATACATCCATTGGCAAGCTAAAAGGGCCCACCACATACTCCTGGAGTTCATTTGGCTGGTGTGGATCAAGGAGTTCGCAACACCTCTTCATCTTCAAGCACATACCTATTCATCTCTTCACAGTGGTATCAGAGCAAGGTGGACAACATGGCAGACAGATTTCCTTCATCAATTGACAAATTAGACAGAGGTAACAACTCAGCTTGGTCATTAAGAATGGAAGCTTATCTCCAATGTAGAATTTTATATGGTTATGTGGCTTGAGATGAAGTTATGGCATGTTTCAAGAACAAAAGTCAACCAACACAAGAAGAGCAAGAGAGATTGAGTACATGGTGCTCCAAGGATGCACTTGCAAGGTCTTATCTCCTCAACTCTATCTGAGATTTCTTTTTGCCTCATATTAGAACTTGTAAGACATCTCAGGAAGTGTGGGATGCACTTGAAGCCTTCTTCTCTTCAAGTACCAAAGCTAGGAAGCATCAACTATGGCTGGATTTCACAACTCTCAAGAAAGCTCCCAAACAAAATGTGACTGATTTTGTCACAAAGCTCTAGGACATAGCGGATCAGTTGGGAAGCATTGGAGAGGTAATAGATGAAGAGCAAATTGTAAGGCAGGTCATCAATGGCTTGAAGGCAAATGACAAGTGGGAAGCATTCACCACAACTATGGATTTGTACATGGACATGCATGTACCTGATTTCAATACACTCATTGGACAACTACTTACTCAAGAGGCAAAGCTTATAAAAAATGGAGAAAGCTCTAAAGGTAATCAATCTTCAGCTTTATACAGTGATAAAAGGAAGTCCAAAGATAACAAAGGAAAGGCAAAGAAAGTGGATGATGAGGCAGGTACATATCAAGCTAACTATGCAGGTAGAGGAAGACATGGCGGAGGTAGAGGAAGAGCAGATAAACAAGGCAAGGGGAGATCCCAATACTCCAACTCATGTTCTATGTGTGGACTAACTAATCATACAACTGAAAATTGCTTTAGGAATTTCAGGAATCAAAGAGGCAGAGGATACAGTAGAGGAAGTTATGGCTACTCAAGAGGAAGGTTCAACAATTATCATGGCAACTACAACAACTACAATCATTCAAACTATCAAGGAGGCTACAAAGGAAGGAGAGACTTCAATAACTACACAGAAGGCTCAAACAAAGAGGATTCATTATTGATCATGAACATGGATATGCCACAAGGTAAATCTGATGAGCATGTTTTCTACATAGATTCAGGCTGTTCAAATCATGTGGCAAGAAATGTGGCACTCCTATCAGATTTAGAAGATCCAAGGAATAAGCATGAGGTACAAACAGGAGATGATACAAGACACCTTGTGGAGAAAATAGGAAATGTCAAAGCACCTGATGGAAACATCAACCTACTCAGTAAGTTACTCTATGTCCCTACCATTACAAAGAATTTGATAAGTGTTGGGCACATAGTAGAGAAAGGGTTGCAAGTTAGGTTCACAAAAGCAGGAGCATTTGTTGAAGATCCAAGCCAAGGATTCAGAAAAATTACAAAAGGTGAAAAGACAGGTAGATTGTTCACATTTGAATTACAAGACACTAGAAACATTGCTCTCTTTAATTATGGTAGTCAGACACTCACAAAATTGGATGTATGGCAAAAAAGGTTAGCACATATTGGTGAAAGGTCATTAAAGCAAATTTGCAGGGACCAAAGTGTACTTGGACTCCCTAATTTGTCAAAACAACATATGATTTATAAGTGTAGTGCATGTCAATTTGGAAAGTCTCACATGTTACCATTCATGAAGAAAGGCTATATGCATGGAGATCTCTTGGAGTTGGTTCATACAGATGTATGGGGACCTAGAAAGGAAACTTCAATATCTGGATCAAGGTATTATGTATCCTTTATTGATGATTGTAGCAGATGGACTATCCTATTATTTATGAAACACAAAGATGAAGTTTTTCATGTTTCAAAAGATATTTGGCTCTTGTGTAGAATCAAACAGGTAAATCACTAAAAAAGCTAAGGTCAGATGAAGGGGGAGAATACTTCTCCCATGAGTTTGATTCTTTTCTTCAAGAAAGAGGAATCAAAAGAGAGGTAATTATAAGGTACACTCCTGGGCAAAATGGAGTGGCAGAAAGGAGGAATAGGACAATTGTTGAAGCTGCAAAGTCCATGTTAAATGAAAAGCATTTGCCTAATTATCTATGGGCTGAGGCTGTATCTACAGCCACTTACTTGATTAATAGGTTGCCTTCAAAATCCCTTGATGGGATGACTCCATATGAGGATTGGAATGGAAGAAGACCAAGCTTAGATCATTGTAAAATTTCTGGACGTATTGCTTTTGCTCATGTTCCTTCACAGGTTAGAGGCAAGATGGATCCAAAGGCAGAAAGGTGTGTATTTATTGGATATGACAACAATCAAAAGGGCTACAGGTTATACAACCCTACCAACAAAGGATTCTTGGTAAGCAGAGATGTAGTTTTTGATGAGAACAATTCATGGTATGAAGATTCATGCAAGAAGGTCAATTTACCATATGACCTTGAAGAAGGTTTCCCAAAGCTTGGCAGAGAGCATCAACCAAAGATTGAATTACAAGATACTTCAGAAGATGATGAAGAAACTCAGATGGAAAAACTCAAAGCATGGAAGTCTAAAGGTAAAGCAAAATTACAGGAACTTGGACATGAGGCAGAATCATCACAACATGGCTTAAGAAGATCTATAAGGGAAAGAAAAAAACCAGAAAGGTATGGGTTTGACACCTCATTGGTAACTAAACATTCTATTACATAGCACAAGACATAAATCAAGAGGAGCCATCATCCTTTGAAGAGGCCAAAGCAAAAACAGAATGGAAGCATGCAATGAAGGAAGAGATTGAAGCACTTGAGGAAAACAACACTTGGATTTGGTGCCCAAGACTTCATCCATGAAAGTAATACGCACAAGATGGGTCTATAAACTCAAGAGGAATTCTGATGGTTCCATTAACAGGTATAACACAAGGCTTGTAGAAAAAGGCTTTGCACAAACTCAGGATGCTGCCAAAAGGATTCTCAAGTATCTCAAAGGAACCATAAATGAACGACTTTATTATCCTTATGTATCTGATTTAGGGTTGAAGCTATTTTCTAATGTAGATTGGGCTGGCTCCAAAGAAGATAGAAGGAGCACTTCAGGATATCTTACTTTTGCAGGTTCAAAGCCTATTTCATGGTCATCCAAGAAGCAACCCACAATTGCTCTCTCTTCTACTGAAGCTGAATATAGAGGTCTTGCCATAGCTACACAAGAAGCTATGTGGATGAAGACATTATTCAAAGATCTTGGATTGGAGTTTGGAACTCCAACTATAATCTGTGACAATATGAGTTCTGTTCACTTAGCTGCTAATCCTATTTTTCATGCAAGGACTAAACATATTAAAGTTCATTATCACTATGTACGGGAGAAGGTTCTAAGCAAAGAGATTCAAATATCATATGTGTCCACTCATCAACAATGTGCATATATTCTAACCAAAGCATTGGATGGTACAAAGCTTTGCATTGGTTTGCAGGTAATCTTGGAAGATTGAAGACCTCAAGCATACTTGGCTTGAGGGGGAGCTATTGGAGCAAGTCTATGACAAGCCTAAGTATTGGCTTGAGTCCCACAAAGTCATAGAAGAAGCCTTAAAATGAAGACAACGTAAAGTTCACTTGTGAACTACCTCTTGTAACTTTTGAAGACTTTACTTAATGTAAAAGTGAAAGAATCTAAAGTGGTTTAGTCCACTTGATCAAAAAGGGAAAGAGGAGCCATGAATTTGTGATTTGTGGTAGATAGAGAATCAAATCAATCACTAATTGATTGGAGAGTGATTGAGGGAAGTTAGCCTCCCAAGATCAACTATAAATTCATGGTAGTCTTAGTCGTGGTCATGTGAAGACCTCCAAGAGTTGAGCTTTATGCCATATCAAGGTGTGATTCCAAGGCACACATATGTATCAGTAAGTCCATTGTATTGTACAATCAATATACTTTCATTTTCATGATCATTTGAGTTCATATTTCCATGTTCTTGTGAAGTGTACTACTCATTGCCATATCTTATCGTTTTCTTAGTCAGATTGCAGAGATCGTTTCTCTGAGCTTGGTGCATCATTTTCCATGCTTTAACTTGGTAAAGATAGCTCTATAAGGCTACTATATGCTCACCAAGTTTTATTTCATTTGGGTGTTTCAGTATTCAGTTATGTTCAGTTGAAGTCAACCCTATCTGTTCATTTTCACTTCTCTGTCAGGTACCCGACTTTTTACTCATCTTGTCAGAGTTGTTTCTCAGTGTATACTTACCCAAATTCAATGATTTAAAGCTTGTTTGATTCACATAGGGTCTAGTATAAGCATTAAAATTTTCATAATCATTGGATTCCTAAATCTTGAGTTATGTTCATTTTTCTGCTCACTGGTCTCATTACTGTAGCAGCCCGTGAAAATCGGGATGATGTCATCACTTGTTAAACATTATTCTCAGTGTGTGGTTCATTATTTTTTATGAGATTACTCTTTAAAGTTAGCTCTTTAAGTTAAATAGACGTCCCCAAAGGGAATTAAGCTAATTGTTGCTCTGCTCAGAGAATTATGCAAAACACTAGATAGGTGTATGAACCAAAATAGCAAGTTCTTCACCTCTAAGCTAACTCCAACTTATCTGTTTTGATCTATCTTTTTGAGAGTGATCTTCCAAGGTACATAGGGTGTCTAATACATCCATTGGCAAGCTAAAAGGGCCCACCACATACTCTTGGAGTTCATTTGGCTGGTGTAGATCAAGGATTTTGCAACACCTCTTCATCTTCAAGCACATACCTATCCATCTTTTCACATTGTTAATGTAGAAAAAGATACTCATGGTGTATTTGAGCTATTCTTTGGGCCACTAGAAACATAGAAATAAAGAGAGCATACATACTTTCATACCCATTCAACAAAGGAGATGGAGACTAATAACGTACACCCTAGCATATGTGCCTTCAAAGATGTTATTTGAAAAATCTAGGCTAAACTTTGAAAGTTTAGAGTGAAAACAAAACAAAAGAATTCACACTACAAGGCTAAAATATTGATAATTTATTCTTTCACAACAACCTGAAATATTGATAATTTATTTTTTCATACCTATATTATGTATCTCCATGGCCATATTCCCATGTTCTACCTTTGTTGAGTTTTGGAGAGAAATATTTTTTGTATATCATAAGTACTACCTCTAGCACTACATAAAGATTTTGAAACGGCATTATGAAATTTTTATTTGATCAATGAACTTCAATCGAAACTCAAAAATACTATTTGTTGACAATAGTTGAAGAACATATTCTAAGAAGCTACTAGATCCTCGTCATTTAAAAATATAAATAAGTCCATAAGCTTGAGAAGTATTTGTATCAACTTGAAAGATTCATTCACTTTGATCAATGAGTAACCTTCACAAGTTAAATTTGTGTTCTAAAACTATTGTTTAAAGAGGTCAACTTGCATACCAATCCATACGTGTGAGAAGTATTTGTATCAACTCAGAGCAACGTTAACTTTGGTCCCTCAATCATCCTAAGAAAAAGCATGATTTGTGAAGTATATTACACATCTAGCTATCTATGTATCTATTTATCTATTTATCTGTCTATCTATCTATCTATCTATCTAGCTATCTATCTATCCATCTATCTATCTATCCATCCACCCATCCATCCTGTTGAGATATTTGTTGATATATTTAGGTAGTGATGTGTGTGAACACTCTAGGACTGCCGGGGCACTTTTTTTCCTCTTTAGGAGGTTTTTTTCCCCCGGCTTGTATATACGCCTATCGTCCTAATGGGCTACTTATCTTTGTACATTCTCTAGTAATACATTCAGTATTGTGTGTTTGTGCTCCAAGCTTCTTCTTCTTCTTCCTTGTGTTGTTCGCGTGTTTCCGCAAACGTCTATCTCCAACAATTGGTATCAGAGCAGGTCGTCGCTTCTTCTAGGGCGCCGTCAACACTCCTCCGTTTGCAGTCTCAGATTCGCACGAAATTTGGTGAGCATACTCAGGGTGTTTCCGAGATCAAAACAACTTCACTTTGTGGTGCCAAAATCGCGATCTGAGCTCGTTTCGGCCTCCAAATGCACTATTGCAGCGCTTCTGCAGGCTATTTCATCCTTTTGTGCCAAAGGTATATACCAGTTTCTGTTCACCAGCTTAAGCGTCTCGAAGTCTGCTACAGGTCTAGCAGAACTCATCTGGGCAGTTCCGTTCAACTTTTTGAGATACAGTCAGTTTTCTACATCAAGGTATTTTAGTCACCGGCCATGGCTGAAAGCAGTGATGTATTCCGTATGTTGGCTGTTGAGAATAAGTTGGATGGTACCAACTACCCATTATGGGCTTATATGATGCGACATGTACTGGTTGCAAAAGGACTGTGGAACATTGTGCAGGGTGTTGAAAGACGTCCTGTTACACCTACGACTACAGGTACTACAAATACAGATGCTGGAGGTGCTGGAGCTGATGAAGATGGTGTCAAAGATGATATTCCGCAGATTCCTGTTCGTGCTGCTGTTTTTATTGCACCTACTGCAAAGCAGATTTGTTGGGATGGCAGAGATGCCCAGGCACATGCATTGATAGCTTTGTCTGTCAAACGTGCCATTATTCCTCACATTCGCTCTTGCAAAACAGCAAAGGATGCTTGGGATACACCTACCACTTTGTACCAGGCTAGGAATGAGGCTCGTGTTGCTTACCTCCGAAAATAGTTGGAGAGTGAGCACATGAATGAAGGTGATTCTATGGACAGTTTTCTTACAAAGATCAAAGACCTGAAGGAACAATTGATTTCTGCTGATGAGGTTATACCAGATAGCTCACTTGTGCAGACCGTTCTGAATGGTCTTCCTGATTCATATCAGAGTTTTGCCTCTACTCTTCGGTTGATGATGAAAGGCAATCCGAATGCCTTGTCATTTGATGAATTAGTCTCTGCTCTGTTGCAGGAAGATCAGTCCAGGTAGAACAGGTCCATTATGCATGTTGCAGATCAAGCTTTCCTGGCTAGTCAAAAGGGCAAAGGAAAATGGAGCTCTTCTACTAGTAAGCAGAAATCTGCAAATGCTGCACAATCGAAGAACCAGGATAAAGATGAGAAGAAATCAGAAAAGCAGAAATTGTTCTGTAAGTACTGTAAAGGCAATGATCATATCATAAAGAACTGTCCAAAACTGGCTGCAAAAGAGGCAAAGAAAAAGGAGGCTGGAATGGTTATTACAGAAGCCTCTACACCAAAAACACAGTCTGGTAATCTTGTGCAGGAAGAAGAATGGGCGTTTACTACTGTTTGCAGTTTTGACCCATCTTCTCATGAGCAGTGCATGTCTGCAGTGGACTCAGATGTTTGGTACTTTGACAGTGGGGCAACCAAACATATTACCTCGCAGCGCAGTTTCTTCTCTTCACTCGAGGCTGCCCCTACAGGGAATACTGTCACATGCTCCAATAACTCCTCTTATCCTGTTATGGGAGTTGGTAAGATCATTCTGACTACTGCTGATGGTAGTTCTTTCACTTTGTCAGATGCTTTATTTGTGCCAGGGATAAAAAAGAACCTGTTATCAGTTTCTGCATTAGCCAAGATTGGCTTGGTTGTGAAATTCATTGATGACAGGTGTACAGTCCATGATCTCTCAAATGGCGATGTGATTATTGCTTCTGGCATTTTATGTCGTGGGTTGTATAAGCTCATAGACTATGAAAGATCTGTGAATGATTCGGCATGTGCAGTTCATGATTCTCAGGCTATGTCAGATGCAAAGCTTTGGCATGCACGCTTTGGTCATCTGAATTTTGCTAGTTTGTTACGCCTGCAGAAATCTGAAATGGTGTCCTCTTTGCCCAAACTTGAGGCACCTGGAAAACATGTTTGTGAAGGTTGTATTTTGGGCAAAATGCAGTGTTCTTCCTTTCCAAAAGGTGGTTCAGTTTGGGCTACGCAGAAATTGCACCTTGTACATAGTGATGTCTGTGGTCCTATGCAGACACCCTCTTTTGGAAATTACCTTTACTTCGTGACTTTCATTGATGATTTTTCCAGGCATGCATGGGTATATCCACTCAAAGCAAAGTCCGAAGTGTTCATGTGCTTCAAACAGTTTTTGGTTTTGGCTGAAAATCTGTCAGCATGTAAAATGGGCACCCTCCGTTCTGATCGAGGGGGGGGAATATATTTCTTCAAATTTTAATGCATTTCTGGCTGAACGTGGGATAAAACAACAATGTATAGTACCGTATACACCTCAACAGAATGGAGTTGCTGAACGAAAGAACAGGTCACTCATGGAGATGGCGAGGTGCATGGTCAAAAGTTAGGCTTTACCACATAGTTTCTGGCTTGAGGCTGTCATGTGTGCATCATATGTACTGAACAGGTGTCCCACTAAAGCGTTACAGTCTATCACTCCATATGAGGCTTGGCATGACCGCAAGCCATCTCTTACTCATCTGTGTGTTTTTGGTTGTTTGGCATATGCATTAGTGCCTGAACAACATCGCAGAAAATTGGATGATAAGGCAGTAAAATGTATTTTTGTTGGGTACAGTTCTGAAAGTAAAGGCTATCGTCTGTATCATCCACAGACTAAACGCATTCTGGTTAGCCGTGATGTTGTCTTTGTGGAAGATGCTATTCAGCCATTGCTTTCATGTACTAAGGAGACATTTGTTAGCTCCAAAGACATGTATGATACTTTGATGCCTCTTTTTACAAGTGGACAGGCTAGTGCTGGTCCTAATGAGGCAACTTCTCAGCCTTTGCAGGTTTCATATGATGATGCAGATCATTCCATTTCTGATGCAGATTTACATGATGCACTTGTTGATGAGAGAGCTGATATTGAGCACGCAAAAACTATGCCAAAATGGCTGGTGCAGACTTTGTGTGACAGCAAATTAGATGCACCTTTGTCATATCGTACTCGTTCAGGCTCTCATAGTGCCTCCTTTGCATCAAATTGCTATGCTATGGCTGCATCTAGTCTCTGTGATGAGAATGAGCCTATTTCTTTTGATGAAGCACAAAATTCAGAAAATTGGATGGCTGCTATGCAATCTGAATATGATGCTATAATGAAGAATGGTACATGGTCTTTATGTGACTTGCCTCCTGGCAAGAAGGCCATTGGCACTAAGTGGGTATACAAGCTGAAGCGTAAACCTGATGGTACTGTTGACAGGTATAAGGCTAGCCTTGTTGCAAAAGGTTATGCACAGGAAAGAGGCATTGATTTTGATGAGACCTTTGCACCTACATGCCGTATGACTACTGTTCGGAGCATTTGTGCACTTGCAGCCCATCATGGGTGGAATGTACATCAGTTGGACATTAAAACAGCATTTTTGAATGGTGACTTGCATGAAGAAGTGTATGTTTTTCAGTCCCGTGGCTTTGTGTAGAAAGGGCATGAAAACCAGGTTTGCAGGTTAAAGAAGGCATTACATGGTTTAAAGCAAGCACCACGTGCTTGGTATGAGAAGATACATGCCTATCTGATTGCACATGGTTTTGAGAACAGTCCAACTGAAAGCACCTTATATGTTAAACGTGCTAATGATGTGCTTCTGGTCATTGTTGTCTATGTTGATGACATACTGCTCATTGGTCCTATTGAGACACATATTGCTGATTTTAAGGCTGATTTGCATGCCTCATTTGAGATGTCTGATTTGGGGCATTTGCATCACTATTTGGGCATTCAGTTTATGCACGTTGATGGTGGAATGGCTTTGTGTCAAACGAAATATATTGACACATTATTGCAGCGTTTTGGCCTTGAAGACTGTAAGCCTATTGCCACTCCTATGGAGACAGGTTTACGATTGAGTCTTCATGATGCTGGAGATGCATTTGATGCTGTTCTCTATCAGCAAGCTGTTGGATGCTTGATTTACTTATGCATTACTCGGCCAGATATTCAGTTTGCTGTCTCACAGATGAGCAGGTTTATGCATTGCCCAGGAGTCACGCATTGGAAAGCGGTTAAGCGCATATTTCGCTACTTGAGTGGTACTCGGCTACTTGGGTTGTTTTATCCCAAGGGGGGATCACTACCACCAGATTTGCATGCTTTTTTTGACTCAGATAGGGCTGGTTGCTATGACACTCGTGTGTCCACCAATGGTTTTTGCTTCATGCTTGGTAGCTCATGTATATCTTGGTTGAGCAAGAAGCAGCCTACTGTGGCCACTTCCAATTGTGAGGCTGAGTATAGGGCAGCTTTCACAGTGACCGTTGAGTGTGTGTGGCTCAGACGCCTTATGGTTGATTTGGGTGTTGGTGAGTCTTCTGCCACCACCATCTTCACTGATAGTCAGAGCGCATTGGCAGTTGCGAGGAACCCTGTGTTCCATGCTCGCACTAAGCACATTGAGGTGCATTATCAGTATGTCAGTGAGAGGTTCTCTGCTGGGGAGATCAGCTTGGCATATGTGCCCACGCAGGAGAACATTGCAGACCTTTTCACGAAGGCTCTGCCTAGGGAGAAGTTTGAAGCTTTCCGCAAAGCTTTGGGCTTACTTCCTTTTGTGGAGTGATTTCCACATAGCTTGGCACTTCCTTATACATGAGTGCCAGCTCCTTGTTCACCGCATCACTCCCAGGGGGGATTTGTTGATATATTTAGGTAGTGATGTGTGTGAATACTCTAGGACTACCAGGGCACTTTTTTCCCTCTTTAGGATGTTCTTTTCCCCCGGCTTGTATATATGCCTATTGCCCTAATGGGCTACTTATCTTTGTACATTCTCTAGTAATACATTCAGTATTGTGTGTTTGTGCTCCAAGCTTCTTCTTCTTCCTTGTGCTGTTCGCGTGCTTCCGCAGACGTCTATCTCCAACACTTTTTTCCCTCTTTAGGAGGTTTTTTTTCCCCGGCTTGTATATACGCCTATTGCCCTAATGGGCTACTTATCTTTGTACATTCTCTAGTAATACATTCAGTATTGTGTGTTTGTGCTCTAAGCTTCTTCTTCTTCCTTGTGCTATTCGCGTGCTTCCGTAGACGTCTATCTCCAACAATTGGTATCATGGCAGGTCGTCGCTTCATCTAGGGTGCCGTCGACACTCCTCCGTTTGCAGTCTCAGATTCGCACGAAATTTGTTGAGCATACTCCAAAATCGCGATCTGAGCTCGTTTCGGCCTCCGAATGCACTATCGCATCGCTTGTACTGGCTATTTCGTCTTTTTGTGCCAAAGGTATATACCGATTTCTGTTTGCCAATATAAGCATCTCAAAGTCTGCTACAGGTCTAACAAAATTCATCTGGGCAATTCTCTTCAACGTTTTGAGATAAAATCAATTTTCTACATCAAGGTATTTTAGTCACCGACCATGGCTGAAAGTAGTGATGTATTCCGTATGTTGGCTGTTGAGGATAAGTTGGATGGTACCAACTATCCGTTATGGGCTTATATGATGCCACATGTATTGGTTGCAAAAGGATTATGGAACATTCTACAGGGTGTTGAAAGACATCCTGTTACACCTCTGACTACAGTTACTGCAAATACATGTGCTAGAGCTGATGAAGATGGTGTCGAAGATGATATTCCGCAGATTCCTATTCGTGCTGTTGTTTCTGCTGCACCTACTGCAGAGCAGATTCCTTGGGATGGTAGAGATGCCCAGGCACATGCATTGATAGCTTTGTTTGTCAAACATGCCCTTATTCCTCACATTCGCTCTTGCAGAACAACTAAGGATGCTAGGGATACACTTAGCACATTGTACCAAGCTAGGAATGAGGCTCCTGTTGCTTACCTCCGAAAACAATTGGAGAGTGAGCACATGAATGAAGGTGATTCTATGGAAAATTTCCTAACGAAGATCAAAGACTTGAAGGAACAATTGATTTCTACTGATGAGTGTGGAGAAATGTGACTCCAATACACTTGAATACACGCACCGGAATTGAGAGAACCTCTTTTAGAATCTGCCCTGCAAGACACATGCTTACTAAAACCTAATTCAGTCACAACTCATAGATCCAATGGCTCTGAAATTTTTTCCACACAGAGTAGACTCTCTTAGCTTTCCAACAAGCTAAAGAAAACTCCATTTGGAGTTCATTTGACCAGGCAACCGACTGCACAAAGTTAGACTACCTGTCATCTCAGGTTATGCAGAAAACTGAGGTTCACAAAAAATGCTCCCAATAACTACTGGAGAATGATCTGATAGAGATATTTAAGATACAGAGAGTATGAGAGATCAGCTTTCAAACAAGATATTATATGCATTAATTGGATGAGTAGATAGAGAGATATCACCTTCACAAGGTGGGTGTGTACAAATAAGGTATGCGGCTGGAATACCTTTGTGAGTTCTAGCATCCAAATGAGGTACCTTCTGATATCCATTGGTGAGAGACTGACCAGCATATGCTTCCACATCATGTCCTTGTCATCTCCACACATTTTCACGTTCAAATGAGCTCTATATATAGAGCTATGGGTATGGGACTTTTCACCTACCCTTCATCTTCTCTCACCTCTTGACTTTCCACTTATTGGCTTTTGTCCTTCTATTGCATTGGATGGCTTTTAGTGCTCCACATCACTTCATATGGATAAGGTCACGTATTTTTTGTGTATTCCATCTCTCTTTTTATATTTTGGCTTTTACCTAAGCCATAAATACATTTTCCCTTTTTAATTCAACACTCTACTCTAAGGTTAAGAGTGTAGGCTTTACATTTTTTTAGGGATAGCTCCATTTTGAGCTTACAAAAAATACATTAATCATGAAGAGGTAATTAATGAGAGGTGAGTATGTGCCAAGCTTCACAATTGGAGCTTGCACATGTACCATAATTTTCAACACTCCCCCTCAAGCTACAATTGGGAGTCCATGCTACTCTCCAATTCTCGTCCTCTTTGCTTTTGCTTCTATTGCCCTTGTATCTCTTCCTTTGATTTGTTGGTGATCTTCTTTCTTTGCTTTGAAGCTCCTTTGGCTTCTCTTCAGCTTCATCCTTGCTTCTTTGGCTCTTTGCAAGAGCTCTTCTTCAATCCCTATCAAGAACATGCTTCATTATAATAATGAGATCACCTTGACTACATATACCTTTGTTGCTTCACTCTCTTCCTCTTTGTTGTCCTCTCTTTGAGAATCTCTCTTGTTCTTCTTCACCTTCATGGCTTCATTTCCTTCATGGCTTCTCTCTTCTTTGCATGCTTCTCTTTGATCCTCCTTTGTTTTTTGATCATCTTTGACTTTGTCTTTGGGTGCAATCTTTGCATCTCCTTTTGACGTCGTCATGGTTGTCATGCTTTCTCCTACTTTGTCTTAATGACTTCATTTGTGTATCATGGCTGCTCCTTCCTTCTAAATGCTCCTTCCATATTGGTGGCTTCTCCTCATGCTTTCAATTTACCTTTGATGGCTGCTCTTGCTCTTTCTTTGAGCTTGGCTTTTTCTCCTCCAAATCTGAAATTTGGTTTGACTCCACTTTCTCTTCTTTGGAGTCTTCTTGGATCTTGCTATCCATGCAAGCTTACTCCCCCTTGCTTCATGATCTTTACTTCATTCTTCATGGCTGATTTTAGACCTGCAAAATCAACAATGGGCTGATCATATATGAACTCTTTCATGAGTTCCTTTCATGTGAAGCATTCATAGCTTCCACATCCTCCAAGCTTTCTTCATCACCTACAAAACAACACAAAAAATGGTGAATGTGATCAATGGTGCCTCTTGCACCTAACAAGGGTTGCCATTCCTCTTGGGATGGTCTTACTTTCCCTCACATAGGCTTGCCATTCCTCTTGAATGGTCTTACTTTCCATAGGCTTGCCACTCCTCTTGGGTGGTCTTACTTGCCTTTACATATGGCTTGCCATTCCTCTTTGAATGGTCTTACTTGTCATAGGCTTGCCACTCTCTTTGGTGGTCTTACTTGCCTTTACATTTGGATTGCCACTCTCTTTAGGTGGTCTTACTAGCCACACCCTTTTCACAATACATTCACATGATTTATGCTTGGAACTTACCACCACACACAATGTGGATTTTTCAAACCCTTTATCTCAGCCCTTAGCATTGCAAATGCACTTCTTTACCTTCATTTACCTCAATCAACTTCAGCCATGTTGTCACACTTTGCATGAGTGACACTTCCTTCTACCTTTGCACTTGATTGTGCTCTTTGAACCTTGGGAGTTTCATCGTCCTTGTTGAGTCTTCAACACATTATGGAAGCCCTTACCTTGGATTCTTCTACTCCTCCTTTGTTGGGAAGCTCAATTCTAGGCTTCAACCTTGTCCACCTTCAGCTTGGGTTCCTATCTTCAAGTATTCAACACTTCAAGTGTTTGAGAACCTTTTCGCTTGGGCTCCTTCCTTCACTTTGGCTCCAAGCTTTGCATCCTTCTTTCATCCAAGCTTTGCCCATCTTTTGTTGGCTTGTGCTAACAAGAGCTTTGCATCACATGATGTATCTAAACTCAAAGATCAAATGCTTTTAGTTATCATAACATAAGCATACACATTTGCTTTTGGAAATTTAACTCAATGAGTTTTACCACAAGAAGATACATCCACAAACTTCATACATAGCAGCGTTACATCTTACCAATCTTTATGGCATCCAAACACATTTACTTTCAGCTCATCTATGGCTGAACATGACCAACCTTTAGAGCTTCAATATCACACTAACCATCACATATAATCATGCATGAAAATCGGCAATCATTGGAGCATATATTCAGCTCTCTTTGTGCCAATTCATATGGCTACATAAACCTGCAAATTTCAGCATGTATAGGTTTTATAAAATAGCCTATTACTCATCCACACACCATGGATCATACATATATATTCTTCTTAACCACACATGCATACATTCTTTCATGTTTGACATCAATCTTCAACTCCAAATTCAACTTACATTCAGCCTAAGCATGGCTGTCCAAAACTATCATACATATTGATCATAAACTTCATGATCATGCATACAAAAGCATATACCAACGCATAAGCATATAATGCTATCATCAAACTTACATAAAAGCTTAAACCTTCAGCCATTTACATAATCAAAACTTGCACTTCATTCAATTGAGTGAAATGTCCAAAGCATCCATACAATGCTCACATACAACTCATAGTTGTGCATCCAAGATTCTTTGCTTGAATCTTCCTCTTCTTGTATTGGCTGCTCACAAGTCTTCAACAAAGTGATTAGCATCACGTATAGCATGCTTCAATGAACACACATATTCAGTAGAGAGTAGGACAAGAGAGTTTCTTACTTCAAATAACATAAAGCAACAACATTGTCTTACATACCAAAAGCTTTATCTCCATAGCTTTCCAATGAGCATGATAGCTCCAAGCTTTCCTTTGACATCTCTGCATCTTCTTCAAGCTCTCTTTGCACATACATGGGCTCCACTCCCAATGCTCTGCAACCAAAGCTCTGATACCAAAATGTGGAGAAATTTGACTCCAATACACTTGAATACACACAGCGGAATTGAGAGAACCTCTTTTAGAATCTGCCCTGCAAGACACATGCTTACTAAAACCTAATTCAATCACAACTCATATTTCCAATGGCTCTGAACTTTTTTCCACACAGATTAGACTGTCTTAGCTTTCCAACAAGCTAAAGAACACTCCATTTGGAGTTCATTTGACTATGCAACCGACTGCACAAAGTTAGACTACCTGTCATCTCAGGTTATGCAGAAAACTGAGGTTCACAAAAAATGCTCCCAATAACTACTGGAGAATGATCTGATAACGATATTTAAGATACAAAGACTAGGAGAGATCAGATTTCAAACAAGATATTATGTGCATTAATTGGATGCGTACATAGAGAGATATCACCTTCACAAGGTGGGTGTATACAAATAAGGTATGCGGCTGGAATATGTTTGTGAGTTCTAGCATCCAAATGAGGTACCTTCTGATATCCATTGGTGAGAGAATGACCAACATATGCTTCCACATCATGTCCTTGTCATCTCCACACATTTTCACGTTCAAATGAGCTCTATATATAGAGCTATGGGTACGAGACTTTTCACCTACCCTTCATCTTCTCTCACCTCTTGACTTTCCACTTCTTGGCTTTTGTCCTTCCATTGCCTTGGATGGCTTTTGGTGCTCTAGATCACTTCATATGGATAAGGTCACGTATTTTTTGTGTATTCCATCTCTCTTTTTATATTTTGGCTTTTACCTAAGCCACAAATATATTTTTCCTTTTTAATTCAACACTCTACTCTAAGGTTAAGAGTGTAGGCTTTACATTTTTTTAGGGCTAGCTCCATTTTGAGCTTACAACAAATACATTAATCATGAAGAGGTAATTAATGAGAGGTGAGTATGTGCCAAGCCTCACAATTGGAGCTTGCACATGTACCATAATTTTCAACAATGAGGTTATACCAGATAGCTCACTTGTGCAGATTGTTTTGAATGGTCTTCCTGATTCATATCAGAGTTTTGCTTCTACTCTTCGGTTGATGATGAGAGGCAATCCAAATGCCTTATCATTTGAGGAGTTAGTCTCTCTTCTATTGCAGGAAGATCAGTCCATGCTAAACAGGTACATTATGTGAGTTGCAGATCAAGCTTTCTTGGCTAGTGAGAAAGGCAAAGGAAAATGGAGCTCTTCAACTAGTAAGCAGAAATCTTCTAATTCTGCATATTCGAAGAAGGAAGATAAAGACGAGAAGAAATTAGAAAAGCAAAAATTGTTTTGTAATTACTATAAAGGGAATGATCATAACATAAAGAAGTGTCCAAAACTAGCTGCAAAAGAGGCAAAGAAGAAAGAGGCTGCAATGGTTGTTGCAGAAGCCTCTACACCAAAAATGGAGTCTGCTAATCTTGTGCAGGAAGAAGAATGGGCGTTCACTACTGTTTGTAGTTTTGACCCATCTTCTCATGAGCAGTGCATGTCTACAGTAGACTCAGATGTTTGGTACTTTGACAATGGGGCGACCAAAAATATTACCTTGTAGTGGAGTTTTTTCTCTTCACTCGAGCCTGCCCCTATAGGGAATACTCTTACATGTGCCAACAACTCCTCTTATCCTATTATGGGAGTTGGTAAGATCATTTTGACTACTGCTGATGGTAGTTCTTTCACTTTGTCAGATGCTTTATTTGTGCAAGGAATCAAGAAGAACTTGTTATCAATTTCTACATTAGCCAAGATTGGCTTGGTTGTGAAATTTGTTGATGACAGATGTACATTTCATGATCTATCAAATGGTGATGTTATTATTGCTTTTGGAATTTTATGTCATGGGTTGTATAAGCTCATAGACTATGAAAGATCTTAAAATGATTTGGCATGTGCAGTAAATGATTCTCAGGCTATATCAGATGCAATGCTTTGGCATGCACGCTTTGGTCATCTGAATTTTGCTAGTTTGCTACGCCTGCAGAAGTCTGAAATGGTGTCCTCTTTGCCCAAACTTAAGGCACCTGGAAAACATATTTGTGAAGGCTGTATTTTGGGCAAAATGCAATGTTCCTCCTTTCCAAAACATGGTTCAGTTCGGGCTACACACAAATTGCAGCTTGTACATAGTGATGTCTGTGGTCCTATGTAGACACCCTCTTTTGGAAATTACCTTTACTTCGTGACTTTCATTGATGATTTTTCCAGGCATGCATAGGTATATCCGCTCGAAGGCAAGTTCGAGGTGTTCATGTGCTTTAAACAGTTTTTGGTTTTGGCTGAAAATCTGTCAGCATGTAAAATGGGCACCCTCCTTTCTGATCGGGGGGGGGGGGGGATATATGTCTTCTGATTTTAATGCATTTCTGGCTGAACGTGGGATAAAACACCAGTGTACAGTGCCGTATACACCTCAACAGAATGGATTTGCTGAACGAAAGAACAGGTCACTCATGGAGATGGCGAGGTGCATGGTCAAAAGTCAGGCTTTACCACATACTTTCTAGCTTGAGGTTGTCATGTGTGCAACATATGTACTGAACAGGTGTCCCACTAAAGTGTTGTAGTGTATCACTCCATATGAGGCTTGGCATGACCGCAAGCCATCTGTTGCTCATCTGTGTGTTTTTGTTTCTTTGGCATATGCACTAGTGCCTGAACAACATCGCAGAAAATTGGATGATAAGGCAGTAAAATGTATTTTTGTTGGGTACAGTTCTAAAAGTAAAGGCTATCTTCTGTATCATCCACAGACTAAATGCATTCTGGTTAGCCGTGATGTTGTCTTTGTGGAAGATGCTATTCAGCCATTACTTTCATGTACTAAGGAGACATTTGTTAGGTCCAAAGACATGTATGATACTTTGATGCCTCTTTTTACAGGTGGACAGTCTAGTGTTGGTGCTAATGAGGCAACTTCTCAGCCTTTGCAAGTTTCATATGATGATGCAGATCATTCCATTTCTGATGCAGATTTACATGATGCACTTGTTGATGAGAGAGCTGATATTGAGCAAGCAAAAACTATTTGAAGATAAAGATAAATCAGGTTATGTATGCAAGCTAAGGAAGGCACTTTATGGCCTAAAGCAAGCTCCTAGAGCTTGGAACCATAGACTTGTTACTTACTTGTAGGATCAAGGTTTTGTGACTAGCAAGGCACTTTATTCTTTATTTATAAAGAAGATCAACTCAGAGGTTATCTACTTATGTGTCAATGTGGATGACATTATCATGAGGGGGAATGATGGTAATGGCATCAAGTAGGTTAAGGCTCAATTAATGGAAGAATTTAAGATCAGTGATCTTGGGTTGCAAACATACTTTCTTGGCTTAGAGCTTGTGTCTATAGATTCTGGTATATTTATTACTCATAGAAAGTATATTCATGATAAGTTGGTAAAATTTAAGATGGAGAATAGCTGAAGGTTTGTAAGGGCATGAAAGCTTGAAAGGGCGGACATCAATACTCCGACTTTAGGGTGCACATCAATAAATCTAATTTATAATCTGATTTGTAAGTAAACCCGCATAGAAGGTTCTAATGTTAGAAATAGCTAGAAAAGTAGTGGTTAGAATAAGGGTCATTATAAATCATAATTTATGATATTAAAAGCAAAGGCTTTCTACAAAAGTCACCAATTTTTACTTCCACGCATGCTTTTTAAAGCCGCTTTCATGTAACCACTTGTTTTGACATAATAAAAAATTCCTATAAATACATGCACTCTGTGGACTGTCGAAAACAGAGTGCATGGGGGGAGATTGCACCCAATAATGTGTTCTATCTCATCTCTTGGTGTCTCTATTTTTCCGTGTGTCTTTTGCATTCATAACCTCTGTGTCCATGTGAGGAAGATCCTGATAACAGTAGTATCAGAGCCTTGCACTTTTCACTACAAAGGGATCTATACTGTTTGTTTTGGCAAATTCATCTCTATTTTGTTGTTCTTTGTTCGCGATCCTATTCAGATTCTGATTCTGATTTCGGTTTCGATTCCGATTCAAGTTCCGGTTTTCATTTTCATTTCTGTTTCCGATTCTGATTTTCATTTCTACTTCCGCTTCTTCTTCTGCTTCCCATTCCGCTTTTGCTTCCATTTCCGCTTCCGCTTTCGCTTCCCCTTTCACTTCTGTTTTCGATTCCGGTTTCAGTTTCAGTTCAAGAACCAGAACCTACGTTTACACCTACATTTACTCCTATATTTACTGCTTTGGCTTACTCGAAGGCATCAATTAAGGCATAAGTAAGGCATTACTTCATCATGTTTGGCACCCAAGGCTCCCTTGGTGACCGTTGGTAGCGGTTGGCTACACGCAAACCAATTTTAATTTATGAGTGGCAATAAGGAGTTTTATATTCACCAAGGTGGGAGGATTTGAACCCACAACCTCACCCACACAAGTGAAGTGTTTTACCACTACACTATCTCTTTGTGTTGTCACTCTACTTCTCTTTTCTTATATTTAACACAACTTTCATCTCTTTCTTATTTTTTCAATCCCTAAGAACAACCATTCCATTTACATTTTAACTCAAACAAACTCAAAAATTATTTTTACATATCTAGCAAGAGGGTTTTGTCTCTACATCCTCATGGACCCTATGAACAACATGGAGGATTTTGGCGAGTCACCTCTACTTGAGGTAACACTCAAGTAACAACTTGAGCTCCTATAGCACAAACTACGAGGCACTCAGAATGAGATCCGACAACACAATGAAATGCTTGAAAAGATGCAAACTGATGAACACAACCTTACAAGGGTGGTCAAAGCTATTGTCTCTGCCCAATCGGATGGCATGCATTCCAAGATTGCCATTAAGAATTACCAGTTTTTACCATTTGATGGTCGTAAGGATGGTCCTTTAATCCTTTCATGGCTGTTACAGTTTGATTTTTTTTATACTGATGAAACATATGCTGAAAGTCAAAAGCCAAATTTTCCACTAACTATTTAGGAGTAAAAGCTCAACTCTAGTGGATTGTCCTATGGCATAGTACAGTGCGTCCAACAACGTGGAAGGCTTTCCAAGATAAAGTGAAGGATTCTTTTCTTCCTCCTCAATACCATTTACATGTTTGACGTGCATGGACGACCATCACATGGAAGGAGGGTGACGCTTACTACCTATACGGAGCGGTTCTGACAGAATTTACTATTGATTTGAATGCTTGAAGATGTACCAGAGGATAGCTTGCAGTGGAAATACGAAGATAGCTTGGAGGTGGGAATCAAGCTAAGCTTCACACCCTACATCTTAAAACCCTCAACGAGGCTATATCTTTTGCCTATGATGCAGAGAAAGAATTCCAGTCCATAACCAAGTCACTTTGTCTACAACAACCACGTCAACGACCACTTTTTGTTAAACCAAATCTTCCCATGAAATGTATTTTTAATGCCCCATCTTACTCTAGTTTTCTTTCTCCACCGCAATCCAATTACTCAACTAGACCTTTTGCTTCATCTCTCTGACCTACCAAACCACCTACCCTACAAACTTCAGCGATGGATGCCCAACAGAACTGACTAGGAATCACATGCTGGAATTGTGGCAAACTTAGACATACAAAAATGAAGTTCCGATTGTGACCTCTTAACATGAAACCAGCTGCAGCTCAATTACATAACATGGAGGCCCATAATGAAGAAATTCCTCCTCTTTGGATGCACATAAACCTTTCACGACTACTTATAAGGATTGTTTATGTCTGAGCATCCCTCTGAACTACCACCACATCGAGGATCCTTTGACCATAGCATAGACTTAGTCCCTAGTAGTTAGACATGGCCCACTACACCAAAAGGAAATAGAAAAACAAGTAAAAGACCTACTACAGAAAGGACTTATAAGGCCTAGTTCTTCCCCATTTGGAGCATGAGTTCCTTAGTAGAGAAGAACAATAAAACTTATCGAATGTGCATTGATTATAGAGCCCTTAACAAGATCACAATAAAGAATAGATACCCTATTCCTTGAATAGATGATCTTTTAGATAAATTATGAGGAGCTTGTATCTTTAGCAAAATTGATCTAAAATAAGGATACCATCAGATTTGTATGATGCAAAGTGATATTTTTAAGACAACATTTAGAACTCAAACATGCCATTATCGATTTATGGTAATGCCCTTTGGACTTACAAATGCCTGTGTTACATTTGCACAAATGATGAACAACATTTCTCTTGATTACCAAGCTTTCGTTCTTGTATTTGTTGACAATATACTTGTTTACAATAAGAATGATACTGAGCATGAGAAGCATCTTAAAACAATTTTTCATTTGCTACGAGAGACCACACTTTACGCTAATCCTAAAAAGAGTTACTTCTTTCAACGTTAGTGTTAGAAGTAGTCAAGGAACTGAAGGACTCACAAGGCAAGGAAGCTTACGAAGGGAGTCAGAGCGAAGAGAAGGCACAAGCAGACAGAGTAGTCAATGACGATCTAGCAAGTAGGCCATTATTTTTTCAGGACACTAAAGCATATCAAAGAGGTGGACACACAAGGAGAAGGAGCAAGTAGGGAGCTCGAAGATGTGTATGTCAAATCGTTAGAAGAAATCCCTACAACAATAGTGATTTTCATCACTAAAAGCCATTGTAGATACCATTTCATATTTTTGTAGGTCCATTTTGTGCAAGCCAAGGAGTCCTTGAGCTTGAGGAGCATTCAAAGTAGCTACCTACCAATTTTCATAATTTTTTAGACTTCGTTTGAGTCTTCAAAGAGGCCCTAGAACCTAATTTTTAACTAGGCCGGACACTAGGTCTGGACATGGCCAAAACCTACTCAAAAACTATAAATAGAGCTAGAGAGCTCATTTTTGAGGCTAGCTTGTAATTGATTTGAACTTGTATGAGCTTTTTGAAAGTAATCTAAAGAACTCCATTGCTTCTCACTCTTTGTCTTACCTTGTGTGCGCGTGTGTGTGTATGTGTGTGCATGTTAGTGTGCTTCGCACTCACGCACTTGTGCCTTCACTTGCTCGAGGTCATCATACCATCCTCATGTCTTCCCGAATTGACATTAAAAAAGGTGCTACTCATCACTGAGCTACACCAAATTTTGGCACCGTTGCCGAGGATCGAGCTTTGAGGACGAGCCTGTGATGGTAAGACGTAGATTTGAGACGTTGGCGTTGTAGGTGATTTCTTTACTTTTCTTATTTTTCTCTTTCTTACCTCACCACCATCATCACCATCATCATCCTCACCATATCCAACCTCCATCTCCATCATCGTGAAAAATTTCACTTTTTTTATCATATCACCTTCTCGACCTCATTTCCCTCATTCCACTTGTGAGAGAGAGCAAGAGAGCGATATTGTGTGCATTGCATGTTTCTTGAGCATTCTTGCAGGTTCTTGCTGCATCATCATCTCTAGCACTCCGCGCAGGTACAAAAAATCACGAAACTGTCTCTGTGTCGTCGACGTCTATCGATCGCGATCGACAGAAAGATCGGCCATTTGGTAAAACAAAGCACACCATAAGGATACACATAAGGAGCACACTCTAAATCACCTAAAATAGTAAAAAATTCCATGTTTCTCTGTCAATCGCGATCGACACCATCGATCGTGATCGACAGCACGATCGACAACATCTGTCAATCGCAACCGACAAACCTATTGATCGCGACCGACAGAGACGACCGACTGACCCTGTCAATCGTGACCGACACCATCGATCGCGATCGACAACCACGACCGACACATCTATCAGTCGCGATTGACACCGTCGATCGCGATCGACTGAATTTTGAGGATTGACTGAATTTCTCGCATTGCCACGTGTCCATCGCGACGGACACATCCCCGATCGACTAAATTTGCAGAGAAAATCCCAAAAAACGTGTCGATCGCGATTGACACCATCGATCGCGATTGACACCATCGATCGCGATTGACAGGACCCACGATCAACTCTGTCGATCACGATTGACACTGTCGATCACGATTGACACTGTCGATCGTGACTGACGTGTCAATCGCGACCGACAGGCCCCGACGGACACCTCTGTCAATCGCGATTGACAGACCTGTTGATCGCGATTGATAGGCTTTTTTGGCCACTTTTCTAGGGTTTTTAATACCAAGTTTTTGGGGTAATTTTTGGCATACCTATCAAATAATTAGTGATTTGTGAGGTCCCTACAAGTGTGTCTTGAGAAAATTCATGTGTATCAAATACCATACCTAGGGGGAACAAAACCAAGGGATCTCTAGAATTGTTTGCAATAAAGACAGGGGACATAATTGATATCCAAATTACATGTATGAACGTGATCTGTCTGTCATTTGAATTTAAGTCTTGAGCTAATTTTGGGACTTTCACAGGTCCATTGAGAGCAATTGAGAGCATCATAAAGCAAGGGATCAACAAGTAAGGTCGGAATATTCTCAACTCCCTTTGTCAATTCCTAGCTTAGGCTAAGTTCGAGTAGTGCTAGGAGTAAGTCAGGACAACGATAGGCACAAGACAAGTCAAAGACTATCTAAGAAATCAAGTTCAAGGGATGACCTGTGTGTGACCGATAACTTTAAAGGAAAAGAATTTAACGTGGGATGATCAACTTAAGTGCGGAAAATTAACTCAAATTTCCTGACGACGCGATATCAGACAAGATCATAAACACGATAACACTAAAAAAGAATCAAGTGACTGACACCAATTGATCGGCAACGAGGTTGTACTTTGGGAAAAAATTGGGCTACTTAAATAGGCATATGAACCTTAGATCAGGACGACATCTACTAAGAGATAGACAAAGTCTTAGGTCTTCAGAGGCTAGCGTTAATCATATTGCTAGGTCTTGGGCCCAGCAGTTGAGCCACCACTCGCATTACCCTAGCTCTGAGACTAGTGAATCAGAGATGTCTCAAGGTATGGAGAGATCTGCGGGGAGTTCAGGTGTGCCATATTTGTATAGGGTGGAAGGCCCCTACAAGATGCATTTGGAATACCTTAGGACCAACCGATTAGGTGCTAGCATCTATGAGGACGGCCTAGGAAGATCCGTGGTCCAAATTAAAAACCCTGACCAATCCATTGGACTAGAACATACTTGGACAAAGAAGGAACCATATATGTGGTCACTAGTCACCCAGACAGGACAGATGAATTCGGGAATGTGATCCCTGAGACAGACATAGGTGACCTAGAGCAAGGGAATGTAGGAGGCGAGCCTAGGACCCCTCGAGGGAAATTTGTTCTTACTAGAATCCTCAATCCCGAGTGGGTTCCCCAGGACAATAAGAGTATAGATCTGCTCCTAAACCAAGAGACCGATGAAGCCTTTTGGAGGTATAAATCAAATAGGCCAAATGATGTAGGGTCAATCATGATCTATGAGTTCAAAGATCCTGATAGCCTAGGCAGAGTGACCTACTTAGATCATGCTTCAGAGAGGATCTTTGTGGCAGATACGGCAGGAACTAGCTCCCAGGCAGGCACCAGCCCCCAAGTCATGGACATTGAAAGTCTTCCCGTTGAGGAGGAATTGAAGGAACGCCTAGTGGCATTGAGGGCATTACACGCCATACCGATTCAGAATCCTCCACAGGGGCACACAATGCCGGTCAGCAAAAACTCACATTGGTTCAGTGATGTGGCAGGATCTTTGGGTGAAGGCGAATTCAATGGGCGCTAGGGCAGGTATCACTTCTTCACCAGGGAATTTGAGAAACTGCAAAATAATGAAGGGCTGAAACCTATATGGAAGAAGGCGGGACTCTATGATTACTTCAAATTCCAATTGCCAAAGCCCGACTTTCTAAGATGCTCGTATTTTATTAGCACCCTCACTCCGAGCAAAGACAAAAAGCGATACAACACCTTTGTCCTCCCATCTCTCACAAGGGGCAATGAGCTGAAGCGCTTTAGGCTGACTATCAATTTGGTAAGGGAAGCTCTAGACATGAAAGGAATGCACATTCCCACTAAGAAGGAGTCCATGGTCCCCGACAATATGAAGAACATGAATCTGCCAAAATTAAAGGACATGGTAGCAATGACACCAACGATTGCCATTCATTCGCGAATGGTCATGCAGCATTTCGCATTCCTTGCTCAGGAGAGGTTCACAATGCCACCCAAAAAGATATTGTTTAGTCTATACTTGCCCGACGCCTTCGATTTGACAATCAACATGCCCCACTGGATTATCGACCAAATCCACTTGGCTCATCAAAGGTGGTATAAAAAGCAAAAGTCTGTACTGTATGGATGTTGTGCCCTCACCAGGATTGTGTATAGATGTTTGGCTTATGATGTGCCAGTTCAAAGGGCATTGATTTGGACTAGGGTACAAAAATTTCAACGTAGACTATCAACTACAGGGCCTCCATCAAAGAAAATGAGAGGTGCCGTTCAGATGCCCTGTGCACAAGCCCGTGGTGCAACATTGACACCAGAGACAACTCCATGACTTCCAAGGCGTGTACAACCCTTCACTATCAGATTACCAAGACACAACACTGATGGACCGAATCTGGTGTTTCCACCAGTACCAATAGACTTAGATTTTCCTCACGGATTCACATTAGAAGACCTAACCAATGAGGAGGTAGCCAGGATAATCGAGGCAGTTAACGCGGAAGTCGAGGCAAAACAGGCAAGCGACCAGCAAACAGTCGCAGACCAACCCCATCCAGTCCAACCAAGAGTAGTTGAAGTGGAGGATGATGAAGAAGAAGAACAAGAGGATGAACAGGAAGGATTTTCTAATGAGGAAGCGCATGAATATGAGCAAGAAGTTCTACAGGAACTTGAAGGAGCCCCGGCTTATACGAAGGAATTGAAAAAGCTGTATGATACCATCAATAGAGTTCAAGAACAACACAGACTGTCCCTAGCAGCAGGAAAAGCCCTCATGAACCAAATCCTTGAGGAGGAAGGTGTGGACGAGCAATACCGAGCAACCCTTGACATGATAGCCGATGTGTTGGGGGTACCTGAGATGGTGCATACTGCCCTTGCACAATCACGAAGAACGGAGCGAAGATACGGCAGACGTCCACCTCGATCAGGAAAACAGATGAATATATTAGTATCAGAACCACAAGGAACATCCACAACCACAGGCACAACACACATCGTTCATGATACTGAGGAAACCCGTACATCAAGTGCACCTCCGTCACCCCCTTTGCCCCCCCTACCTCCAACTCCACCACATTCACCTCCCACTACCAGTGTAACCACTACTGTCACCGCCTTCGAGTCCACTACCCATACCGAAGCACGGATCGTCAGTCAAGCCACACAACCCACACACCCTATCTCCACCTCTCTTGTCTATACGACCACTGACACAATAATTCTAACCATAGCCACGGAAAACCCCGCTCCCCCGATCACATTTCCTGGCGGTTCATATTCACAATTGCACACACCACTGTACACTTTCACCACTATCAGTGCACCCACAATTCCCATGTTCACAATCACTCCCACTAAGGCATCCACTTTTGATTTTATGGACATATCACCCACTTCTGCACCTCTCCCTCCCCCCATACACCCACCATCTCCCATTCCCCCGCCACCCTCTTCATCATTTTCCAGCACCGCATCCACACTCCCCTTCCCCTTCCCCTTTCCTTCTGCATTCAACACCCTTCCCGCATCCATCCCTATTAATAATGTATTTAATAATATGTATCAGTGTATGTCTCAACTACAACAGCACTACCAGCATCTTGATAACCAACATACGAGACTCTTCCAAAGCCATGAAGAACGTCAAGTACGATTCATTGATCTAGAAAGGGAAAAGCGGCTACTACAACAACAGTATGTCACTTTACAGGAGCAACATGGCAGTTAGTAGCCAATCCACCCCAGTCAGATGCAGAAGAAAAACAAAAAATGGATGATCTGCTACACTCCCAGATAACAGAGAATCTCAAGCTTCGACGCAACCTGGCCCTCTTACGCAAACACATGTCTACAGCACTCGAGGAAAATAAATGACTACAGAAACAGAACGAAGAAAACTTGGAAGCAGCAATAGAGGGTTCCCCACAAGAAATCGACCTAGATAGATTCAAGGCCATCCCCTCGGCGAATATGCAAATCGTGTTGGAAACCCATGCCGACCTCCTAGAAGCCCATGCAGCATTAGAAAGAGAAAGAGATGACTTATTAAAGCAGCTAGCAACCCAGTAGGAGTCACCAAGCAAAGTCACAACTGTAGTTGATATGTCTGAAGAAGTCAAAAAACTCAGAGCGGAACTAGACGAATTACGAAATAAAGTCATGCAATACGAGCGTCAACCCTCTCCCCTTGTAGAACGCGAACCTGAAGACTTAGTGCCAATTGAAGTAGAGGAAACCTTTGAAGACCCATACATTCCCATGCCTACACCAGGGGGCAAGCAAACAGAAGAGGGCATGGACACCATCAAGATCGAGGCTCCTGAATGGATGTAGAGGTTGGAGAAAGTGGCCACAACCCATGATGACAGAGTTGCAGTTCAGATAGCATCTATGTCACATTTGGAAGAGGTAGTCATAAAATTGGATTACTTTAGAAACCTCTCCCATCATAGGTGGACCGGCACATCGGACGATTTGTATGTTCCTTTCTGTGTCTTAATGGCGGATTACAATGTTGAAATCAAGCACCACACCTCAAAAGAACCAACCTCAGCAACACAGTTTGCACCGGATGACATCCCAGCAAGTGCCAAGCAGGGGAATATACATCAACCTACATGGAGGATTCGTCTGCTTGAAACCTACCCTGAGATGGTAAGGACATGGAATAACATGCCTTTGTATATCAAATACAACCCATGCTACCGCCCTGTCTTTCGAAGAAGGTCGTGGCCAGAATACACAAAAACTGTGCTGACAACCAAAGGATGTGAGAAATGGCTCAATTATGTCTACTTAGCACCACCTAAAGGCCAACCTACCATAGGATATATGATTTCAACGATTCGGCATTGGGGGGTCCGGTTCAAAAATGTACCAGATGTCATGGCCCAAATGTGCCTTAAAAGTTTTGAGCTCATGTTGGTCACCTTCAGGACCTTCAAGAATGTCAAGGAACCCCATCTTTCGGATCTCGGATTTAATAAAGGAAATCAGGACCTTGTCTACGACATGAGCACCACACCATCGATTAATGTCGTATATGCATGGCATGCGCGTATAAAGTACCTACCTACTTGCTTCAAACAGATGTTTGAAGAAATGTTTGTCACTGGGTTCTAGGAATATCATTCAGAGATATTCATTCCCAGACCATCACATTTATTGCAATTGTTTGTAGTGGAACAAGCTCTCCATTCGGAAAAGTTATGTATACCACATCCAGAGGTTCCCGGGCCGGTAGATTGGGATGCTCTACTTATTGACTTGGCCAAAGCGTTGCGAATTGCAGAACATCATTTAGCCATAAATGTGGTGGAGTACTACATCCAACGACCCACTCAGCAAGGGTCTGTCAGAGACGACAGACGCGAGAGAGGGAGAGTGTTAGCAGTAGTCAACGAACTGAAGGACTCACAAGGCAAGGAAGCTTACAAAGGGAGTCAGAGCGAAGAGAAGGCACAAGCAGACAGAGTAGTCAACGACGATCTGGCAAGTAGGCCATTATTTTTTCAGGACACTAAAGCATATCAAAGAGGTGGACACACAAGGAGAAGGAGCAAGTAGGGAGCTCGAAGATGTGTATTTCAAATCGTTAGAAGAAATCCCTACAACAATAGTGATTTTCATCACTAAAAGCCATTGTAGATACCATTTCATATTTTTGTAGGTCCATTTTGTGCAAGCCAAGGAGTCCTTGAGCTTGAGGAGCATTCGAAGTAGCTACCTACCAATTTTCATAATTTTTAGACTTCGTTTGAGTCTTCAAAGAGGCCCTAGAACCTAATTTTTAACTAGGCCGGACACTAGGTCTGGACACGGCCAAAACCTAGTCAAAAACTATAAATAGAGCTAGAGAGCTCATTTTTGAGGTTAGCTTGTAATTGATTTGAACTTGTATGAGCTTTTTTGAAAGTAATCTAAAGAACTCCATTGCTTCTCACTCTTTGTCTTACCTTGTGCACGTGTGTGTGTATGTGTGTGCATGTTAGTGTGCTTCGCACTCATGCACTTGTGCCTTCACTTGCTCGAGGTCATCATACCATCCTCACGTCTTCTCGGATTGACATTAAAGGAGGTGGTACTCATCACTGAGCTACAGTTAGCTAGAATATCTAGGACATATGATTTCAAGTGAAGGTGTGCATGTGGATTAAAAAAAAGATTAAAGTTATAGTAGAATGTCCTACACCACAATCAATGAATGATGTTTGTTCTTTTCTTGGCTTGGCTAGTTTCTATAGGACGTGTTCAAAATTTTTCTTATTTAAGATTGCCCCTTACCTTTATATTGAAAAAGAAAATCAAATTTGCATGGGGAATTATCCAACAACAATCTTTTCAAAACTCAAACATGCACCTGTTTTACAATTACCTGATTTTTTACAACCCTTTCATGTTGTTACTGATGCTAGTGGTTCAGGCATAGGTGCTATTTTAATGCAGAATGATCATCCCATTGCATTTGAGAGTAGGAAGCTTAAGCCCTTAGAAAAGAATTATAGTATATATGATAAAGAATTCTTAGCAGTTGTGCCTGCTTTGCGAATTTGGAAACACTATCGTATGGGCTCTCAGATCTTAAGCAAAACCGATCAACACGCTATTAAGCATTTATTAAATCAGCCCTTAATCTCTGATCGGCATCTTAAATGGACATCATTCATTCAAAATTTCCAACCCATGATCAAATATCAGCCTCGTAAAGCTAATGTTGTAGTTGATGCGCTTAGCTGATTTCCTTCACATTCTATTGTTTTGCATACTATTTCTGCCATCCAAATGGTTTCCACTTATGCATGTGATTTGTATTTCTCACGTGTATGGCATGACTTCAACAATAGTGCATCTTTAGCTGATGAACATTACACATCTCATAATGGTTTTCTTTATTTGCAAGATAGATTATGCATAACCCAAGCTTTAAAGATTTTGTCATCAAAGAAATGCATGAACCATCTTACATAGGTCATAGAGGCATACTGTTAGCTCAGAAAATGGTTGGTTTTGATGCACTAATGTGGTTCTATTTGGTAGGAAAATACGTTTGATTTCAGGTACTTGAAGAGTGGATTTGAAGATTGATGAGAAGTATTTGGAGGTAACATGACAACTTCTTGGTCAAAAAGGGAGGCTGTCAAGGGCGGCAATACTTGGAGACATGGTTTTTTGTCATGGTGGTCAATGTATATACAGATATTGGTAAAGGAAAACAAGGATATCGACTATGAATTATAATGAGAAGTCAAGCATGGGCTGTTTGAACGGGAAAGGACAAGAACTCGAACAAGAAGAAACTGTGAAGAATGTTTCGATTTGGAGGATTCTGGTGATGGTGGGATCTTCTTATTGCAGATTGCAGGGATGTGGAGAAAAGGTTTCACTTGAAATAGGCCATTGTGCTTTTGAAGTTGGAGGATATTTTATCATCAAGGGTTCTGAGAAGTTGCTTCGCAAGGATTGAGCATGGAGAAGCCTCCTAAGAACATAGGAAATATTGACGTGCAGAGGAAATTAGAAGCGGCTTTGTTTTAGGGGGGATGCTTTCTTATCAAACATCAAATACAATCGTTTGACTGATTTCTGGAATTTGATCTTCGACACCTCACCGAAAAAGAATTCAGAGATGTGGAGGTGTTCAACCATTTCTTTGTTCTCATCCCAAAGGCTGGTTGTTTTAATTGTTAGAGAATAAAAAACCAAAATGGCAGCTTTCTGTTTTGTGTGCAGAAAAGAGAAGTTCTTTGATTTGTGTGGTAGCAAAGGCATGACAAGGGCGGCAGACCTTTATCTCTGACCGTTTTCGTTTGATCCGCAGAGAAGGAGAGAAAAAAGACGAAGGCAGCAGCTTTGGGCGCATTTTTTCTTCTGCTCAAGGAAGAAAAGGGGGGGTCTGGACCCATTCGTGGAGGACAGGGGATTTCTTGAGAGGTCGCATAGAGAACAGAAAAAGGCGCAGAGAGAGGAAAGGGGATCTCTGATTATCTGAGGAAGGAGGATACACGGGCTACTGTGTCACTGAATGGGGGTCCTCTTTTGGTGAAGCACGCCTAATTGCGTAAAGATCTGATGTAATAGTGCTGGTATGATCGCACTATACTAGGGAAAATGTGCATCTTATGAGAGAGAGGTACAGAGCTGTAGGCGGTGGTGGAGACTATTTCAGAGATAAGATAAGGGAAAAAACTCTATCAAGGAGGGTGAATGTGATCTGTTGAAGGGCTCAAGTATATTGGACAACAAAGGGAAGTTATGGGAAGCGTTCTGTTTCCTGGATTGCTGTGCTCTTTTCAGGTTTCTTCGATGGTGTAATCATTCAGTCATGAAGTTTTTTTTCCGTATAAGAACAATGATCAAGATGGAATAGTACTATACATGAAGCTGATGATTAATATGCTCTGACATCTGTGCACGTGGAGGCAAAATGATTGATCTTGTGAGGAGGACGAATGCAAGGGGATCTTCTGTACATGATCTGCTTTCGAGGCTTCATGGATGGCTGATGGAAAACAACCCTCATTGTGTCAACGATTGAAGATAGTTGTTCATCTTCGCCTATTCAAATTGAAAGCTCTAATGCGAACGATGCCAAAAATAATTTAACAAAGCTTTTATCTGAAGGAGCTTTTGTCTCACGCAAAAGCCAATGATGACGATGATGACCGATTATTTCTATGGTAAGTCTGATTATGAAAGTCGCTACTGAATATTTATGCTCATACGTTGTCTGAAAAGTTCTCTTATCTCTAAACAAAATCTGTTGTATCTTATATGTATTCTGACTATCTCTGTCAACTCAAATCATATCAATCTATGATAAATTTTGTGATTCATGGACTGAAGGATTGATAACGATGTTTATTCTGAAGATCAACGTTTGATGAAATGACTGTTTTAAAGAAATGTTTTATATCCTTACGATATTGAACAAAGTGGAACTTGCGTGTTGAGATTAAAGATGATTGTCTGAACGTCTGCATGAAAGCAAAAACGTAAAAACGTTATTTTCAGTTAAGCATTTTGTTGAAAACGTTGGAAACAGCGCATGCAAAAAACATCTGCTGGTCCACAAAATGAAAGAAATAGACATGAAAGTACAGACTTGATGTTATGAACATGCATGTTTTTGTTCCTATTGTGTCAGGTTTTGAACATGCTGAATTAATCTTTGTTAGAAGACGAAGTTCAATTTACGTTCATCCTTTGTTTGTGAAAGATTTTGTTCTGAGGTATTTATGTTTAAATGCATTTTGCTTTTTTCAGATTTGCGAATCCAAGTTATTGATTTTATTTATACAAATATATAGGTAAAAAAAGGATTCGCTGTGTTTTCGAATGTTTGATGGATAAAAATCTCACATATGTTGTTATCTCAAGGATGCATCGTAAGTTTTGAATTGATTTCTATGCCTTGCATAGAAGGGCATGAATTATTGTGTGCAATTCAGAAATTCATATCTTATATGAGTCTGCTGCACCTTTGCAACTATTTCTAGAACAAACAGACAAATAACTTGATTGTGTTTCAAGATTTCACACTTTAAATTTTGGTCTATAAGCTGAGCGCTTGCCTTTTGATTAGACGTCAATTCTTATATGTGCAATTGGATAAGGTGATTTAATAAAAAAAAATTGTTCGAAGGGCATTGTTCTACGAAAGGTTGTTGAAGACTTAACAAACGTTATCCTCTCCGTATAAGTGCAAATCATGTAAATGTTTTTAGTTACTACTATTTCTTTGTCACTTATATCTTTCAGTTTTGAGAATTGAGCTACACGTATCACTTTGGATTTCATGTAAATTGTCTCAGATATTTGTTTGAAGCTGTATATTATAAGCATACATTAGATATTGCTTACAGATGCTCCTACTTTATGCTTGTTGCTCTGGAATCGAAAGGTTTAACCATACTTGTCGTAGAAGTTTTTGCACGTTTGCTTGTTTTCTTAATGCATTGAAAAAGGCACATCTCATTAGATAAGAAGAATAATAGATTATTTCATATGTACAGTAAATGTGCAAAGCAAACTATCATTCCATATGTGCTTAGCAATCGTTTGGAAAAAGAATCACAAAAGGCTTGACTTAATAGTTCATAGAAAGGGAAGAGGCTATACATTTTGGTGCGTCTGCCGGGAATTTGCTTGGCACGTCTCTATAAGAGAGTGCCATAGGTTCACCTAGCGCCACATGTTGGCCGAGCTTGCAGACTCCAGATCTAGTACATGAGCGAGGGGAGCTCATCCTCAGGAGCAAGACAAACGCAAAGAGAGGAACGCGCTCTGAGAAGCACCCTTGAAAGAGAAAGGAAGAGGTGGGAGTTGCAAGGTGAGTCAACCTTGACTAGCTCGAAGAAATCTGCCAAAAACGTGTACTCCCATTGAAGAGTCGCGAATCAAGTGCAAAAGTTTGAAGGAGGGATCCTAAAGCCGTGTGCACTAAATTTCTGGGATTGAAGTGATATTGACATCACACCTCTGTTCAAAATGGCTCAACGGATTTCGGTTCATTTGGGGGACTTTACCAAGTTCTCAGGTGCTTGGGACGAGGATCCTGATAGTTTTATCCAACTGTTTGAAGTTACTTGTGAGGCCAATGAGGTAGTTGACCAGGGTCAAAGGTTGAGAATTTTTCCGGCTATTCTCCGTGATGAGGCAGCCAATTGGTATGGGAATTTGACACCACAAGAGCGTGGAACTTATCAGATGCTAAAGGAAGCCTTCTTGACAAGTTTTCGACGACAAGGCTTCCAAGATAGATTGGCCCAACAGATGGATTATCTGCGACAGGGAGTCAATGAGAGCATTGATAACTACATTCAGAGAATGGAAACCTTGGTAAGGAAGATGGGCACGAATGCCCTGAACGATGAGACATTGAAGAGAAGATTCATTGCGGGATTGAGAGATCCTACAGTGGAGCAACATATCAGCTTGACAAGACCTGCAACTTTAATAGATGCTAAGGAACAAGCAATGCTTTGGGAGGAAGTACAATTATGTCAAGAAAGGAAGATGGAGCTCTTATACGAGCCAATGGGAGGCCCAGGAAACATACCCATGAAAAATCCTGGCCAAGAAAGTCCCGCATTGACGACCCCAGCTTTTGTAGCTGCGACTAGCATGCCAGGCGAGGTAAAGCCTGCGCTAACTGAAGAACGAATATTGGAGTTGGTCACACAAGCTATAAAAGCTGCCACAATGACCCAGGAAACATACACAGTAAAACCAGAGGTAGCTACAAACCCGAATCAAGTGTTTAGATCGAACACATGGTGTGGAAAGTGCCATGGTTACGGCCATTTGGCTTCCGAATGCCCTACAGTCTCAAGAGTATTCACAGATAGATCACCACCTAGAATGGGTTGCACTTTTTGTGGAAGGACAAATCACACAGAGGACCAATGTTACAACAAGAGGGCCTATGAAGAGAGGACCATGAAATCGAGAGATACAAGAGAAAGATCCTACACAGGATTGCCTGCTCAAAGTGTCCCACCTACATCTCATTGGGAAAATAGACAAACTTATGGATATGGTGCTCAGGGTCAAGGAGGAGACTATCCGAGAGGAGTCGCACGTGATCAAAAGAGAGATGGTCCAATCCAGTGCTGGAGATGCCATGGCTTTGGCCATACTCAATCTAGATGTCCAAACGAAAAGAAACCAATTGATTATACCCCACTATGTAGGTACTGTAGTGGAGAGGGCCACTTTGATGAAGATTGTCCAAAACGAAGAGCTTCCACTAGCAAGGATAAGGGACCAGTAGGGTCCTCGAATTATGTTGATACTCAGATGCATTCCACAATGAGAGCTCAAGAGCACGTTCCTACGATCGGAGTAGTGTTCAAGACACCGAACCCTCAAGAAGGCTCTAGCTCGTCGATGCACTTCGTGGATGCTTATCAGGCCAAGAAACCACATAAAGAGCCCACTGTGGCAGTAGTCACAAGAACTCAAGAGTATTTGAAGAAAAATCCAGAAGTTGAAAGCGGAAAAGCAAGCCAAGAGAAGATACCCGAACAGGAAGAGGTAGAAAACCGAGTTGGAGGATTTGCTGAGCAACAAGAGTTTGAGGATGGGGAAGAGATAGAGATTCTTCCACCAGTGACCAAGGAGTTTGTGCCAGGCATAGCACCATTCCCTGAAAGATTAAGGGCTCCTAAGTGTAGAAAGGAAAGACAAAGTTTGGAGGAAGTGGACATTGTAAAGTTGCTCGCGGACACAGAAGTCATGTTGGACATTGGCACATTGCTGAAATGTTCACCTGCATATAGGAAACAATTCTACAACGAATATGTTAAGAAGCCGAGGAAAGCTTGAAATAAAAAGACACAAGATAAAGAGGTCCAAGGTATGATTCAAAGTATTACTATGCAAATTGATTCGAATGCTCCAGCTGTGACAGTCGAAATTAAAGGATATGGAGTCCCCGGTGCTTAGTTAGATAGTGGAGCCGCAGTCAACTTAATGACTGAGTACATGATGAAAGCTTTGGGCCTAAACCACATGGAGGAAACTCCAATGTCTTTGAGAATGGCAGATCAAGCGCAAGTAAAGCTTGCGGGTCTTTTGAAGAATGTAAGCACAGTTGTGGGTGGTCTAGAGTTTAAAGTTGATTATCTGATAGTAAGACCAAGGACCTCAGAGGCTACCTTCTCGATCTTACTTGGACGGCCATGGCTGGTGCAAGCCGAATGTGTGCACGATTGGCGCACAGGATTTATCACAATTAGATCGAAGGCTGATCGAATACAACTTCAAGTGTCTCCAAACTTGACCAGCAAGAAATCAACAACAACTGAGGAAAGGGAGCGGAAAGCAAAGGAAAAGGTTAGACAAGAAATGGCACGGGTAAGATTTGCCTTGCACATAGAGACTTCCAAGGACCTTTCACAGGATGGATTTAATCTGCAATTGTCCAACCTCCAATATGCGAAAGTGGGCGAGTACAAAGATCCACTATGTTACAAGGATGACTCAGACCAAGAGTTGCTGGGATGGTTGACACATACAAGTGAATTTGAGTGCTACACGTTGAGTATAGACAGAAAGGAAAGCAAAGCTACCCAATCCCTAGAGAAGGGAACTTCAAAAGAAGAGTTGAAGCTGGAGTTAGCTCCGACAATGGAAGTACAACAATTGAGAGAAAAGGTTAGAGTGCTAGAAGCAGAGCTTCTAAGGAGAAGTCGAGAATCGGAAAAGGAAGCGAAGAGTAAGACTAAAGTGTCGGAAGCCATTGCAAAAGCCGAACTAAAGAAATTGGGTCCAATCGAAACAGAACAAAATAATGATTTACTGGCCAACCATGCACGCGTGATCGGGGAGCACTTTCCAATCACAGCGTCATCAAGGAATAAGGAATATTCACGAGAAGCTCAGGTGGAAAAATGGGAAGTTTTTCCAGAAAAGTTCTTGAGCGTGGGATCAGAGCTACCAGATGGAGTACGAGATTGCATTAAATTGGCACTCAAAAATTCCAGCAAGGCCTTTGCATGGTCATACAGTGATCTGAGAGGAATTGATCCCCGAATCTACCTACATTATATAGATTTGGAGGAAGGCACCCGACCAATATGTCAACGATGTAGGTGGAGAAATCTAGTCTACTCGGAATTGATCAAGCTAGAATTGACTAAGTTATTGGAAGCAGGATTCATATATCCCATCGCATCCAGCGAATCGGTATCACCAATTGTAGTTGTTTCGGAAAAAAATAAGAAAATCCGCATTTGCATAGATTATCAGAAGTTGAACGAGCGCACAAAAAAGGATCACTTCCCTTTGCCGTTTACTGAGCAAATCTTGGACAGAGTGTCTGGCCATAAATTGTACTCATTTTTGGATGGTTTTAGTGGGTACAACCAGATCCAAATCCATGAAGAGGATCAATCAAAAACTACTTTCACCACGGAATGGGGCACATACGCATACCGTGTGATGCCATTTGGATTATGCAATGCACCGGCCACATTCCAAAGGGCAATGATAGCTGCATATCAAGACTACTTGCAGGATTGGATGGAAATATTCCTCGATGATTTTGCGATCAGAGGCAATGATGAAAACATGATAGAGAGGATTGAAGCTATTTTAAGAAGAAGCATTGAAAAAGGCATCGCATTAAATCTTGAAAAGTGTACATTTGGAGTACGAAGAGGATTGCTCTTGGGACATGTTATTTCCAAAAAAGGGATTGCGGTTGACGAAAGATAAAGTAGAAAAAATCGGACAACTTCCACCTCCTCAAAACTTGCGGCAACTTAGAGGATTCTTGGGGCATGCTAATTATTATCGACGATTTATATTAAATTTTGCATCAATAGCAGCACCACTGACGAATCTTTTGAGGAAAGACCAACAATATCAATGGACTGGAGAGTGTCAAGTTGCATTCAACTTGATCAAAGAGAGATTGATAAGTGCACTGATTTTGGTAGCACCCGACTGGACGAAAGAATTTCATGTGCACACATATGCTTCTCATACTGCGGTTGGAGCAGTGCTATGCCAAGCCGATGAAAAGAAGTTGGACCACCCTATTTATTACGCAAGTCAAAACTTGAATAGCACTGCGAGGAACTACACAACTACAGAAAAGGAATGCCTCTCGATGATCTTTGTGGTAAACAAGTATCGGCATTACCTGATGGGAAAGCATTTCACGTTTTATGTGGATCATGAAGCCCTAAAGTATATCATTAATAAACCGGAGCTATCAGGGCGATTGATTAGGTGGATGCTACTCCTACAAGAATTTCAATTCACAGTGGTAACCAAACTAGGCAAAGCGCACATATTGGCCGACCATTTATCTCAAATTATTAATGAGGAGCCAATCTCTGGTGTGTCGGACGATGCTCCTAATGGACATCTATGTCAGGTTGATGCTAAGGTACCTTGGTATGCCGACTTGGTGAATTTATTGTGCACCACTAAATACCCGTCGGGAGCAAGCAAGAGAGTGAAGCAAAAACTATTAGCACTAGCAAAACACCATAACATCATTGGGGGGTAGCTCTATCGATATTTTTTCCATGAAAGCATTTATCGAAGGTGTCTCAAGGAAGAAGAAGCAACCCTAGTTTTGAGGGCATTGCATGATGAACCCTGCGGTGGGCATTTTGCTGGTGAGCTGACGACGAGAAAGATCTTATTGGCTGGGTATTGGTGGCCAATGCTGTTTAAAGACTCTCACACATACTGCAAGAAATGCGACAAATGCCAAAGAATGGGCAAACCAACATTAGCACATGCAGCTCCTCTTACGCCGGTGCTGGCTCTTAAGCCTTTTGAAAAATGGGGAATTGATTTTGTGGGGCCTATCGATCCTCCCTCAAGACGTAGATCCAAGACGTATATCTTGGTCTGCACTGACTATGTTACCAAGTGGGTAGAAGCCAAAGCTCTGAAGACTGACCGAGCTGTTGATGTAGCTAAATTTTTGTATGAACAAATTATCACCCGATTTGGATGCCCGTTGGAGATAGTGAGTGATAGAGGAACACATTTTGTCAACGAACTGATCAAGGAATTAATGGAATTGTATAAGATCAAACATAGGAAAAGCACTCCATATTACCCGAGAGCGAATGGACAAGTGGAGATTACCAACAAGGTCCTTGAACAGATTCTGACAAAGACAGTAGCTGTGCATAGGCGAGACTGGGATGAGAGATTTTTGGAAGCTTTGTGGGCGTATCGAACATCCTACCGAGTGACGACTAAGAGCACTCCGTTCTCCCTAGTATATGGCGAGGAAGCCATCTTTCCCATCGAAAAAGAAGTGCCGACATTAAGAGTGGCCATCGAGGCCAGGCTGGGAGAGGAAGAGTCATTGAAGGAGAGGTACATACAACTCGTCAAGCTAGAAGAAAAGAGACTCATTGCACAGCAAAGTCTGGAAGCTATTCAGAGAAGACGTAAGGAGAGGCACGACAAGAATCTCAAGACCTATGCGATTCAAGAAGGGGATTTGGTGCTAGTCTATGATAGCAAATATTATAAATTCCTGGGGAAGTTACAGACAAGATGGGCAGGACCATTTAAAGTGGTGGAACTCAACTCCAATGGTTCCATGCAAATTCAGGATTTAGGAGAAGAATGTGCTCCCATGAAGGTTAACGTGCTTTGAGTCAAACCATATTTCAACTAGCATTAGGACGGGAGAAGCCAGACGAGATCCAAGCGGAAGGACGTAGTAGACTCCTTGTACATAGATGTATAGTTCTATATATATATATATATATATATATATATATATATATATATATATATATATGCGCATATGTTAGTTATGATTTTTGTTGTCATAAATATTATCCCTTGCTAGCTCAAGAATTTTGGACTTCTAATTATTTTTTGGTGTTGCACAAAGACTGTTAGGAGCTAAGTAACAAAATGGCAGATCAAATAACTCAACTCTATTTGTACGAGCTGGGGATATTTTTCTTAGATCAGACATTCGCCCGCATGGACATAGAGGTCAACGACTTTGAGACCGAATATGATGTGGAGCAAGTGCACTGGCTAGTATGCTTCATAAACCAGGGTTTGGATGTTATATTTCATATTGAGTGGTTTGAAACATACCTGATCCGACATGTAGAATGGGCAGGGGATCGATATTACTATTTCGACCCTTCGAGGGAAATGCCTAACGAAGAGAACGATATCACTTGGGCTTGGGCAGATGGGTTAACGATAGGTAGCGATGATGGGGCTCCTGAAGTTGAGCCTGACTCGCCCTAGGGAAGTTGTCGGGATACGAGTACGAGGTGAGGCTATATGAGACATCCCGGAGACCCACGTTCTAGATCATCTAAGGATAGGTATACGAGGGACCAAGGCATAGCCGGTTGTAGTTACCTAGTGAAAAGTCAAATCGATGAATACATATGTAGTGTATGTAATTGAGAGAATGGAGTAAAGAGATGGTTGATCTGTCAAAGGCTAGAGTGTATATGTTTGCATGCATGTGTGGGAAAAGTGGGAAAATCCCTTTCTTCCTCTCCCTAATTCTCAGGACTGGGGCAAATTAATTAACTATGAAAAAAAAAAGAAAAAAAAAATTGTGTTGTTGTGATTGTACCAACGCGCTATGGTGGGCTAGTAGGTGGGTGGGTTTATCCTAGCCGGGTGGTTAGGACCACGAGCCGCACCTAGTTTCGCCATAGGCTTGGGATGTACATGTTTGTGTCTTAGCTACGCGCCATAACGGGTTGGTAGGTAGGTGGAGCCATCGTGGCTGGGTAGTCACGACCACGAGCTGCATCCAGCTTCGTTATGGGCTAGCTGATTTATGTACTTGTCTATCGTTATGTGTTTGTGTGTTGTGCGCTGCGTTGCATTGGTAGATGGGTGGAATCAACTTGGCCGGGTGGTCAAGTCCACGAATCGCATCCAATGTCAATGTAGGCCAATGTGTGAATATAAATAAAATTTACCTATGAAATTATTCCCCACTCCTGAGGGGGAGAGAGAGAGAGAGAGGAGAAGGTGACGATCGCTTGGAAGGGAACGTTATTTGCTTGTGTGGTTGGTATATGGTGGCTTGTGACAGATCAGCTCACTCTAAATCAACATTCTCAAAGGCACGGATACTGTATATGTACTTATAGATGAGACCTTTAGCGAGGTAATGCAACGGTCTTGCTTTATAACTTGTGTGCTCTATCCAAGGGTTTTCCAGTGTGTGGAGCACTCTAGGGTTTTTATATAGTTCTTGACTTGTACTCGAATCTCGATGGCTTTTGTAGGACGACGATGGAGATTCTTCGGGAGTGTCTAGTCATGGAATATGTGTACATACCGAATAGTAGGTCAATAAAAGGGGTATGCATTTTGGGTATGTTGCATCTCGCGTTGAATTCATTTCAGTTGTTGTTGTTTATTTCAGTATTTCCATTTCTATTTGTTCGCAATGACCGTGCATGTGTAAAACATGGAAAGATATGCATGTGTTATTTTGGTTGAGACTATTTTCATAATGGAATGCATGAGCAATTTGATGCATGTTGGAATTGGAGTTGCATATATGTGCATGTTCTTGGATCATTTTGAAGTGAACGATTTGTATGTATTCATGAGTGATTTTTTTGAGCACTAATAGCTTCAATGAGTGTAGGTTCCGTTGGAGTAATGGCTCGATGGAAAGGTATGCAAACTAGTTGTACACTGACATTTTCATGGCTGTTTTGATTATATTGCAGCGAGAGTGGCTCGTCGAGGACGACTTCGCAAATAAGAAGAGGGGAGTATGTTAGCTCAAAAAATGGTTGGTTTTGATGCACTAATTGTCACGAGGAAGTAGATAAGGAAGAGAGCTCACACACACACTCTCACTCTCAAGGAGAAGCACACACACAGATTGAGGCAAGGAAGAATGATCTTCTTCTTCTTCTATTACATAAAAGGAATGTACAAGAATGACCTAAAAACAAGAATACAACAAGTGCAATATATAAAGACCAGTACATAAGGAAAAACCTAATGTCCGCAAATGAGTGAGCTGGCAAGAACCAAATGTGCCATCACTCTCGGTAGATAAATCTAATAAAGCTCAATGAAGTATCGCTGACATATATTGGCGTGACCGCTATACATGTCAGAGAAACGAAAAACTGGTACGTGTCATCCTGGATCATCACATGTTGAGCTTGATATCTCAACACTCCCCCTCAAGCTCAACGCCATATCCTGTAATCCAAGCATCTTTCGAAACTTCTTCAACTTCTCAGCTCCAAGTGCTTTGGTGAAAATATCAGCAACCTGCTCATCTGTTCTCACATAAACAAGATCAATATCACCTGCTAATACCTTCTCTCTGATGAAGTGATAATGTACCTCGATATGCTTTGTTCTAGCATGGAAAACAGGGTTCCGTGCTAATTGTATGCTACTAAGATTATCACAATAGATAGTGATAGGCTTTTGCACTTCCACACCTAAATCTGCAAGTAACATCTCCAGCCATGATGCCTCACATGCTGCCATTGCAGCACCTCTATACTTAGCCTCTGTACTCGACAAAGCAACAGTGGGTTGCTTCTTGCTGCTCCATGTAATAGCTGCACCTCCAAGTGAGAAAAAAAACCACTAGTAGATCTTCTATCTGGAGTACTACCAGCCCAATCTGCATCGGTGTATCCATGAACCTGCAAATCTACACCAGCTTCATAAAACAATGCATAATCCAAAGTAGCACTCACATAACGTAGAGTGCGCCTCAGAGCATCCAAATGTGGCTTCCTAGGAACCTACATAAACTGACTTTCAATCCCAACAGTGTAGCTTAAATCAGGCCTTGTAATTGTAAGATATATAAGACTTCCCACAATTTTCCTGTACATAGTAGCATTTTCCAATGCTTCACCTGATGTAGTATCCAATTTCAAATTCTGATCTAAAGGCATAGAAATCGGCTTACAATCAGCCATACCATACTTTTGCAGCATACTCAAGGCATATTGCCTTTGCGACATCCATATACCTGTTTCTGTATGTATAAACTCAATGCCCAAGAAATAGCGCAGCACACCAAGATCTTTCATGTCAAATTCCTGCATAAGAAGTTTCTTTACCTCTTTGATGCTTTCTTCATTATCACCACCTACAATCAGGTCATCAACATAAATAGCCACAATAGTGATGCCATCATCAGTCTTCCTTGCATATAGTGAGTGATCTACATCACACATAGAAAACCCAATGCTGGTTAAGTAATCAGCAATCCTTGCATGCCATGCACGCGGAGCTTGCTCCAGCCCATACAAAGCCTTTTGCAACCTGCAAACATATTCTGGATGCTTTGAATCTTCATATCCTTGTGGCTGGTCCATATATACTTCTTCCTGTAACTCACCATGTAGGAAAGCATTCTTCACATCCATCTGATGCAAAGTCCATCCTTTTGTTGTAGCTAATGCAACAAGTGTCCTAACAGTAGACATTTTAGCTACAGGGCTGAATGTTTCCTCATAATCAATGCCATATGTCTGTGCATAACCTTTAGCTACCAATCGTGCTTTATACCTGCTTATGCTACCATCAGCTTTATGCTTTACCTTGTAAACCCATTTGCAGCCTATGGGTTTCTTTCCTTGCGGCAATGGAACCAGCTTCCATGTATCATTTCCATAAAGTGCAGCCATCTCCTCATCCATAGCTTTTTCCCAATCTGCATTACCAATTGCATCTTCAAAACAAGAAGGTTCAGCATCTTGTATTAGCTTTGTCATGTAGGCACAATGGCGAGCCACGTAACTATCATATGTCAATCGTTGCACTGAATTACGCATCCTCCCAGATCTTCTTGGTCCTCGGTCACTTCTCCTTGTATCATCTGCATGTGCCTTTCTCACTCCTGGAGTCTTCACAGAGGGCAATCCAAGTTCCTCATCAATACTCTTTTCTGAACCACTTGAATCTCCATCAACATCTTCAAAACCTGCACTTGTTTTACTACCAGCAGAAAGCTTTTCTTTACCTTTCTTGGATGTATTTGATGAATTTACTGGATTGAAATTTCCACGCAATCTTCCACTCCATGGATTTGAGTTGGAACTATTGCTTGGTGATGCATCCGGTCCACTCAAAACTTGAGATTCTGCACTAGATTTTTCAGCATTTTCTTTGTCATTTGGTTCAAGATTCAGTCCTTCTTTGGCATCTACATAGAAGCTTGACATTTCATCAAATACCACATCTCTGCTCACCTTCACCTATCGTGTGAGTGGGTTATAACATTTCTACCCCTTTTGCTCAAGGGAATATCCAATGAAGACACATTTTTCTGCTTTCGGATCAAGCTTCGTCCTCAACTCATCTGGAACATGTACATATGCAATACAGCCAAAAACTTTCAGATGTGATAAGTTTGGATTTTTACCTGTAAACTTCTCTTCAGGTGTAACTTGATGTATAGCAGCAGTCGGAGTTCTGTTCATGATGTATACAGCAATATGCATAGCTTCTGCCCAATAACAATGAGGCATATTCTTCTCAGCCATTAAGGCTCTTGCTATTTCTGCAATATGTCTGTTTTTGCGTTTAGCAACACCATTCTGTTGTGGTGTGTACCTGCATGAAAACTGACGCCGAATTCCATGATTTTTTAGAAAACTGCTGAACTCATTTGACATGTATTCACCTCCTCCATCAGATCTTAATGTCTGAATGTACTTCCCTGTCTGCTTTTCCACCATAACCTTAAAATTCTGGAAGTGAGTAAACACCTCGCTCTTCTCTTTCATGAAATATACCCATACTTTGCGTGTATGGCCATCAATGAAAGTAACATAAAACCTGCAACCACCCATAGATGTGGTCTTTGCTGGACCCCAAACATCTGTATGTACTACTTCTAGTACATTCTCACTAACATTCTTGTCATGTGGAAATGATGCTCTTGACTGTTTACCAAATTGACATGTTGCACATACCTTTTGCATTTCTGCAACTTTGAAATTTGGTAGTCCATGGACAATCTCCTTTGACTGCATCAGTTTCAGCCTTTGCAAGTTTGCATGTCCAATCCGTTTGTGCCATATCTCTATATCTGCAATAACTCCTGCACCTTTTGCAAACATGGCTGCATTCATTTCAGGAATCTTCACATTTAAGGTGAACATCCTACCCACTTTGTTTCCTTTGGCAACCAATCGTCCATCCTGCTTGTACTCTTCTACATATAGTCCATCAGCATTGAACCTGACTTGTAATCCCTGGTCAACCATTTGTCCAACAGAAACCAGATTCTTTGTTATATTTGGAACATGTAACACATCAGCAAGATGTTTTACCTTCCCATCCTCCATAGACAATGCTATGTTTCCTGTATGCTCAATAGGATGCGATGTATCATCACCTATTTCAACATATCCAGGAACTGGCATTTTCTGCAAACTACTAAACCATTCTGCATGACTGGTCATGTGATTTGAAGCATCTGAATCAACATACCAGAAATTATCATTCGATTTTGAAACACCAGCAGACATAGTATTCATCATGTGATATTGAACCATAAACAGCTTCTCAGAATCATCTGCACTTGTGGATGCATAGTTGTTTTGCTGCCTTCTATTATTTTGATTCTTCAACCTACAATCACGTTCAAAGTGTCCAAGTTTACCACAATTCCAGCATCCTTTACTATCATTACCTGAATCATTTCTTTGGAAATTTCTGCGACCTCTTTGACTCCCCCTGCCTCGAAACTGTCCTCTTCCTCCTGCATGATTCTGTTGTTGACTTTGGTCTTGGTTATTGTTTCCTCTTCCACTTCCAAAACCTCTACCTCTGCCTCTTCCTCTGCCAGAGTAGAATACCTGCTCAGAACTGGGCTTTCCTTGGGAGTTTGAATCCTCGCCAAGATTCTTTTCTTCAATAATCAGCATAGATACCAAATCAGCAAAATTCGGAATATTTTCCCTGGTCTATATAGAAGTTCTGAACTGCTTATATGCAGCTCCTAAACCACGAAGGCACACTTCCACCTTATCATCATCATCTACATTTACGCCAAAGTGACTCACATATGCTTTTGATTTTTAGAGTGTAGTCACTTACTGACATGCTCTTTTTCTCTAATGTATGCAGCTCGTTCTTGAGTTGCAATTTCCGTGCCTTTGTATTGGTCTCGTACAAAGTGACCAAACTGTTCCAAGCCTCTTTTGAAGTCTTGGCATCCTGTATGTGTCCAATCATGCTATCCTGTATGCTAACAGATAGCCAACTCTTAACTGTACTGCAGTCTGATTCCTTTCTGGTAACTGCGGAGCATTTTCATTCTCTCCTTCGATGTACTTCTAGTAGCCTTTTCCCATCAGGAAATTCATCATTCTGAATCTCCAAGCATGGAAGTTGTTCTTGTCCAGCTTATCGCTCATAAGCTGACTCATTCCATCTGCATTTGCCATTTCTGCAACAATTCACAACACCGCAACACACTACAAGCAGCACTTCTGCTTGAACACTGTCGCACTATGACGTGACAGTTCAATCTCAGAAAAACACAGTTTTCGTGTATCAACAGTACACGGAATCGCTTGAAATTCTGGATCTGGAATATATGAGTGTCGCTGAACACAATGCAAGTTATAGTTTTTGAAACTGACCTGGTTTTTCTGTGGGCCCCACCTTGCAGGCTCGAAACGGAGGTCTTCTACCTTCACGGTGATTTTCGTAGCAAACGGAGGCCGTTTGTGAAATCGCGTTTTCTCCACGCCTTGCCGCGTAGTCTTCACCGTCGCCTTCTCCAGGAGCTCTCTACAGCCACGCTGGCTCTGATACCATGTCACGAGGAAGTAGATAAGGAAGAGAGCTCACACACACACTCTCACTCTCAAGGAGAAGCACACACACAGATTGAGGCAAGGAAGAATGATCTTCTTCTTCTTCTATTACATAAAAGGAATGTACAAGAATGACCTAAAAACAAGAATACAACAAGTGCAATATATAAAGACCAGTACATCACAAAAAACCTAATGTCCACAAATGAGTGAGCTAGCAAGAACCAAATGTGCCATCACTCTCGGTAGATAAATCTAATAAAGCTCAATGAAGTATCGCTGACATATACCGGCGTGACCGCTATACATGTCAGAGAAACGAAAAACTGGTACGTGTCATCCTGGATCATCACATGTTGAGCTTGATATCTCAACACTAATGTGGTTCTATTTGGCAGGAAAATACGTTTGATTTCAGGTACTTGAAGAGTGGATTTGATGATTGATGAGAAGTATTTGGAGGTAACACGACAACTTCTTGGTCAAAAAGGGAGGCTGTCAAGGGAGGCAATACATGGAGACATGGTTTTTTGTCATGGTGGTCAATGTATATATAGATATTGGTAAAGGAAAACAGGGCTATCGACTATGAATTATAATGAGAAGTCAAGCATGGGCTGTTTGAACGGGAAAGGACAAGAACTCAAACAAGAAGAAACTGTGAAGAATGTTTCGATTTGGAGGATTTTGGTGATGGTGGGATCTTCTTATTGCAGATTGCAGGGATGTGGAGAAACGGTTTCACTTGAAAAAGGCCATTGTGCTTTTGAAGTTGGAGGATATTTTATCATCAAGGGATATGAGAAGTTGCTTCGCAGGGATTGAGCATGGAGAAGCCTCCTAAGAACATAGGAAATACTGATGTGCAGAGGAAATTAGAAGCGGCTTTGTTTCAGGGGGGATGCTTTCTTATCAAACATCAAATACAATCCTTTGACCGATTTCTGGAATTTGATCTTCGACACCTCACCGAAAAAGAATTCAGAGATGTGGAGGTGTTCAGCCATTTCTTTGTTCTCATCCCAAAGGCTGGCTGTTTTAATTGTTAGAGAATAAAAAACCAAATTGGCAGCTTTTTGTTTTGTGTGCAGAAAAGAGAAGTTCTTTGATTTGTGTGGTAGCAAAGGTATGACAAGGGCGGCAGACCTTTATCTCTGACCGTTTTCGTTTGATCCGTAGAGAAGGAGAGAAAAAAGAAGAAGGCAGCAGCTTTGGGCATGTTTTTTCTTCTGCTCAAGGAAGAAAAGGGGGGGTCTGGACCCAGTCATGGAGGACCGGGGATTTCTTGAGAGGTCGCATAGAGAACAGAAAAAGACGTAGAGAGAGGAAAGGGGATCTCTGATTATCTGAGGAAGGAGGATACACGGGCTACTGTGTCACTGAATGGGGGTCCTCTTCTGGTGAAGCACGCCTAATTGCGTAGAGATCTGATGTAATAGTGCTGGTATGATCGCACTATACTAGGGAAAATGTGAATCTTATGAGAGAGAGGTATAGAGCTGTAGGCGGTGGCGCAGACTATTTCAGAGATAAGATAAGGGAAAAAACTCTATCAAGGAGGGTGAATGTGATCTGTTGAAGGGCTCAAGTATATTGGACAACGAAGGGAAGTTTTGGGAAGCATTCTGTTTCCTCGATTGTTGTGCTCTTTTCAGGTTTCTTCGATGGTGTAATCATTCAGTCATGATGATTTTTTTTCGTATAAGAACAATGATCAAGATGGAATAGTACTGTACATGAAGCTGATGATTAATATGCTCTAACATCTGTGCATGTGGAGGCAAAATGATTGATCTTGTGAGGAGGACGAATGCAAGGGGATCTTTTGTACATGATCTGCTTTCGAGGCTTCATGGATGGCTGATGGAAAACAACCCTCATTGTGTAAATGATTGAAGATAGTTGTTCATCTTCGCCTATTCAAACTGAAAGCTCTGATGCGAACGATGCCAGAATTAATTTAACAAAGCTTTTATCTGAAGGAGTTTTTGTCTCACGCAAAAGCCAATGATGACGATGATGGCTGATTATTTCTATGGTAAGTCTGATTATGAAAGTCGCTACTGAATATTTATGCTCGTACATTGTCTGAAAAGTTCTCTCATCTCTGAACAAAATCTGTTGTATCTTATATGTATTCCGACTATCTCTGTCAACTCAAATCATATCAATCTACGATAAATTTTGGTGATTCATGGACTGAAGGATTGATAACGATGTTTATTCTGAAGATCAACATTTGATGAAATGACTGTTTTAAAGAAATGTTTTATATCCTTACGATATTGAACAAAGTGGAACTTGCATGTTAAGATTAAAGATGATTGTCTGAACGTCTGCATGAAAGCAAAAAGGTAAAAACCTTATTTTCAGTTAAACATTTTGTTGAAAACTTTTGAAACAGCGCATGCAAAAAACATCTGCTGGTCCACAAAATGAAAGAAATAGACATGAAAGTACAGACTTGATGTTATGAACATGCATGTTTTTGTTCCTATTGTGTCAGGTTTTGAACAGGCTAAATTAATCTTTGTTAGAAGACGAAGTTCAATTTACGTTCATCCTCTGTTTGTGGAAGATTTTGTTTTGAGGTATTTATGTTTAAATGCATTTTGCTTTTTTCAGATTTGCGAATCCAAGTTATTGATTTTATTTATACAAATATATACGTACAAAAAGGATTCATTGTGTTTCCGAATGTTTGATGGATTAAAATCTCACATATGTTGTTATCTCAAGGATGCATCGTAAGTTTTGAATTGATTTCTATGCCTTGCACAGAAGGGCACGAATTATTGTGTGCAATTTAGAAATTCATATCTTATATGAATCTGCTGCACCTTTGCAACTATTTCTAGAACAAACAGACAGATAACTTGATTGTGTTTCAAGATTTCACACTTTAAATTTTGGTCTATAAGCTGAGCGCTTGCCTTTTGATTAGTCAATTCTTATATGTGCAATTGGATAAGGTGATTAAAAAAAAAAATGTTCGAAGGGCATTGTTCTATGAAAGGTTGTTGAAGACTCAACAAACGTTATCCTCTCCGTATAAGTGCAAATCATGTGAATGTTTTTAATTACTACTATTTCTTTGTCACTTATATCTTTCAGTTTTGAGAATTGAGCTACACGTATCACTTTGGATTTCATGTAAATTGTCTCAGATATTTGTTTGAAGCTGTATATGATAAGCATACATTAGATACTGCTTACAGATTCTCATACTTTATACTTGTTGCTCTAGAATCGAAAGGTTTAACCATACTTGTCGTAGAAGTTTTTGCACGTTTGCTTGGTTTCTTAATGCATTGAAAAAGACACATCTCATCTGATAAGAAGAATAATAGATTATTTCATATGTACAGTAAATGTGCAAAGCAAACTATCATTCCAGATGTGCTTAGCAATCGTTTGGAAAAAGAATCACAAAAGGCTTGACTTAATGGTTCATAGTAAGGGAAGAGGCTATACACATACAAAGCACCATTTTAGTATGCAAAGATTTCTTCTTTTGGGCACACATGGAAAAAGATATTTCACATTATGTTTCTCAATGCATTGTATGTCAACATGTCATGGTAAACCATATGGATTATTAATGCCACTTCCCATTCTGAACGAACCATGGGAACAAATTTCTATGTATTTTATCAAAGGTCTTCCCATCACTTCATCACATAATGATATGATTTGGACAATAGTTGATAGGTTTAGTAAATATGCATATATCATTCCATTTAGAAAAACTTTTTCTGCACCTCAGGCTACAAGATTATTTATTAAATGCATTTTCCCACATCATGGATTTCCTAAAGTAATGTTATCTGATTGTGATGTTAGATTTTGAAATCATTTTTGGGTTGCCCTATTTCAACATTTGGGGTCTAAAATAGATTTTAGCTCTACAGTTCATCCCGAAAGTAATGGACAAAGTGAGGCTACAAATAGTACTATTCTTTATTTATTGTGTTGTTATTCATTAGATAGTCCCACCAACTGGGATGAAAAGATGCCATTGCTTCAATTTGCTTACAATAACACCACACACACCACTACTGGTCCTGCACCTTTTGAAATTGTTTATGGTAAAAAGCTTCCCACTCCCATGTCACTCACCCAAACCGACATTCCGATGGATGATTCTATTGCTCAAGATCACATTTTTATACTTCATGATGTTCACGAGCACATTAGGAAAAGTCAAGAGTGATACACATGTAATATCACTACAAAATGATTAACTAAGGAATTCAAGGAAAATGATCTTGTGTGGTTGTGTATCATTAAAAGACATCTCAAAAATACTTTGCAGCATCCTAAAATTAAACTTGCACTACACTATTATGGACTGTTTCGCATTATAGAAAAATTAATGATAATTCATTTAGATTAGATATACCATCTCATTGGAATATACATAACTCTTTTCATGTTAGTTTACTTAAACCATTTAAAGGAACTTTACCACTCACTCCACTTCTTGATGACCCTCCTTTGATTGAAGAACAATCTAAAATCTTGGTTCATGAGAAAATAATTGATCATGATGTCACTCCTACATAGACAGGTACTCAATACCATCGGTATTTAATTAATTACAAAAATCAATCTATTGAAGAATGCCATACATAAAAGACAATGAACACCTCATTATGATCACTTATTTTTTGCATAGCATACACAAACACATTAATGTAATTCCTCCATCAACATTTCCATGTATGTTTTGTTTAACATGGAACATGCTTATTTTCATTCAGTGATGGAACATGTGATTGGCCATCCATGTTTATTTTACTTTACCAACTGAGGTTAGTTGCTTTTTCAACTGAGGGGCATGCTATAACATATGGAATATGTTGAACAATGCGTTGTTGGAGTGTTAATTTATTAATGTATTAATGTGTTTTGGTGTTTTTGATATAGCAGTTGAAGGTTCGTGAGGGTGTGAAAGCGTGAAAGGGTGGACATCAATAATCTGACTTTAGGGCACACATCAATAAATCTGATTTGTAATTTAATTTGTAAATAAACCCGCGTAGAAGGTTCTATTGTTAGAAATAGTTAGAAAAGTAGTGGTTAGAATCAAGATCATTGTCGATCATAATTTCTGATATTAAAACCAAAGGCTTTCTACAAAAGTCACCAACTTTTACTTTCACGCATGCTTTTCGGAGTCTCTCTCATGTAACCACTCTTTTTGGTATAATAAAAAATTCATATAAATACATGCACTCTGTGGACTGTCGAAAACAGAGTGCATGGGGGGAGATTGCACCCAATACTACGTTCAATCTCATCTCTTGGTGTCTCTATTTTTCTGTGTGTCTTCTACATTCATAACCTCTATGTGCGTGTGAGCAAGCTCCTGATAACACATTAAGTCAGTTTATGCATGCACTAAAGAAGCCTCACATGGAAGCTGCTAAGAGGGTGCTAAAGTATCTAAAGGGTACCATAAATGAAGGGTTGTTCTATCCCTTCACTTCTCACTTAGACATGAAGATGTGCTTTGATGCAGATTGGGCTCGCTCCAAGGATGATAGGAGGAGCAGATCAAGGCATCTATCCTTTGTAAGTTCAAAGCTTATATCATGTTCATCTAAGAAGCAACCAATTGTGGCTTTATCATCTACAGAAGTAGAATACAGAGGGATAGCAAATGCAACACAAGAGGCTATGTGGCTTAAGCAACTCTGTGCATATTTGGAGTTACAGTGTTATACTCCAATAATCTTTGGAGACAATTCTAGTTCACTTCATTTGGTTCCTAATCCTGTATATCATGCAAGGACTAAGCACATTGAAGTGCACTATCATTACGTAAGGGAGAGGTTTTGTAGCAAGGATATTCAACTATCCTATGTATCAACTCATTCACAATATGCATATATACTCACAAAGTCTTTGGATGAAACCACAATGAACAGACTAAAATTTGATGATTGGTTTGCAAGAGATCAAGGGAAAATGAAGACCAAGCATGTTAGGCTTGGGGGGAGCTATTGGTGCAACAGAAACCAAGCCCACATACTTGGTTAATTAGGATAACTCTTATGGGACTATATATGATCAACCTTCTATAAAAGTTCTTCACATTTATCTTTGTAAAACTGATCTACAACCACGAGGAAGTTAGGAAGCATAAAATCTCAATGTATTTGGTAGTTGATTAATGAGAGAATATATCCTATACTTTAGGATTCTCTTTTAGGTAGACTTTTGAATTCAAATTCAAATGTTTGGCTTGAAACTCAACTTTAAAAGGAGTATCAAAACATCTGCATGCTATCTCAATTCTATGAGATCATTAGAGAAGACATATTGTAATTTTGAAGAGCTCACTCTATAGTGCATTCATACTTCTCACCTTGTGCAATTGATAATTTCCAATGACATTGTATGTGTACCTGTTGTAATACATACATTTTATCTTGTCTTCACTTTACTTCTTTGTCATGACTACATCAGAACAATGATCTTCTCAGATCTTGTTCTCAATGCATGCTTGATGATTTTCAATGATTCAAAGCATGATATGGTCATCATAATTTCTACTATATTGGTACAAAATCTCATTACCATTGCTCATCTCAATCATGCAATATTAGCATGACATTGCTCTCTCGTTTGCTGAGTGATTCACCCCGAAATTGTTGGGAATGTTCTCTAGGTTGCTAAAAATCATTCTTAATGTGTAGTCCATGATTTTTTATGACATCACTCATGGGTGGTAGCTATCTAAGCTAATTATAGTTCATCGAAAGGGATTAAGCCAGGTTCTATTGTGCTTAGAGTACTTTCAAAATAGTGAACATCTTTAGAGACAAGAATACCAAGGTTTTGGTCTTGGATCAATTCCCACATATCTATTTTAATCCTTTTATTAGTGGATCATATTCCAAACATCATATACGATTCTTTATGCTCATTAGCTAGCTAAAGAGGCCCCACTATACTCTCTAGAAACTATTCTTGGAAGGTCTGAAGCAGGTTCAAGCAACACCACTTCATGTCTGAAGACTATCCACCATCTCCTCCAACACAATGAAGTCCAATCCCCACTTTCTAAAGACTCTTGAAAATATCAATGGCTTAAGGGGCATTTCATCTTTTTTTATTGGTTGTCTTGTTCTTTGGAAAATGTTACATCTTTGTGCAAACAATTTTACATCAAGAAATAAGGTACAAAAAATTTTGCATCAAGAAATGAGGTAGGCCACCACAATCCTAAAAATAAAACTAATTTAGCATTTCTCTCACCAGAAAAGTGACTTGCTACACTTGAATGAGCCATCTCTAGCATTTTTAAGTATTTGTTTTCATGGACACATATTAGTATCCATCCATTCCCTTTTTGTATAACTCATTTTTTATGAGTACAAAGTCTTTACTTAGTTCATGCATATTTATTGGGTCTGTACTTTCTTCCTTTGAATTCTTGAGATTATCTTTCTTTAATTGTTCCACAATATGGTTACTCAACCTGTGATTCTCTTTGAGCCAAAACAATGTTATGAATTCTCTCCAATGACTTACTTGACATTTTTCATAGTGAGCTATGTGTATTTCCACATGCTTTTCTTTTGTTGGCCAATGGATTCATATCCTTGTGTAGCTCAAGCGTAAGCACCACCTCCTTTACTTGTCAATCCGCGGAGACGTGAGGACCGATATGAAGATCGTGAGCAATTGTGGTGAGCAAATGTGAGTGACAAGCACATACATGCACGCACACACACTCACACGAGGCAAGATCAAAGAGAGGAACAATGGAAGGACTTTGATTACAAAAGAAATCTATTACAAAACTGAAATCTACAAGAAGCCCCCCAAAAATGAGCTCTCTAGCTCTTTTTATAGGTTTTTAACTAGTTTTGGCCCTGTCCAGACCTAGTGTCCGGCCTAGTTAAAAATTAGGTTCCAGGGCTTATTTGAGGGCTCAAACGGAGTCTAAAAATTATGAAAATTGGTACGATGGTACTTCTAATGCTCCTCAAGCTCGAGGACTCCTCGGCTTGCACAAAATGGAGCTACCAAAATAGAAAATGGTATTTACAATGATTTTAGTGATGGAAATCACTATTTTTGTAGGGGATTCTTATGAAAAGTTGACAGTTACTTCATGGAGCTCCCTACGTGCTCCTTCTTCTTGTGTGTTTCCACCTTTCTGATGTGCTTCCATGCTTGTGCTTGACTTTGAGTTCCAACACTCCCCCCCCTCTCGAGTCTGTCGTCCCTAACAGACCCTTGTTGTAGTGGTTGTTCCATGTAGTGCTTTGAGAGGTAGTATCCATTCTGTATGAACGAGAGCCGTCTATCTTCCAAATTTGGTAGTGTTGGTTGTCCGGTTCTTCATGTGTCACTGCAAGCCTTTACAAGTCGTAGTCCCTTGGTATGTGCTTCTTTCATGAATTGCAGCATGAATGCGTCGTTGTGAGCTCTCAAAAATCGCGAGTTGCTCAAAAGAGGTTGTCAAGATCGAGTTAGAGCAACTACTAGCTTCGAATTGCTTCCGAGGTATGGATGTTGCCCCCAGGATGTCCTCTAGCGCTTTCGAAAAATGATGTTCCGAGTAGTCATGCCAAGTACTCATAACCCATAGTGAATAATGGGTAAGTGTGTCAGTGCATGGGATGAAAAAATTATGTGCCTTGTGCACGGCCTTGTAATGTAGCCCTATGCATGCTTACTTGGAAAATGCATTGGAAAAAGAATGGTGCAAAAATTGAGGCTCTTGAGCTAAGTGCTCAAGGGTATGCTGATGAAGAGGTTTCCTACTCTATCATGGTTATAATGTGGCCCAAGTAGGAGATTCTTACCATAGTGAGAGGTCAATCGATGCGGATCTCTTTGTGTTGTACACCTGTCATTGTGATGGACCATTGGTTGGTCTATCATTGTCGATGAATGCCCTGGTTGATGGTCCACTTAAGCATGACTCATTCATGTTCCCTAAGTCAAACCTAAGAACAAGCTCTCTCTCACTTTTCTTCTCTCTCTCTTTTTTTTTTTTTTTTTTTTTTTGTGGGAAAAATTATCACAAAACAAGAACACAAAAGTTAGTATCAGTAGAAAAAATTTGACATATGTCAATGTGCTCTTGTGCTTGGGATTCTCAAGTGTGTCTATGCACGACCGTGTAATGTGGCCCTATAATGATGCATACTTGGGAAATGCATGACCTGAATGGTGCATAAGACAGGGTTGTGCAAAGAGCACATGGTTGTCGCTCGTCGAGGTTTTCAATGTTATTTGCAGATATTGATGCCATCTTTGTTGGAGGTATCCATTGTATCTCGAGAGGACAACTGATCATTCCTCCTTATAGGGATCCATTTGAGAACGGTCTGCGATTGGGTAGAGATCACCTTTGGCCACTTCATGTTTGAATGATTTCCTAAGGGTTTGATCCATTGTGGCTGGCTCTTTATTTTGGTGGATGCTATCGGTGCTTTCGTCTTCCAAACCCATATCCTTGCAGAAGAGGTTCTTTGATCTTTATTGGAGCTCTGTGCTTGATTCAGTTCTTTACCTCGCCTTGGTGTCTTTGTTGTGCAGGTTGTTGCCTTGAAGTCCCCCCTTGGATTTTGTCTGAGCTTAGGCTTGATTGCTTGGGGTCCTTGGATTGGAAGTGGTCTTTCTTGAGGATAAGTCATGGTAGGCCTAGACCATAGATTTTGAAGTCTAGTGTGAGGGGACTGATTTTGTGCCAGGGCTTTCTTTGGTACCCATATCATAGTGCGGTTTGGTTGGGCTCTAAGTAATTTCTTGGCCACCCAAATTTGCTTGACATAACCAAGAAAATGTGATTTCTGTTTCTTGATGTAAGGGACTTTTGGGCCTTCTATGTGAGTTTTTTGAGAAAACTCATCTTTACATAGGGAATGCAACAAGGGTTGATCTTCTATACCTACATCAGACTTATGCAAGGGATCAATGGGTTGTGTGGTTTGAGATTGATCTAGAGATTCATCGAGACATTTATCCTTATTACACATAGAATCCCTAGGTGTACAAATGGGTGATGGATTTTCCTGATTCACCCTAGAGTCGACATCATTTTCCAGATCAGTGATATAAGGCATTGGTTGATCATCTCCTTCTTGATCATATGAGTGTAGATCATCCCTGCTTATGGTTTCATGAGGGAAATCCAAATTTACAGGAAGAGAGGGTCCTTCCACATCCCCCAAACAATTGGAGTCCTCCATTTCTCCATTCTCTAAGGTTTCCTGTGATTTACTCAAAGAAGGATTAGATTCAAAAACATGAGTAGAAAGAAAAAATTTTTCATGAAAAGCACACTCTTTGGAAAGATGATTTTGCCCCCAATTATCATAAGGCAGATAGTCATTAGGATTTTCCATTGACAAATATGTAGAAGCACGGGTAATAGGTGGAGAAGACACCTCAAATTCTTGATGATTTTGTGTAATGAGCCTTTGGGTGCCAATGATCAAGTCTTCATCTATGCAATCCATGACAAAGAATGTTTCCGAAAATTGCATATCATCCACCATAACAGGCAACACAACTTTACCCATGCATTCATAATGTTCCCCATCCATGAGGATAGAAGGATGAGTTGTTGGTTGAATGTTCTCAAAGATAAAGGTCAATAGCTCAATATGAATTAAATTCCACTCACAATTAGGATTGATATAAACACCCAACTTTCTAAGGTCATATCCTATTCTGATATGCACAAAAGTATTATCATATTCTCTTGTTGCAAATAAGGATCCAACCCCCTTAGACATTTCCCCCGTGTCCTTGACTCCTTGCAATTTTTCTCTAAATGTTTCACCTTGATGTGATATTATCTCATGTATTTCATGTTTATCGCCCTCCGTTTTTTCGATCTTAGCCCCTTTTCTTCTATCTTTTGTTTTTTTCTTTCCCATGACACAATTTTCTCCCCCTTTGTATTGCTCAAAAATCCTTGGGAGCCCCCCTGGTTTCCTAGCCCCACTTGAGGGTCAACTTCAAATTATCCTATCTCAAAATCAATGCATTATTCTTGAAAAAAACAGTTGAGATCGTGTAGGATTCGAAACGAGCTTTCCAACGAGCTATAGAGCTCAAAAAATGGACTTTGGATGAAAAAGTTATTCCAATTCAGGCTCCTGGGGGTCAAAACAGGCAAACAGGACCTTTTGAAAAAATCGCGATTTTGTACCTTGAGAATCGTGTTCACAAAATCGTGTTTCATAAAATCGTGACATGAAAATCGTGATTTTGAACACAAAATCGTGTTTCTGAAAATCACGTTTTTTGACATGAAAATCGCGATTTCGATCACAAAATCGTGTTTCTGAAAATCGCGTTTTTTGACATGAAAATCGCGATTTTGATCACAAAATCGTGTTTCTGAAAATCGCGATGTTGATCACAAAATCGTGTTTCTGAAAAACGCGATGTTAATCACAAAATCGTGTTTCTGAAAATCGCGATGTTGATCACAAAATCGTGTTTCTGAAAATCGCGATGTTGATCACAAAATCGTGTTTCTGAAAATCGCGTTTTTGACATGAAAATCGCGATTTTGATCACAAAATCGTGTTTCTGAAAATCGCGATGTTGATCACAAAATCGTGTTTCTGAAAATCGCGATGTTGATCACAAAATCGTGTTTCAGAGAATCGCGATTTTGACTCAGAGAATCGTGATTCACAAAATCGTGTTTTTGACTGAAAATCGTGTTTTCTCAGAATCGTGTTTTTGACATGAAAATCGCGATTTTGTCATAGAGAATCGTGTTTTTCTCAAAATCGTATTTTTCGCTGAAAATCGTGATTTGTGAGAATCGCGATTTTGAGCAGAGAATCGTGTTTTTTGAGAATCGCGATTTTGAGCAGAGAATCGTGTTTTTTTTTTTTTGAGAAAAAACACAGAATCGCGATTCTTTTCAACCAACTTTTAGGCGGGAAAACTGAAAATCGTGATTTTTCAAAAAATTTTGAATTTTCACAGAATCGCGATTTTCATCACAGAATCGCGTTTTTTGGCGGGAAATTCAAATTTCTGAGCGCCGGCTATGGCGAGCTCCGTATGAGCAGAAAATCATGAAAAAAATACAGCGCTTGCTCTCCCTTGCACCTCCTAACTCCTTCCCACACAATAATGCATGAAAAATGGTATGAAAATGGTGAAAATGCACTAAAAAACAAGAAATTTCTATGAAGAAGAAGATGGAAGAAGGTGGAGATGATGATGATGATGAAGATGAAGAGGAAAAAACAGAAAATGAACTGAAATGACAATTTTTTTACCTTCCAACGTCGCAAATCTACGATCTTACCATCACAACGCTCGTCCTCGAAGCTCTCTCCTCGGCAACGGCGCCAAAATTTGGTGTAGCTCAAGCGTAAGCACCACCTCCTTTACTTGTCAATCCGCAGAGACGTGAGGACCGATATGAAGATCGTGAGCAATTGTGGTGAGCAAATGTGAGTGACAAGCACATACATGCACGCACACACACACGCACACGAGGCAAGATCAAAGAGAGGAACAATGGAAGGACTTTGATTACAAAAGAAATCTATTACAAAACTGAAATCTACAAGAAGCCCCCCAAAAATGAGCTCTCTAGCTCTTTTATAGGTTTTTAACTAGTTTTGGCCCTGTCCAGACCTAGTGTCCGGCCTAGTTAAAAATTAGGTTCCAGGGCTTATTTGAGGGCTCAAACGGAGTCTAAAAATTATGAAAATTGGTACGATGGTACTTCTAATGCTCCTCAAGCTTGAGGACTCCTCGGCTTGCACAAAATGGAGCTACCAAAATATAAAATGGTATTTACAATGATTTTAGTGATGGAAATCACTATTTTTGTAGGGGATTCTTATGAAAAGTTGACAGTTACTTCATGGAGCTCCCTACGTGCTCCTTCTTCTTGTGTGTTTCCACCTTTCTGATGTGCTTCCATGCTTGTGCTTGACTTTGAGTTCCAACACCTTGCCAAATAATTTAGGGTAAAAATCTTTGAAGCATGGAAACATGGATTCTAAAGATATTCTTTCTTTAAATATGTGCCTTGTTCTTCTTTAGGAACACAATATTCTAGTACTCCAATGTTATTCACATGGTAAAAATGTCCTGATAGAAGAATAAAGATTTTGCTTAGAAAAATTAAAATTTTGGGAATCCATTTTGATGTTCTTGGTCCAACTGACAAAACTGGTACCCGAGGAGCTTGCCCATCCTGGTATACTTTCTACATGAAATAGATATGCATTAGCTAACTCATCATCAATTAAATGTGGTTTTTCTCTAGTGAGAATTCTTGATAAATGATCAACTCTCAAATGGGTTTTTTCTTGTCTCACTACCACTTCAAGTTCAAACTCCATGAGAAGTGAGAACCATCTAACTATCTTGCGTGTTTGACAAGGTTTGTTTGCTAATTAGAAGAGAGCTTGATGATCTACAAAGAACTTAAACTTGTTAGCTAACAAATAATATCTATACTTCGTTACTGCAAACACCATTCCTAATCCTTCCATCTCATTTGTAGTTTTTCTCAACTTGATTTTAATGTCTACTTGCATATGCAATGGGAAAATCTGATTTGCTTCCTCCTATGTGTTGTCCTAACATACATCTTATAGAAGCATCTACATGCACATGAAATATTACATCCCATTGTGGAGTTTTTAGGATAGATGGTCAGACCAAACAATTTTTCAAGTTTTCAAAGGCTTCCGCACATTCATTGGTCCACTCAAATATAGTATTTAATGCATACAATGGTTTGGCAATGTTTTCTAATTTTTACACAAATTTCCTATAATAACCATAGTGTCCCATGCATGTTTGTAATTCCTTCACATTCGTTGGTTTTGACAGATTCACTATAGCTTTTATCTTCTCTTCATCACTCTATATTCCATTGTTGGAGATTATATGTCCTAACATTCTTCTTTGTCTAACACATTTTTCAGGATCTAGACACACTATATGTTTTACATTTTTTTAATATATTTTCCATGTCTTATAAAGGATCTTTTGTTTGATTAGAAAATGTACATAAATCATCTACATAGATTTACATTATATTTCTTAGGAAATCTTTGAATATATGACACATCAACCTTTGGAATGCGGACTCTGTATTTGTTAAGAAAAAAGGTGTAACTATAAGTGCATAAACACCCCATTGAGTTGCACAGGAAGTCTTGTGTTGATCTGCTAATGCAATAGCTACTTGATTATAGCTTGAAAATCTATTCCAAAAGCTATAAATATCTTTTTGAGTTACTCTCTCTAGAAAATGATCTGTTATTGGCAATGGGTAACTATCTTTGATAGGTTACAGCCTTAACACTTTTAAGGTTTTTGAAAACCTACGTTTGCCGTTTTTTTTTGGACAAAAAATATTGGAGATGTCCATTCTATGTACTCAATTTCATAAATTAAATTGGTAGCCACAAATGGGTATTTTATGGACACAAATATTAGAATTTATTCCTTTCAAGTCTTTGCAGTTATAAGAAAATACATCTCTAAAATTCCCTGACAAGTTTGATTAAATCTTCTTGTTCTATTTTTTCCATATCATCTGCTATCACTATTTATCTGTCCTCTTCCCCTTCTTGAGCTATAAGAATCTTCTTTGTTTCCACTTCGTTGTCATAAAACACTCCTTTTTTCTTTTCTCTCCTAGGTTTGAGATTGAATAATAGTCTTTCCTCAATTTCATGTTTCTTGAAACTGGGTGAAGCATCAAAGTTTCCTTCTTCTTCTTTCTTAACTTCTCTTTTTTCATATTTGGATTTTCTTTTTAAATAGTGTTGTTTTGCCTCCCCCTTGTGTTTTAAATTATTATATTTCCCTAAAAACATATCTTTGATCACATCTCTAGTTTGCACTTCCTCTAAATATGAGTTTTTGTTACTCATTTCTTGGATGTGTTTCTTCTTGGATTCAAAATTTCTTTCTTCAGTTCTTATCATTCTCAATCCTATATAGAAAATATCATACCCTTCATCATTTTGAAATTTTATTCTCATATGTTCTTTATTTGCTACATCTAAGTGCGACAAGATCTAACTCCATCTAGATGGTTCAAAATCTTCATCATTAAACTTCTCAGGTATGTACCATGTATCTTATAGCTTCCTCTCATTTATAAATTTTCTTTTCTCATCAAAAATCTTTCTCATAATTTTTTCTTTCTAGAAATACATGTCCAAAGTGCTGCTTCATTATCACTACCATCATTAGACTCAGTCACATTGCCACGTTCACGATGTACCTTGTTCCATTCTCATGGGGATACATTGTAATAACTTTCTCTTCTTAGAATAACTTTGGTAATGTTCCCATGATTTTGGAGATAAAGACAATCTTTTCCCCAATCTTGAAAAACTTGTGTTTTCTTCATAGAGGGCCTTCCTAGCATAATCTCATTAGAGGTAAGCTCTGAAATTTCTACTATTGCAAATGTGTGTTCAATTTCAATTCCACAGATTCCAATTATCACTTTCTCCCATATTCCTAATGATGTTTCTATGTGTCCATCTAAAAGTTGTAGTTTCATTTTAGTGGAGTGAAGTGGTTAAGCTCCCCACTTTTCCCAAGTTCTCTTTGTCATAATGGCTACACTACCTCCACTATGTAAAACTGCATTGGTCTATTTCTCACCAAAATGAAGTGATAATATTGTATTTCCCTCTTCTCCCTCACAATATCGTCCAATTTTATTACTTGATGTTTGCATGATTGGCTCTCTATGTTGATCAGTGCAAGTGATTTCTAGTGATTTTGTCAAATGAAACTAGATGCGAGGGTTTTCCAAGATTATTTTTCCTAAAGTCCATTGGTATAGAATTTTACAATGATCAGAAATATTGACTTTCATCTTCAACATCATGTCATCTTCTTATGTCTCTTTATCATTATGCATATCATGTTGTTTCTGTATCTTGTCTTTTAAAAACTCCTTCCATACTTTTTCTTATACTACCTTTGTTTGTAATTGGAGTTTTTGTATTTTATTGCTTAAGCAATTGTTGGGTTTTCTCTATTACTTCCTTGCATAGCCTCATTCTTTCTTCTTCTAGATCAGGCACAAGATATACTTTTTCTTGATCTACAACACTTGTTGCTTCTTCTAATCATGCTTTTTGTATGTCCTCTATTAGTTTATGGTTTGTTCTATTGCTTGTGCTTACTTGAATTTTCTCTTCTTTTATATTCTCTAGAATCTCTAGTGATTTTAGAGGTATGTGAGAATTTATGGTTTTCTTTGTCCATTATTTGGTCAACCTTTAATCAAGTGATCTCTTTGACAAAGCTTATAGTAAGCTCCTTCTATTCACAAAGTAGATGGTTTAGTGCATTCTCTGACAAAATGGGCTCCCCCACACCTATAACAAGTCACCTTTTGTGTTGTCTTGACATGAGATTTTGGGTTTGACATATAATCACTGGCTATTTACATGAAAGTTGTTGCAATCATTTCAATTCTCCCATTTGCTAAATCCAAGGCTTAAAGATCACGTTCCTTATTATAAGTGTAATCCCCACTATGTGGTTCATAATAATCCATTGAATGACTATGGTAGTCTTCTGAGCACTCTTTAGATGGTGCTAATGACCTTTCCAAATTTTCTTCTCCTCAAGCATATTTTAATGGCACCACATTGGTTGGTATAGGTGGTTGTTGTGCTAGTACTATTCGAGGTTTTTCCCCAAATTCTTTGTTGTAGAAACACATCCCTTGTATGATTTTTCCATTTTTTTTCAAGAGTACAATAGTTGAGTGTTCTCCTATCTTGAAAGTTTTGTGGTTGTTGATGACTACACATGTGTGTAGGATGATTCTCTCCATGCAGACAACATTTCTTGAATTGTGTCGTTCTAGAATTAACTAAGTCTGGTCTAGCTATAGCTCCTAAAGCTTTAGCTATGGCATTGGCAAATCCTTTTGTTGGTGGTAACTTAGGTTCATGGTTTCTTTGTTTTTCAAACATTTGAATATCATTCCCTCTATTTTCTTTGAGATCTACAGCTTCCTTTACACATGAATCAAGGTCAAAATTGTGCAATTTTGATGCTCACAATGACGATTTTTAGACATAGTCATGATTGGTCACAACCATGACAAATCACAATTTTCATTGAAAATTGTGTTATTGAGCACAAAATTAGGTTTTTGTGTGATTTTTCACAAAAGTTTTTGTTTATTATTTTTTGTTTTATTATTATCACTAAAAGCACCTTTTAAAAGGAATGCCATACAATAAAACAAAGTTTACAAAAATTTTATATTTTCATCATGTAAATGCATTTCTCTAAAAATCGTGATTCTTAACAAAGTGATCCTAATCAAATTTTTTTGCAAAAAGATTATAGAACAAACATATTATATCATCAAAATATGTACTTTACCTTAGTTTGGATGAATCACGTGCTGTAAATATCAAAACACAATTCTTAGCTCTTTTTATCACTCTCTCACTCTCACTCACACAATTGAAGTCAGTATTTTTTTGAAGACCTCTTTTTATAGTTCTTGCTCACAATGAAGATTTTCACTTCATGTTACGGAATTTCAAGTTTCCTTTTGATTTGAACTTAGTATTATTTCCTCCTTACTTTGCAATAAAAAATTTTCAATTCACCCAAGATTTGAATGACCTTACCATAAACAAACAATCGCTCTGCAAAACTAGAAAGAATAGTCATTTTTTCTCAAAAAAGAATGTAGCAATGAAACTCCTTCTAACTTTATTTTTCTTGATTTTATTGGCTCTTTTGATTACTGCTAATTCACTGATGTTATCCATTTGTTTTCCCCTTAGTTCCCTTGGTTTCCTTTTTATTTTGTTTTATCTTTTGGATTTTTTTAAGAACAATTTTCCAACAAACAAAAAGTTCATTTAAATAAAACTAAAATCTCATGAAGAAAGATGGAGATCTTGTAATTTAAGATTATAGAACAACAGCACTCTTTACCAATCCTCATAAACAAAATGACTGAAGTAGTCTTTCCCAAAGATAAACACACTCACCTCTTCATCTTTGCACACTTGATGATTCAAAATGAATTTGTAAAAGTTTCTATTACCATCAACTTGGAAGATCAATCAAATGTCCAAAACTTCAATGTTCGATAGCTTTGCTTACTTCCCTAGCAACAATGCCAATAATCTTTGTTGTTCTTTGGAGTTGGTCTCTCCAATGATTTTAGTATAAAGGAAACAAAAACTTTTAGCATTTCAAATTAATCTCAGAAGTATTCTAAGAGCACAAACACTTCTTCATTGATGGACTCCAAGATTAGTCAACAAGATTAGTTTTCTATAGAGATTTCACACTTTTTATGAAAAATACTAGGTTTTCTCATAAGTAGAGCTAGAACAAAGCTCTTCTAGGGATTCTTGTGCCTAAAGTGTGCCATTTTTCATGAGGAAGATATTTGTAACATCAAAACTTAACATGCATTCCTGTATGACATAGATGAGACAATCACGATTATGATAGATAGGAAATCACCTTGAACAACACTTTATAACATTGTAGAGACTTATGATGATGATATGAACTTAGACTAGCATGTACTACTCAATGAATCACTGATCAAGAAGCATTATCCATGGTAAACATTCATCAATTCATCAAAAAAGCACCATGGGACATTTTGAAAACATAGAGAAGAGCTCTCAAGTTCTTAGTGTTGGTGCATTCTACCCAAGCCTACATTCTTGATATGATTTGATTTATGCTCATTTGTAGACATATGTCTAGACATATGAACACCTCTTGTAAAAGAGTATATTTTATCTCTTGTAACTGTGAAAGAAAGAATGGCTTAATTCATGCATGATGTAAAAAGGAAATTCGTGGCTCTAACTGCCTAAAACCATGAATACATCAGTTAAGAGAATATCTCCTAGTTTGTAGCAGCGATTTTAGTTGAAGTTATTTGAATTCAAATTCAAAACTACCTCCAAAAGTAGCTATGAAAAGAGCAAGAAGGAGGTCGCCATTAGAGAGCTTAATTTGTGACCACTTCATGTTCATTTGTAGATATTGAAGAGCTTACTCCTTAGCTCTACCATTCTACTCCCATTGTGCAAGTATTCATTGCCAATGTTGTTTTAATTATATGTGAATCTATACATTCATCAAGTTGGATGAAGAAGGCAATGAACTTGAAGACGATGAAGAACACATGATGGAGAAAGAAGCCACATCAAAGAAAGAGATCAAGTATCCAAGGCAAAGGAGGCTTATTCCTCCAAAAGGTGAAGAAAGAAAGTCTTCTAGGGTTAAGTATCCAACTGAAAGGGCTACTTATGATTCCTACATGGCAAAGCATTTGCATATATGAACAAAGTAGTAGAAGATCATGAGCCTGATTGTTACAAAGATGCAAGCAGGTACACTGAATGGAAAGAGGCAATGCAAGAAGAGATCAACACACTTCAGGAGAATCAAACATGGACTCTAGTGCCCAAGAAGTAGAACATGAAGGTAATAGGTAATAAGTGGATGTATAAAGTAAAGAAGAATTCAGATGGATCTATTTCTAGGTTCAAAGCAAGATTGGTGGCATGGGTTTTGCACAAACCTATGGAGTGGACACTGAAGAGACATTCAGCCTCATGGAAAAGATGAGCACCACTGGGACACTCATTGCAATGGCTGCTAGCAAAGGATGGAAGCTCTTCCATTAGGATATCTAGAATGCCTCTCTCAATGGAGACTTGGAAGAAGAGGCATACATGGAGCAACCACAAGGTTTTGTTCATAAAGAATTTTCACATCATGTTTGTAGTTTATGGCCTAAAGCAAGATCCAAGGGCTTGGAACCAAAGATTGAAGGACTATTTGATCATATGTGGTTACAATCAATGCAAGGTACATCCATCTCTCTTCATCAAACAAAGAGGAGAATTTGTAGTCTACATGTGTGTGTATGTAGATGATCTTATCACTACAATTAATGATACAAAGGGCATTGAGGAGATCCTATCTAGCATTCATCTAGCATTGAATCTTATCCATCATGCTAGAACCAAGCATATTAAAGTGCATTTTCACTTCATAAGGGAAAAGGTGATATCCAAGGAAGTTTTAGTACATCATATTGGTACTAAGGACCACGTTTCTGACATGTTTACAAAGGCTTTGGATGGAATGAAGATTTCAAAATTCAAGGAATGCATCAACATGAAGGAGCTTGGATGAGGATGAAGAATTGAAGCTTGAGGGGGAGTGTTAAAATTCAAGCTTCAAGCTACAAATTCGTTGGAAATCATTTGTGGCCATGTGGAGAAATCATAAGAAGCTGAAATCCTTGAGATTCCATCAACGAAAGTCATTCAAAAGCTCCACAAGTCATCTGAATTAAGTCCTTCAAGTTAGGAGGCTGATTTGGAAAGGTAATTCCTAGATTTTAGGGGCACATTTCTCACTATAAAAGGAGCATGAATCTTGAATTCTTTTGGGCCATCTTCTTTGAGGTTTAGCTTATGCAAAGTTTGCACTAAGTGCAAGAGTTTTGATAAGCAAACCCCTTGCTTTCATATTTGTTTCCTTTGAGTAGGCATATCTATGTGTGTGCACAGGCAATGGTGCAACTCCCTACCCCTATATTGTTAGCATTGGTTCTCCCTTGTTATGCATCCATTGGATGTAATTCGTATCTCATTGGATAGCTATTAAAGCCTATTTTGTGCACATCAAATATCTAGACCATTCTCTCAGTACTTTAAGAGCAACTCTCATTTTAGTTAAGTTGGGTGATTGTTATCTCTCTTTATGTGTAGGCTCTATTGGAAATTTGTTTCTCTCTATTGTAAGGGCTGGTTCTCCTTCTCTATTTATACATTTGCTATGCTTTTGGTGTCATTGGGACACTACTAGAGTGATTTAAAGATGACCGAAGTTTTCAAATTCATTCTTTGTATACTCTCTCAGAAAAACTTGCTAGAGTGAGATGAGGTCTCTACTTGACTAGCAGTTGTGAGCATTCAATCAGCTCATGTTGTGGATATTGTTTTCTCTTTTTGTAACCATCCATTTGGAGTGAAATTTAGTTTGTTGGACACATTTGCAAAAGCTCTATGGAGTTCTCTATATATGCTATTAGAAAGCACATTTTTAGTGTGTAAAGGTCAAAGAAGAGTACCTATGGAGGTCATTCACACTTCGTCATTGCATAAGGCTTGAGATACTTCCCCCATGAGGAGAGAGATTGAGAGAGAGATTAAATTATATCTCTTGTCTCTTCTCTATTCTTTCTCTCCATTGGCCAATGCTGCATTGTAACAAAATAGAGAGAGAGAGAAAGAGAGAGAGAGAGAGAGAGAGAGAGAGAGAGGTAGAGCAATTGGTTGTGAAACACTAGCAACATCATTAGGTTCATTCTCCATCATAACGGAATGAACTTTACAGGTTGGCCATGGTGACCTTCCTTCTATGCAACATTCTTCTTCGTTGCAGTTCTCACTTATCTATCTAGAGAAACCTCATCTTCATTCTTTCTTCCAATCCGCCATCATGACCATGCCTCTTACTCAAATAATCCTTGATAACCTGATTCTTCTTATAAACCACAAGAACATGCCCCTCATTGACTATCTTCTTGCCTCTAAATCAATCAATCTTGATGGTTTTCCCAACTCCCATTGATTCGGGTACCGTATCTTATAATTTCCTTTGTTCACGTCAGTTGAACACCTACCTTCTATCAATGCAAAAATCTTCTATTCCATATTCCCCACCTTGTTGCCTTCGTGTGATATCGCACACCAGAGAGTAGAAGAAAGATAGATAGATAGATAGATAGATAGATAGAGAGACAAAGAGAGAGAGAGAGAGAGAATATGATGTAGTAGTAATAGCACAGGACAAAAGGAGGGAGGGAGAGAGAGAGAGAGGGGAAAGATAGAGATAGTCAGATAGTTTTATCACACAAAGATTATAATATATATATAAATAATATATATATATATATATATATATATATATATATATATATATATATATATATATATATATATATATATATATAGAGAGAGAGAGAGAGAGAGAGAGGGAGAGATGATGTAGAGTAGATGGTAGAGAAGAAGACCCATCCTAGAGAGAGAGAGGGAGGGAGAGAGATGATGTAGTGGTAGTGGTAGAGAATTACATGCACAGAATGGGAGAGAGAGAGTGTGTGTGTGTGAGAGCGAGACACAAACACAAATTGAGAGAGAGAGAGGGAGGGAGAGAGAGAGAGAGAGGGACAGAGAGAGGGAGGGAGAGAGAGAGAGAGAGAGAGAGAGAGAGATGGTGCAGAGTTGGTAGCAAAGAAGCAAATGCACATAATCAAAGAGAGAGAGAGAAGGGTGGAGAGAGAGAGAGAGGTATAGAGATAGAAAGATAGCTAGATAGACATAGAGAGAGAGAGAGAGAAAGCTATGGTAGAAAATGGGGTTTTAATGTAGAAAGGCACGCAAAGGAGAAAGGAAAGAGAGAGAGAGAGGGAGAATTTGAAATGCTATTATTAGTTTGTAATTAAGTTAGTTTCTAATTTTAATTGTTACTGTATCCTATCTTCCTTCTATCACGAAGATTGGATAATTAGCGAAATCCACTTACTTGCTAAAGAGAGAGGTAAAAATTGGTATAAGTGTAGATGAAAGGATTGGGTTAAATATGAACCATGAGGTGTTTTCATCTTAGTGAGCTACTAGGCGATTGCTCTTATTGTAATATGAGAATGGTAGGCTGTAGTCATTTTAGACACAAAGAGAGAGACAAAAATAGAGCAGGAAGGGGAAGAGATACTCAAAGCTATTTCTTCAAAAGAAGCTTCTCTCCTTTCATGCTATGTAGTGTTGCTCCTCTCTTATTGATTCCTTGCCAGACAAATTCATTTTGGTTACTAAACATAATGCTATTTTTTTTGAGGTCTTAAAAAATCTTATTAAGCCATGTCTATTTCCAAAATTGTGCGACACAATAATCTATAATACTTGCAAACTTGAAAGTTCTCACAGAGAGAGAGAGTCTTTTTTTTTCATATGATTGTTCTGATATGTCTTTCATTTGAAAGATAAAATGTGGAAATGATAGAGGTAAAAATCGTATGTGCTTATGTCTATGTTGTAGTCAAGAAGCCACAATTTTCTCTTCTTTCTTACTTTTTGTCTATGTGTGGGTAGTAAAGTTGCATTATAGAAACAAAAAGATTGAGTTAATGGAATTTTGTATTTTACGTATGCAGAGAGAGAGAGAGATAAAGACAGAGATAGAGAGAGAGCAAGAGAGAGACAGAGGGGGGAGAGACAGAGAGATAGCAAGAGAGAGATAGAGGGTGAGAGAGAGAGAGAGAGAGAAAGAGGAAAGAGAGAGAGAAAGAGAGGGGGTTTGATACTGTTCTATATTATTGTTTTTGTTTTGTTTATCTATTTTAAATCAGCTAAGAAAATTGAATAGATAATAACTAAAAATAAAAAGAAACAAAATGAAATAAATAAATAAAGAAAATAGAAAGGTAAATATTTAGGAAGAATGATAAGTGTAAATTAAAAGGAATTAATTAAGTTAAAATTAAAGAATAAAAGAAATGCAAAAGTAAAGTGTAAAGCAACTAGGGAAAATAGAAATAGGAACACAAATCAAAGTACAAAATAATCAAAACTAAAGCTTAGTTTTTTCCCTCTTATAAATTGATTTTTTTACATCGGAGTTTTTTAGAAAATTTGAAAGGTCGAAAGAGAGGTAAAGAGCAAAAACTTATTTTCGAACCTGTAGATGAGAAGATCAAAGCGAAGACTACTTATTCTAATCTGCACTATAACAGATCAAGTTTTTATGATCCTTATTTGTTTCAAGGATCCTCTACTTCGATTTCATTCAGTTTGTATAAGGAATCTAACCCATACTTTGTATATTGCTCATCGATGGCAAGAGTATTGATGAGTAAATGATTGTTGAGATTTCCAGTTTATGTTTTGCATCAAGTGTCAGAGTCAATAGTACATCATTTTTTGTTTATGAATTTTGCTTGCCTGAACCTACTTCGACTCCTACCTTCCAACCAAATTCATTAGTGAGATCCTTCTTCCTCTTCCATGGGCGTCATTGTTACTGCTCAAATGCGAGCCAGGCTCTATAGACTATCCCTAGGAAAGGCACCTAATATGCATACATTTCTCATCAAACAGGGATGATTCACCCCAAGGGCAGGATCCAACCCTTGCTCTTCCCCCATTGAGACATCCTTCTCTATGAGAACATTAAGCATGTCTGATGATCTATATGGAACATCAATTGGGACCATAATGGGTGCTCCTCTAGGTTATTAAACACTAATAAACAAATTCTAAAATTCGACTTCAAAAAGAAAAATTACATTAAACTTCACTCCCTAAAATAGATTGCAGTAAACAATTGAAACTAATAATTTAGACAATCAATCCCCTCCCTCTCTCTCTGTATGAGGCATTTAGAGATCTGAGGTAGTTGAGAAACATGCTCTTAGGCTTGATATGGATGAGTCTTTGCCAACAATTGGGACCATAAAGGATGGTCCTCCAGGTTTTGATCCATGACTATCCGATTCCCTAGCATCTTTGCTTGCTTATTGGTATCAGAAGTATGTGACTGAATAAGGGATTGTGGATGGCTTCTTATTCCAACTATATCTCTTGAGTTATTTCCCTCTTTGACTAGGTTGTAGAGAGCTTCAATTTTGAATCAAACAATATGGGAAGTAGTTTATTGGATAGATCAACTAATAAGAAATTGGAAATGTTAGAACCAAAGTAGATTCCATTAATTTCGAGCCCTTGGTGAGACATCTATGAAAATTTGAAAACTCATGTGATAAGTGTGATTGCAAATATGGTTGTTAATCAAATGGATGGTCGAGTGGTAATAAAAGATCTTATTATATATTGGTCAAGATTTCCATAACAATGATTGATGCACTAAGGCTACATTATTCTCTAGGACACCAGAGATGGATAGCTGTAAGGGGCAACAAGGGAGACTACCTACAACTCAAGGGATACACAACACGTATTGCTTAGATGATCATGTCAAGTTAGTTGTGGAGACTACTAGAATGCTACACTAGGTGTTGCTTTGGAGTTGAGGTTTCAAATGCTCCAAAGTTGGTTACTTAGAGGAGTGTAGAGGGTCTCACTATACAATTTCACTCTAAGCTAGCGGACCTAGTATCTGATAACCATGGAATCATGCATATACAAACAAACAACCTAGAGCTCCTTAGCAACGATCTAGGATCTTAGAGTTTAAACTCTACTTACTCAGAAATGCACGAGGTATGTGTGTTTGTTGTTCTTTGGAGTTGGCCTCTCCAATCATCTTAGTATCAAGGAAACAACAACTTTAAACATTTTAAATTTTCAATCTGGGAAGAATTCTAAGAACACAACCCCTTCTTTATTTGATGGACTCCAAGATTAGTCAAGAAAATTAGTTTCAATAGAGATTTCACACTTTTTATGAAAAATACTAGGTTTTCTTGTAAAGTAGAGCTAGAAGAGAGCTTTTTAAATGATTTTTGTGCCTAAAGTGGGCCATTTTCATGAGGAAGATATTAGTAACATCAAAAAGTAATTTTAGTACGTGTATCATAGAGATGCGACAATTCCAATTCTAAAAGAAAGAGGAAATCACCTTGAATATCACTTTGTGAGATTGGAGAGACATGATGAGGATATAGCCTTATACTATCATGAAATACTCAATGAACGAGTGATCAACAAGACTTATCCATGGTAACCATTCAACAATTCATCATCAGGTCGCCATGAAAGCTAAAGGAAGATATTTAGAAAAGATGGACAAGAGCTCTCAAGTTCTCATTAATCACTTCAATACAAAATGATCATCCCCAAAAATGAGTCATATGTTAACTTATATACTTTTCCAAGTGTCCTCTTTTACACTTGAAATTAGGTTCTCTAGGCTTCTAATCTACTTTTCTACTCCCTAGAGAGCTCTAAAAGTTCTCAAAAAATTACATAACTTACTTCTACTTTTGAGGAAGAATCTTCTTCATTTATACATCCATCAAAACTTTCTAGATTACAAAATACAAAATATTTCTTTATCAAAAAGATATTCTTTCAACATACATCGTCTCCTTGCCCTTTGTCATCCTTGACAAAAGGACTATTTCTCTCTATGATGTTCAAGTCATCAACCATCTCAAAAAGAGCCTTCCTCCATTGTACAACTCCTATGGGCTTATCTATAACATCCTTCTTAATGTATTCTGTATAAGTTGCATCATATGATGTGAATGTGGTTGTCAATAGAAGTAAGAGTTTTCAAAACATTTCTGATTCTCATTAAAAAATTCCATAATTGTCACGATACTTGGAACAGCAGCCAGCAGTAAATTGAGCTTTTCTCTCAGCTCCGAACTCCAAATATAGTAAATAGCATATGCATTTCGAAGCTCTCGCAAAGAAGCATCCAATGGTGGTATTTTTGCTCAATTTTGACGCTTCTACTTCAAGTTATGAGCAAAATACGGAGTCATGGGAATGACCTTCCTACACTTCAGCACTTCCTACACTTCACACACACCTCAACTATAGCACACAAACACTTTCATGGATAGACAACACTTCCTAGCACTCTTTCCAAGCAACACACATGCATACAAGCTCACAAAGAAGATGATACAGAGAGGAGAAGACACAAATTCGAAATTCTGTGCTCTTGATTCTCACAATGGCCAAAAGTCTTTACAAAGAGTCACAAATTGACTTATATACTTGTGCCCTAAAAATGGTCCTTTCACACAAGAGACCGGCACTTTATTCACTTAAAGACTAATTTCCTACTAATTTACATGGGTAAGCTTCTAATCTTCTGTGGGGATGCATCTAGAGGACTCCTCTAGTGCATTTACATCGAAAAATATATTACAAGAATGGTTATAATACAAAAATTGGGTGTCCAAATCGAAAAAATTTTGGGGCCCGTCTTTTTCTCTGCCTTGTGCTCTCTTTAGCTCTGCAACACTCTCCCCCTCTTCGTCTCTGTCGTCCCTTGACAAGCTTTACTTCTTGTCTTTCCCTTGTTTTCCGCACGCATCCTTTGGTCAGTTCTGCCTACTGGTTGGACTGGCATTACGTTTTAATGGCCCTGTTCTTGATTTTTTCTTTTACATCCTCTCGGCCTGATGCATTTGTGCTGCCTGTTCTTTTCTTTTCATCGCCCGCAACCCTTGGTCAGTTCTGCCTGTTTGTTAAACAGGTGTTCGGTTTTGATGGCCTCTTCTTAATTCTTGTTTTACATCCTCTGGGCCTGATGCATTTGTCTTGCCTTATAAGTCGAGTTGCCATGCACGCCACCAGTGGAAGGTATGAGGATGTGATCCTTCAGTCTTCGATCTGGACCTTCCAAAGATCGAGAGGTTGAAGCACCCTCTTGTGGTTTCGGAACCACTGGATATCTTCTTGCACTTCTCCATGGATACTTTCCTGGCCCTGGTTCCTCCTTCCACCTACGTGCTTTTTCCTTGATATGTGCCCCTGCGGGGCTCTGTGCAGAGATGGGTGTTGCGCCCCTGCGGGGCTTCTTGCAGAGATATGTCTTCAAATATTACCTTTTTAGTGAAGCTTCTTTCGTTGTCTTCTTCTTTTTGCTTGATTCTCCCTGAACACTGCCCCCCTCCTGAACTCTGTCGTCCCCGACAGGCTTTGAAAGTCGACGAGAGTATGTTCTATACACTTTCTGCTCTGTTTCGTTAAGCAAATTGGCTTCACGTATCATTAACTGTTTCCACTGTTCTGCCTTTACTCCCTCGTTAGATGGTTGTCTATGATCAGCGAAAAAGCTCAGTTCATATGCCACTAATCTGGCATTCAGGTTGGATGACATCTTTAAAAAGATTTTTGAATCGATTTCAAAAAACCCTGTAAAAAACGCTTCTTCGAAAGTTTGCATATAAGTACTTGGCAAAAACATGAGTCTAGAGTAATAAGCAATTATTGTAGGTCGGCTAGGCATAATAGACAAATGAAAAACAAGAATTTATGTTCCTTGATTAATGCCAATGAAGTTCAAAAATGTGTATGCCGCATGCTTGAAGACCTTCAATACTGTAAGTATCATACTGAGTATTTTATTTGTCAGCTTGATAGTTAAATCTGGTACGGTAGCATAAGTCTGCAGCCAAAATTCGATCGTTTTTACCATGTAATCTTCTGTAGGTAAATAATCATGTGGTGGACTTGGAAGGAGTGGATAGTTTAGCCATTGTTTATTGATTACACCAGTCTTTTGCATGTCCAAAAATTCGCATGCTTCTCGGCGACATGGCATTAGGCAAAAAGAAGGGTTTACCTGTAGTAAATATGGTGCGGCTTGCCAATGCACCCGTAGTGTAGGATTTCTCTCCAAAAATTTCCTTCTCCAAACAGGTTGTGCAGCTTCAAATTCTTCTTGAGTGTATGCGAATGTGTCATGTTTGAAGTTTAGCTGCTCGTCTGGACTTTTTTGTGTAATCTTCTTTATATATTGTCTTGTTTTCTCTTTCATCAGTCCGTAGGGAATGTTGAAAGGCTTCATAATCATATCCAAGTCTTTACCCTTGATCTTTGCTTCCTTCATGACTTTGATGACTTCATTTTCAAAATTTTCTATCAACCGGGACACCAATAGTGCCCGTTCCTTCTCACCTATTTCTGCAGTGTATGGCATGGGATGATCATCATGTATGTCAGCCATCTGCTCGTGTATTGGAGAATTAGAAATCGGGGGAGATAGATGACGTACCTCTACCTCATCAGTAGGATTCTCTTTTGTTGGCTCTACTGGTGTCCCGATTGGTGCTTTCTGCTTTGCTTGGAGCTCTAACCGTGCTATACGTTCAGTCTTCTCTTTACTTTCTTGCGTGGCAGCTCTAAGTGCTTCTTTTGCCGCAAGCAGTTCATTGCCAATTTCTGCTACGTGATCCATATTTTCACTGTAGCTTGCTGCAAGTTTTCCATGGGCTGTATTCAACTGCTTTTTTAGCTCATTTGTTTCTTGAATGTACTTATGTTCCCATTCTTCTCTCAATTCTTGCTCTTGTTTCAACAAATCTGCATATTTCTCGATTTGAGCTCTTAATTCTCTCTAATCAAGATCCGTTGTCTCTTGTTTTTCTATGGGTTGATCATATAGCAATGACTTCATCAGTTCTTTATTTCTATTTCGTAAAGTGTCATTTTCCTCCATGTATACCTTTAGTTGTGTTTCAAGCAGGTGACTTCTAGCTTTCATTTGCTCTTTGTCGGCCTCGCTGGCTTCATGTAATCTTTGTAAGTCCATTAGTTGTGCCTGGAGTTGACGATGTTGGGTCATCAATGTGTCACATTGTGTTTTTACCTCAAGTAGCTCAATTCCTTTGGCGGCAATCTCTTTTTGTGCCTGGATTAATTGTGTAGATAGTTTTTAACTCATAATTTGGAACTGATTCTTTTCCCTCATGGCTTTGTCGTAGTCTGCATCTGTATCCATCATCCGTTGTTGTGTATCCATGGCCGTTTGTATCATCTGCTTGACCACAGGTTTTAATTGTGTGACATCCACATTTAACCATGTTTTAGGAATACTCGGTTCTTCTCCTGTTGTCACATCTTTTCCTTGTGCTACATGTAATGTAGTGTCATGGGGCTGCCTAATGTGGAGTTGTATGCTTGGCTCAGCCTCTATGTGGTCCATCTTGCCTTGAGGTGTATCATCCGGCACTTCAATCACAATTTGTTGTCTATTTTTGTGTAGGTTTGAATCTTCATCCACTGGAGTTTGCATTTCTTCCTTGATAGGTTGCATTACTTCTTTATACGATCTGGTAGCTTCTTTGATACTAATCTTTGTTGTATCATTCAATTGAATTACATGCTTGGGTTCAATGGATTCTTCTATGTTTTTTGCCTTTTTGTGGTGGTTGTCTGGCGTGACATCAACTTGATTAATCTCTGTCCATTCTTCCTCGTGAGTTTCTGTCCTTATGTCTGTGTCCAAAGTATCTTTCTCAGGACTAGATTCTTCGTTGGAGCTTGAATCTTCTAAGCCCAGTTTTTTGTATCTGGCAAATTGTTCTGGGGTCTTTTCTTTACTCCGTTGTTGCTTTTCTTGACTTGCTTATCTGTAATGATGGCCTTGAATGTTTAGATTCACTTGCCCTTGCATGTACTTATGTGTCTCTTCTAGGGCGGCGGAGAGATCTCTCTTGGTGATTGGTATTTGTTCTACAAGAATCTTCGGTAAAGTATGTGTCCTCTTTGATTGAGGTGTGGCCTAGGCTTCTTCCTCTCTAAGGCGCTTTGTACCCCTCATGGGTTTCTATGAACTGGTTCCTGCTTCTTCAACAGCGATAGCTGCTTTCTTTTTCTTGGGAACCGTAGCTGACTTGGCGTATTTGGCTAGCCCTTCTGATGTTGGCATCTCTCGTAAGAAATTTTTCATATCAAGTGCCTCATAGATGAGTAAGGTCAAAGCTGAACTGCCATTGAGAAACTTTTTCTGACCCCACTTCTTCTTGGCTTCAAATAATCGGTCTTGAACATAAGGCATCATGTTTACTTTATTGCCGACTTGCCTCATCGTATGTGAAAGCAGTTGCACGACAATCTTTTGAGGTGTTGTGTATCTGTGCATACTAGGAAAACAAAAGTGCTGATGCACTAAGCGGACAACATCTTCAATATCTGTTCTGTTGATATCCAAAAAGGATCTCTTTTTTGGATCATGACATTCTTCCTTGACATTGGTGATTCCTTCTTGATTCCATCCGAAAGCTTTGTTGATTATATCATGAGTGAATTGTATGGTTTTCCAGGTACCCTCTTTGTCCAATACTCGTGCCTCAGGCACTGATATCCTATTCGTTGTAGGCTGAAGTGTGCTCATCACTTGCATGCATCTTTGAAAATCTGGCAAATAAATAGGCAGTTTTAGAAATGCCTCTATTCCTACTTGCGTCCAGACATCCACCATGCGAGGTAATCCTTGTAGGATAGTCTTGAAGTCTTGCGACATAATAGGGAAGTAGTGATCCCTATCCATGATCTTTATGGTTGCCATGAAAATAAGGTCCGACACCGGTTGGTCATCCAGAAACCAATGGCCTCTTGCTTTTGTTATAGATTCTAGTGGAAGAAGCTGGACCTCTTCCACTTGTGTCTCTTCGGAGTTAGTAGATGCCATATGCACTCAATATAGAGTATGAATTAGTGGCAAGATAGTATCAGAAACCCTCCTTCATTTGTCTTTCATAAGATTGGCCATACTCCGCGTGAATGGTGTCGTCCCTTCCCTGTGGGTGCGAGAAAGGTAATACCTGAGATTTTTCATACTTTTCGATATTTTTATGTTTTTGTCTGAAAGAAAAACAGAAAAGTTAGTTCATAGCCGAAGCAGTTATTAATTTTTTAGTAATTTTCTTTAAATAGTGTACAAGTGCTCTCCTATTTCCCAAGAGGAAAATGTGCTTCACTATCCTGAAATAGAAGAATAGCGTGTCGAATGCTTGGCCTTGTAATGTGGCCCTATCATGCATACTTTGGATTCTGGTAACTCCGCATGGTGCAACTCGAATTATTTTGTAGATGTATACAGCTCGCTTGTCTTTCGGCATCCAAATCTGCTTTATTCTGTTGGGAGGAATTGTGTTCCCAACCTTCCTGGTGATTGTGCTGCTGCTCATTTGGTGCTTCTGCTTTGTCTGCTTTTTGAATCTTGGAATGACATGTGAATTGTATGTAGACTCCATCTCTATCCTGTAGCAGTTTAGCTTCTGTCGCTTTGCCTTTAGATCGTACTGATTTTCCTTGTTCATTGGTTCGTCCTTTTGAATGATTGTCCTTTGAGTACATGACTTGGGAATCCATATTTGTGTGCGGTCCGATTGGGCGGCTATCACCTTCTTCGAAATCCATACTTTAGCAATTCTTTGTGGAACTGAATATCCAGAGCGATTTTCATATTGGTTCTGTGGGTTCTTCTGCAGTAGCAAGTAGTTTTTCCGTTGAAGATAAGCATCCATTTGGTCCTTCCTTATCCAAGCTCGTCGAGTGTAAGGAATGGGGTATATTCTAATAGGTGCATACTTGGGATTACTCGGAGGACTAGTCTCTCTTGTGCATGGTTCTTCGCTAAGGCTGTTTTCAGATAGAATGACACTCTCATGACTTGCTAGATTAGAAGATGGGATGCAAGCAAGATTCGGTGTGTCCTCATATGAAGTACTTGATGAAGGGGTTTCCATAGTGCTAGTGAACATACATGCATCACTTTGTTCATTTGAGTGAGTTTTTGGCTCTACACTTGCGGCTTTGATTGGTCGTTCGTCTAGCATGCTGAATACTTCACGATGTCCTATCTTGGCTGAGATGTATCCTAAGGCCAATTGGATAGTCACTTCATATTCGTATATCCAATCTTGACCTAACACTATGTCTTCCAATAAGTCCTTATCGTGACATACTAAGAGCTTCTGTTCCATAGTGTTGTTTCCTAAGTGTAGAGGCAAGATGATCTGTTGTTTCCTAAGTGTAGAGGCAAGATGATCTCTCCTATACACTTGGTGATTTTTCCTCCTACTCCAACCAGCTGTGCCTTTGATGGACGTAATTCTTCCTTGAGCTGCTGAGTTAGTGAAAATTTGATATAGCTTATGGTGGCTCCTGTGTCAATGAGAGCATCCACTAAGTGGTACTCCGTTTTTCCGGCTCCCAAATTCAAATATGGTTGTGTCCTTTGTTGACCTAGGTTTTCAGTGGCTCTAAAATTAGCCATTGGGATGAGTTCCTCTCCTAGGCGATATCTCTCATCTCTCTCTCATCCACTCTTTCCGTTTCTTGATTCGTTCTAGTGCTTCCTGTCTGGCTTCTTCTCGTATCCTTTCTTCCTCGATGCGTCTATTTTTACCCTTGATTAATCATGACATTGTTTCTTCAGTCAATGGTTCTAGATATTTTTTCACTCGACACCCACTGATATAGTTTGGTAGTACTTCTCCATCTAGGGTTGCTAGACTGATGGCTCCACTCGTAGATATACGATTGATGATCAACGGGCCATATCCTCTCTTCTGCAACTTCTTAGCGTGTCGTTTCAGAGTATATACCAAAACTAAATCTCCTTCCTTCAAATTTTTATCTTTAATATGAGCATCAAAGTAGGCTTTATGTCGCCTTTTAGCAGCATAAATCCCTGCTACAGCTTGTAACCTAGTTTCATGAAGCTTCTCTATTTGATCCAATTGAGCTGATAGTTCATGTCGAGTCCACTCATAAGTTGTTGCTACTCTAAGAGTGGGTATTAAGAAATCAATTGGCAAAATGGCATTTTGTCCATACACTAAGTTAAAAGGAGTAGTGCCTATGGCGGTTTTGTAAGCTACTCTGAATGCCCATAAAGCGTGGTGTTATTGTTTGTCCCAATCAGATCTACCATTGTTCACAATTTTAGTGAGAACTGTGCACAAGATTTTATTTGAACTTTCGGCTTGTCCATTGGCTTGTGGGTGATAAGCGGTTGATTTCTTATGAATTACCAAGAATTCATTCAATAAGGCTTCTATTACTTCATTCACAAAATGTGTACCTCTGTCACTCACAATTTCTATCGGTAGTCCAAATCTAGTGAAAACATTCTCGAAGAGAAACTTGGTCGTAGTCCTTGCATCATTTTTCTTGGTTGCTTTGGCTTCAACCCATTTGGTCAGATAGTCTGTGGCTACAATTATGTATTCGGCATGGGATCCTTTAGCTGGGGGGCTAATAGGTCCTATGAAGTCTATTCCCCATTTTGTGAAAGCTCGTGCACTCATCATGGGTTTTAGTAGCATTTCATCCCTTCTAATTAGATATTTCATTCGTTGACATGCATCACACCGTTGAACATATGTGGCTGCACCCTGATGTAGAGTTGGCCACCACATTCCAGCAAAGAGAATCATTTTTGCTGTCTTTTCGGCAGAGAAATGTCCTCCTGCAGCTCTTGTATGTGCCATCTCTAAAACAGCAAGATACTCGTCTTCATGAATGCACATTCGCAAATGATTATCTCTTCCTTGTTTAAAGAGTTGTTTTCCTATAAGAGCATAGTCCTTACTTTGTTCTACCAGTGCTCGTTTCCTTGCTAGAGTGGCTCCCTCTGGGTACTCTTGGGTCTTTAAGAACTTCACCAGAGGCATGCTCCATCTTGGTGCTACAGTGGAGTAGCATAGAGTGGAGTTCTCTTCTGGATTCTGTTCTTGATAGGTTGGGCAGGCTCATAAATAGTTATGCGCATCCCTCTGCATGGTTGGCCAATATATGCCCAATCTCCTTAGTGTTTGCCATGTTCCGTTCGCATTTAGATGAGTTTTCCATTGATTTACATGTGCTTTTTGAAGCCACATTTCCTATTCCTCTTCTTCTACACATCTCATGAGTAATCCATTTGAGTCTTGGTGATACAAACTTCCAGCAATGATATGAAGGTTTTTAGTCTTCCATAGGTCTTGAGTTCGGTTTGGTGTGATCCCATCTTTTGGTCCATGCGTGAGTATAGGGATCAACTTTTCTGCCCATTGGGGACATACCTCGAGATTAAAAAGGTACGTATCTGGCAGATCATCTGGTATTCCTATGGGTGGTTCACCATGTGTCATCCTTGATAAGTGATCTGCTCTTATGTGGGTATTCCCTTTCTTTACTACTACCTCAAAATCAAATGCCATCAACAATAAAAACCATCGTACTAGTCGTCCTGTATTACAAGGCTTATTGACTAAGTACAGTAGGGCTTGATGATCAATGAAGAATGTGAATTTGTTTGCCAAAAGGTAGTGTCGGAACTTTTTTACTGCGTACACCATTCCTAGGCCTTCTCTTTCGGTTGTGGTATAATTGCGTTCTGCTTGATTCAACTGTCTACTAGCATAGGCTATAGGATGATCTAATTTTCCTGTATCTACAGGTTGAGCTAAGATGCAACCAATGGCAAACTTGGAAGCATCCACATGAATGTGAAATGGCTTATTCCAATTGGGTACTCGGAGGATTGGTGCTGAACTCAATCGATTCTTTAATTCGTTAAAGGCCTTTTCACATTCTTCAATCCAGCTAAACTGAGTCAATAATGCATAAAGAGGTCTAGCAATTATGGCATACATATGTATAAATCTTTGGTAGTATCCACAATGTCCCATAAATGCTTAGACTTCTTTAGCAGTCTTTGGTCTCGGTAAATCCAGAATCACTTTGATTTTGTCTTCATCAGTTGAGATTCCATTCTTAGAGACAATATGTCCTAATATCTTTCCTTGTCGAACCATGAAAACACATTTTTCTGGGTTGAGGCATACTCTATATTGTCAACATTTGGCAAAGATCTTTCCTAGTTCAGGGATATGCTCTGATCGTATAGCTAAATAAGTACATAGATCGTCCACATATACCTCCATACTCTTTCTCAAGAACTCCTTGAATACATGACACATCAATCTTTGGAAGGTGGCTGGGGCATTGGTTAGGCCCCTGGCTATGCTTCTCGTTTTGGCATTTGAATAGCAATTCTTCTCTCTTCTACTTCATATTTTTTGAAGTGGGCGGGCACTTCAAATTGGTCTTGAGGCTTGTTTTCTTCGTCATTTCTTGCTTTTTCTAATTCAAGCTCTTCTTCCTGTGTTGGTTCTTGATTTATTTCATTAGTTATGACACTTACTTCTTGACTTCCACTTTCTATTTCCATTTGCTCTTGCTCCATCTCAATGCTCTCGTAATCCTCTTTCCATTCTTTTTCTATCACTTCCCCTTCTTCAGCCTCTTGAAGAACTACCACGTATAGATTAACGTCATATCCTTCCTCATCAATGCATTCATTCATGGTTATCACTTCTTCGTTTATACACACATCGAGAGTAGCTAAAATCTCCATCCAACCATGAGGTTAAAATTCTTCATCTAAGAATATTTGAGGCATATAAGCTGGATCTTGTACTAATCTAGCAACTCCTTGCCTTTGCTGCCATCCTTTCCTCCTATCCTCTTCTTTTTTTGCAGTTTGGCATATCCATAGATGAGTGTCTTCGTTCATCCATGATTGATCACTTGAACCTATACTATGAATCGACTGATTATCTTCCTCCTTATGAATATGATTCCATTGTAAGGGGGGAACATCCTGATATGTGTATGTGTGGAGATTTATTCTTGTGGTGGTTCCTTCATGCTGTAAGTATACTGCGTCTTTTCCCCAATCTTGCACTACCTTTAGTTGTCTCATGAAAGGTCTTCCAAGTATCATTTCATAATTGCTAGGCCTTTCAAATTGACAAATTGCTAAGGTGTGCTCGAACTCAACTCCGCAAGTGGTAAAAACTACTCGTTCCAATAATCCCAAGGGTCGTTCAGTGTGTCCATCTGCCATTTGTATCTTCATGCGTGTTAGTCTTAGAGCTGGTTTTCCCCATTTCTCCTAGATTTCTCTAGTAGCAATTCCTACTCCAACTCCAGAATCTAAGATGGCTTTAGTAGTGTAACCTCTATAGGTAATTGGAAGGCACGTGTTTCCTTCATCTCCCTCACTAAAATCTCCAACCTTATCGACTGGGATCTTTACTGTGTTTACTTCATCAGATACCTCTTTGTCTTCCATCTTACTCTCCAATTGAGTGGTCAGTTTCTCCTTCAAATGTGGTTTGATCTTCAAAAGTTCTTCCAATGTTAGGGTACAAGGGATTTTTACTTTTTTGAGATGTTGTATGATATCCGATCTTTGGACTGATGGGTTAGGTTCTTTTTTCCTTATTGAGGGAATGCAATATAGTTCCGAATTATGTTTGTATTCTCCTATGTAATTTGGCAAAACCTTTACACTATCATTTTCTTCGTTACTTGGATCAATTGGTAATATTTCTTGTGAATTCAACTCAGGTATGGAGTCTTCAATTTCTCCTTCTGCTTCTAGCTCCTCAAAGGGTGGGTCTATTCCTTCCACTTTCTTCCACCGGTCTTCTTGGACTCTTGCCCACAAATCTTTAGGCCATTCCCCTTCTACTTCGGGAACAATGGAACCTTCCCTTTTATCCTCACAATAATTTCCATTATGTGTCTTACCTGTTTCGGGTTTCTCGTGATCATTAGCAATGACACACTCTTGAAATTCTCTTTCGGAAATTCGTGTATTGGGTAGTGGCACAAAAGGTTTCTCTAAGGTTTGTTGAGTGACTTCTATTAATTTTTTGCAGATCTCCAACCTTTCTTTCTCTAGGTCACCTCTAGGATATTCTCTTTCATGTTGATCTATGGTAGGTCCTTCTCTTATTCGTGTCTTGTACGCTTGTATCCACATAGCTAATTCTTCAGGCATGGGATCTGCTAAAACTGATCCTACTTCTTCTTTTTTATACTTTCCATTTTTATTTTCTTCTTCAAACTTCTGTTCCTCTTTTGGATTTTGTTTGCTCTTCTCATTTTCCTTCTTTTGTAGTAACTTCTTTTCCTTTATCCTATCTCTACAGTTCTTCCATCTCTGTGTTCTTTTACTTGTAACACTTTTCTCAGGCTCTTCCGAGTCTTCAACTACTTGAGTTGTAGGTATGTTCATTTCTCTGTCACCTTGACCATTTTCTTCAGTTTTGTCTGGGGTCTCTCTAGCTTTGGCTCTAGTTATTGCTTTCAACGGTACAGTGTACTCCTTATCGCTTCCTGATGACGCTATCACTTCTATCACGTTAATCTGCACGTTAGAGTTAACTTTGTTGGGGTTCTTTGGGCAATCTCTAAAAAGGTGTTCTTTACCACAATCACTACAATACCCTTCCCAGACTCGCTGTGGTGGTGGTGGGTTTGGTAGTGTACATTCTCTGATATAGTGATCACCTCCGCATCTATAACATGGTCCTCTAGGTACAGGCGGTATATTCATAGGTCGGGGGGGTATGGGTGCCCTAGGGGCTGTGTACATTAATGACACATAGTCCTGCTCATATCCTTGGAAACTATCTGGTGCTTCCATGCCATAGGCATAAGGTTCGTACATTTGTCCATATTCTATCATAGAGCTCTCATAACTAGGATAGTGTCCTTGACTATGGTCATAAGATGAGTCATATGGCTCATTACTAGTCAATGGTGTGGCTAGGACTATTGCTCTCTCTAAGTTTTCTTCAGGTTGAGCTAATTTTCACTGGGACAACATTCTGAGGATGGGGTGGTTGTTGTCCTAACACCGGTTGTGGTTGATTGTAACTTTGATAAGCATATGGTCGTGGTACAGGTACCTGCTGCTGATATGTGGGATATCTGAAGGCTTCACCTCCTTGATCTCTCTGAGGGTATCCGTAAGGTCTCATGAGCGGTTGTGTTGGTCTTATTTGTCTATTGTAAGGACAATTTTATGTGCTGTGATTTGTGTATTTTTGTTCGATCTTGAAATATTGTAAAGGTCCTGGAATGGGTGATCTATTGTAAGCATAGGCAGGTGGTGGGACTACTCCCCTAGTGCATAAATGAGAGGGATGATCACCTCCACAATGCATACATCTTCTAAGCATGGGCACTCTCATTGGGTTATTGGGGTAGTTCCTCTGTCCTTGAATGTTCAACTTCTTCGCTACTAAGTCGGCTATTTCCTCAACATTGTTCTTAGGGTTTGATGTGCTGCTTGCTGAATCTTCACTCTTCATACTACCTTGAGGTATTTTCAGATCCTCCGCTAAATTGTCTTCTAAGTCAATACATTCTTTCATACATTCTTGCAAGGTTTGAACTCTCTTCACATACACCAGAGATCTTAATGATCCATTCAATAATCCTTCCAAAAACAATGACACCATTTTATTTTGGGTGGGTCTCTCTTCAATAGGGCATCTATCCACATACTGCTTGAATCTTCTTGCTACCAATCTCACTGATTCTGTAGGAGCTTGCTGAAAACTATGAATCAACGATGACGAGTTATTTTTAATTCCAGAATTAGTGAATTCCTCAATCATTTCTTGATAGACTTGTTCCATATTTTGAAAATTGTTGGGATCTAATGGCTAGAACCAAGCTAAAGCTGTGTCTATCAAAGTTAGGCCAAAAGACTCATATTCGATCAAAAAATATTCTACTTGTTCCGCTCTGATTACTTGCTTAAACTTAGCTATATGATTGTAAGGTTCACTTGAGCCATCATAATGATTTCTCATGCATTTGGCCACTTGAATTGGCCTTAATCTTCTTCCTCCTTCAGGCGGTCTAGGCATCACATGAAAAACAGGTCTTCCAATGGGTATACCCGGTCCTCTTGCTACCGGTGGTCTAACTGGGGCAGGAATTCCAATCCATGGGTCAACAGGTGGCTGAGGCCGATAATTAGGGTTATTTGCAGGCATAGCAAACTGCACATGTGGTCTCACCAGGATTTGAGTTTGTTGTGTTTGTCTTGACTGTTGAAATGAATTATTCTGAGAGGTTCCATGTGGGTTTTGTGAAGTAGTGGCTTGATCCCTCGGGGAAAACACTGGAATGTTCTGATATTTCAACCCAGCTCTCTCTGAATCTATTAGGGGCCAATACCTTCTCTGGTTTTTGTCCAAATATGTGATGATGGTGGGGAAGTCAGGATCTTGTAACTCATAGATAGTCACTGGGTTAGGGGCTGCTTCCCATAATGAAGAGTGGGCTCTAAGGAGATTCTCCATTCCATTGATCAAATACACATCCATTAATGAGTCATCCTCGGGAACCAGGTCTCCTCTCCAAACCCTAACAACAATAGATCTCCCTCTAGGTGTGGTCACTTGCTCTTCATTTCCTTCTTCATTAGGGTTATGAGCATTGTTTTCTTCCCCAAGTTCATTGATGTTTTCCGGATGTTCTGTAACCACATACTGGATATCCTTTTTATCCATATAAAATCCTCCTGAATATTTAACTGCTGGTCTAGGCACTATGTAAGCATCTGAAGCTTTCTTCAGTCTGGCCACTGATCGGTTTAGTCCATCTAGGTAGATAGGTATCTCATGTTGATTGGTGGTCACATATTCTAAAGATGTCCGATATTCTCCCTCAATAATTGACATCACACCAATCATTGGTACAGTGTTTTGCATATCTTCTGAAGCCATGGGAATTTCTTCCTCTGACTCACTAGAGGTCTCAGAATCATGTGAGCGGCTACTTGGTTCAGCTACACTTCCTACAGAAGAGATCACACTCCTTCGGCTTCCTAGGGTTCTTCCAGATCTCAGGTTCATCCACTTAAAAGCTCTGATCAGCCCTTGCTAACCTCTAGCTTCTAGAACTCTTCACTATGGGCAGAATTCTAGAAAAATTTAGCTGGAAAAAGGACTGAATATGAAATCTCAAGTCACGATACTTGACTCAGAATTTCACGATACTTGACCTTGAACCAGAGGATACACGATATCTGCCAAAAACGATACACGATACCTCAATATAATGATACTCGATGCTTAGAGAAAGACGATACTCGATACTCGCAAAAAGACGATACACGATACTTGAAAAAAGACGATACTTGATACTTGGGTGAACACGATACACGATACTTGAAAAAACACGATACTTGAAAAAACACGATACTTGAAAAAACACGATACTTGAAAAAACACGATACTCGATACACGATACTTGTGAAGTATCACGATCAGGCAATCACGATACACGATATTTAAAAAAATGCGCTGCACGATACACGATCTCTGTCAAGTATCGCGATCGGTGAAAACATGATACACCATCTCTTTCAAGTATCACGATCGGTGAAAACACGATACACGATCTCTGTCAAGTATCGCGATCGGTGAAAACACAATACACGATCTCTGTCAAGTATCGCGATCGGTAAAAACAGGATACACGATCTCTGTCAAGTATCGCGATACTCAACCACAGGAGACCACGATACTTGGGAAGTATCGCGATACTCAACCGTGGGAGAACACGATACTTGACATTTTTTTGTTTTTTTAGCAGGTGTGTTTTGAATTTTGAATGATTATATGTGTTTATCAAGCTTCTCTACCCTCTCTTCACCCTCTGTATTACAGAAATGAACTTTTCTCCCCTCTAGATGACTGTCATGATACTTACCGAAGATCGTTTAGCAACTTTACTTGATTTTGACAGCTAAAATGGGTGATGGAGCAATGTGCTCACCTTAGATGCTATCCCTCAGCTTTTTGCTCTCCTCCACTAACTCTGCGCGGCTCAAACACCTCCATCCCAGATTGCGATCGTCGCCTGTGAGCTCCCACGATACTTGTTTCAGGAACAAGTGACTTACAAAAGACTATTTTGGGCTTTTATACTTTTGAATATGCCTACTCACTGAAAAAGAACAATCAAGACAAATACTGAAAGCTACTCTAACTACCTAACCTATTCTTTTACTCCTCCTACTCTACTCACTCCACTCACTTCCCTAGACTAATAACTCACTACACACACTTCAAGAGTGAGAAGTAGTAAGTGCAGATAAAAGTGACTTACCAAAGAAGAGAAAATCACTACTCCTTCTCTCACTTCAATGCAAAAAGCTACTTACCATCACACGAATGCCTCGGTTTGATTCGACACTCCCCGGCAACGGCGCCAAAAAACGTGTGTACCTAAGAACCAACTTAGGGACTTGTGGAGAAAGAGACCATACCTCAATCCCCCTCAAGTGCATATAGTGGGGATTCACGCTTTAATTATGAATCCGATGAGTATCAAAACCTAGCCGAGTGTATGAAGATATGCATTCAAATGAAGATCAATGCAAATGAGTTACTCTAGGAGTGCAAACAAGGCAAAGACTAATTCAAACAAGCTTCAACTATCAGTCATGGTGTCACGATACTTGGAACAGCAGCCAGCAGTAAATTGAGCTTTTCTCTCAGCTCCGAACTCCAAATATAGTGAATAGCATATGCATTTCGAAGCTCTTGCGAAGACACATCCAATGGTGGTATTTTCACTCAATTCTGACGCTTCTACTTCATGTTATGAGCAAAATACTGAGTCGCGGGAATGACCTTCCTACACTTCAACACTTCCTACACTTCACACACACCTCAACTACAGCACACAAACACTTTCATGGATAGACAACACTTTGTAGCACTCTTTCCAATCAACACACATGCATACAAGCTCACAAAGAAGATGATACAGAGAGGAGAAGACACAAATTCGAAATTATGTGCTCTTGATTCTCACAATGGCCAAAAGTCTTTACAAAGAGTCACAAATTGACTTATATACTTGTGCCCTAAAAATGATCCTTTCACACAAGAGACCGGCACTTTATTCACTAAAAGACTAATTTCCTACTAATTTACATGGGTAAGCTTCTAACCTTTTGTGGGGATGCATCTAGAGGACTCCTCTAGTGCATTTACATCGAAAAATATATTACAAGAATGGTTATAATACAAAAATTGGGTGTCCAAATCGGAAAAATTTTGGGGCCCGTCTTTTTCTCTGCCTTGTGCTCTCTTTAGCTCTGCAACATTTCCCTTGCGGTCTGATATCAAGGGATTTCTTCCCTCAGCATGGTTCTGACTTCCCTCTCTCTACAAATCCCCCAGCATATGTGCACCATGAATTCTTATTTTGGGGGTGGCCTTTCTTCATAGAAAGTTGTCCACTCAACAACATACCAAGTTCGCTCCTTCAGCAGTTGTTGAGGACAGAGAAGTTCCCTTGAAAAAGGGCTAATCAATGGGCAAAAATCACCTTGTTACAGTCAATAAAATCCTCTTCCAAAGGTCCTTTCTTATGCTCCTTCCACCAGCTCTACTCTCTTAAGCCCCACTCGATCACTGTACGCCTCCAAAAATAGCCAGCGAAGAGAGAGTCTCCCCCCCACCAAAGTTGCCTCCCCTTTACTGCTGCGCACTTGTCCACGCCCTCGTGAAGGACGATCCCTCTGCCAAATAACTGTGAACTGGGCTCTCCACCACGTGAGAGTAATAGGTATAGCCACCCCCAACGACACAGATCGATTCCGTTCCTTCTCTGTTATCACGGGAGCTCTCCTCGACAATTGCTCAGAATGATCCCCCTGCCCCCTCGATCATCCTCGTGCCTCCTTGTTTACTCCCGAAAAACTAGAGAGAGAGTAAATGTGAACCCCATGTTACAGCCCTCCTATTTGTTTCCTGCATAGAGCCACAGCAAAAAAAAGGAAAAAACAAAACAAAAAAATGATCCCCCCCAATTCTCTGACACTCCCACGTCCCCCCACTAATGGATGTTCATTCATTTTTTTCCTTTTGGTTTTCGTTTTTATTTTGTTTATTGTCTTTTCTCTGATTCGGTGTCCTAAACACCACTCCAATTGTAGGAACTTGCTCTTGTGCTCTAGGAGTAGGATGCATCTGAGTCTAAACATAATTTGAGGACTCCACTGGTCCTTTTTCCTTGCCAATGTCAGCTCTTCTTTTTGGACAATCTTTGTCAAAGTGGCCCTATCCACTGTAATACCTACACAATGGGGTGTAGTCAACCAGTTTCTTTTCATTTCAGCATCTAGCTTGCATATGCCCCAAGCCATGGCACCTCCAACACTGGATAAGAGCAGCCCTCCTCTGATCATGTGCTGATCTTCCAGGATAGCCTCCCTCTTTACCATGAGCACCATGCCCATAAGTTTTTTTGTTCTACCAACGAGGCATAGATGGGATACTTTGAGCACGCAAGCCTGTATATGATCTCTCGCATTTCCATGAAAGTGATAGGCTCAATATGGATTTACAAATTAAAGAAAAACTTAGATGGATCCATTAACATGTATAAGGCAAGGCTTGTGGCAAAAGGCTTTGCACAAACTCAGGGAATTGATTATGAGGAAACATTCTCTCTTGTGGGAAAGATGCCTACAATTAGGGTTCTGCCTAGTATTCCCTCTTCCAATAATTGGAAGATACTTTAATTGGATGTAAAAAATGCATTTCTTAATGGATGGATAACAGAAGAGGTATACACGGCACATCCACCTAGTTTTGAGAATAACATATATTTTGATTATGTGTGTAAACTTAATAAAGCTTTATATGGACTCAAACAAGCCCCAAGGGCTTGGAGTCAGATCCATCACTCTTCATAAAAAAGAGTAATTCTAAAGTCATCTGTTTGTGTGTGTATGTGGATGGTATTATACTAACAGGAAATGATGCAGATGGAATCAAGAAATTCAAGGAGTAGATGAAAGAAGAGTTTAAGATAAGTGACTTAGGGTCACTTACATACTTCCTAGGATTGGAAGTGGTTTACAAGGATCATGGTTTATATCTTACTCAAAGAAAGTACATTGAAGACTAGTGGACAAAATTCAAAATGCAAGATTGCAGGATTGTAGGTAATCCAATGCAGGTTAATCATAAATTGACCTCACATGATGGTGAACTCATAGAAGATGTGATAGGCTATCAAAGCCTTGTGGGTAGCTTGAACTATGCCACATTGACAGGGGTAGATATATGTTATATCGTGAGTGTGCTAAGTCAATTTATGCACACATGTAGGAAACCTCACATGAAAGCTGCCAAGACAATACTCAGATATCTCAAAGAGACCATGAATGAGGGATTATACTACTCGTATGTATCTGATTTAAGTTTGAAATTGTTCTCTGATGCAAATTGGGTTGGCTCCAAGGAAGACAAAAGGAGCACATCAAGATATCTTACCTTTGCAGCTTCAAAACTTGTGTCATGGTCATCCAAGAAGCAACCCACAGTTGCACTCTCTTCTACTAAAGCAGAATACAGAGGTCTTTCCATAGCTACTCAAGAAGCAATGTGGACACTGGATGAATACACTATTTAGAGATCTTGGATTGGAGACTGAAACTCCAAGGATCTTTGGTGACAACATGAGCTCCATTCACTTGTCTGCCAATCCAATTTTCCATGCAATGACTAAACATATTGAAGTACATTATCACTATGTAAGAGAGAAGATTGTGAGCAAGGAAATTTAGTTATCTTATGTGTCAACCTATCAACACTGTGCAGATATCTTAACCAAGGCACTAGATGGAACCAAACTCAGCAAACTCAAAGGTATGATTGGTTTGCAAGTAATCTTGGAAGATTCAAGACCTCAAGCTCACTTCACTTGAGGGGGAGCTATTGGAACAAGTTCATGGCAAGTCTAAGTGGTGGCTTGAGTCATCAAAAGACATATAAATTTAAAGGAAATGTCAATTCCTTGTAGAGTTCACTTGTGAACTCAATCTTCTAATTTTTGAGCTTCTACTTGATGCAAAAGTGAAAGTATCTAAAGTGGTTGAGTCCACTTGATGAGCAGTAAGGATAAAGCCACGGATTTGTGACTGAATGAGTTGGAGAATCAATCACTAAAATATTGGAGAATGATTTTAGGTGAGATTCAAATTCAAATTTAGGATCCAAACATCATTACTTATACATGGTTTTTAGTTGTGGTTTTTGTACCTCCATTAGCAAGGCTTCATGCCATATCAGAGTGTGGTTTCAAGGCACACATATGTACCAGTAATTTCATTGTACTTTAGAATCAATATACATGTATTTTCATGATCATTTGTGTCCATATCCTAATGTCTATGTGAGTGTACTATTCACTGCCATACTTCTCAATTTGTTTGAGTCAAATTCAGAGATGATTTATTTGAGCATGATCCATCATTTTTATTGATTTAAGTTAGTAAAGTTGGCTCCTTAATTCTACTATATATTCATAGAATTTCATTGCAATTGGGTTTTTCAATAATGAGATATATTCATGAGCAGTCAACTATATCTCTGCATAGTTCACTTCTCTATTAATACTCCATCGAAACAGTGATTTTCGCAGAGCTTGTTCTCAGTGTGTAGTTGATCATTTTCCACGATTTAAAGCATGATAGAATCAGCATACTATCTATTACATGCCTATAAAGTTTCCTTATTATTGCTTCTTGGAGTTGTGAGATATTAATGTATCTTTGCTAACTCGTTTAGGACTATTGCAGCCCATGAAAGTCGGGATGATTTTGTGACTTGCTAAACTCCTTTCTCTACATGTAGTTCATCATTTTTTATGAAAACACTCATGATTGTTAGCTTAATAAGTTTATTAGGATTCCCCAAAAGGAATTAATCCAATTGATGCTGTGCTAAGAGAATTCTTCAAAACATTGAACAAGGGTATGAACTAAAATAGCAAGTTTTTTTAACTTTGGATCAACTCTTACCTATCTATTTTGATTCATCTTTTTGAGAGTGATCTTCAAAGCTACATAGGGTGTCTAATACATCCTTTGGTAAGCTAAAAGGGCCCACCACATATCTCTGGAGTTCATTTGGCTGGTGTAGTGCAAAGTTTTTGCAAAACCACTTCATCTTCAATAGATACAAATCCATCTCTTCACACCTAGACCTAAAGAGAACCCTAGGATATTGAGACCCACCCAATTAGTAAAATCCATGAAGAATTGCTTTGACAAAATAGGTGATCCCTATGACCATGTGGCTGAATTCAAACAAGTATCGAGGGCAGAATAGGTGGACGGCCTATTCACTGAATACAATGCATTTGGATTCACATTAAAGAATATTACTCTAACTTGTTTCAAACCCCCTACAATAGAGAAAATTTAGGGACATCCATCATCTGCTAGAGATATTCATCACTAAGTGTTCAAAGAGTGGAATCAAACACAACATCTCATCTTTAATTCATAGTTTCAAACAAACCCCACAAGAGATGGTTGAACTCGTTGGACGTAGGTTTCAGACAATACATAGAAAGATGTCCTATCCCAGAGTTGCACACTCAAGCCAAATAAGTGTCTCTATTTTTGGACAGCTTGCTAAGTGCTAAGCTACAGTCGTAAATTTATATGAAGGAGCCTTGAACACTAGAACAATGTGTGAGAATTTGCATAAACATTGAGGACAATTTAGGAGATGAGTTGGAGCTCTCCAAAGTCTATAAGGATTCAGATAGTTCAACAAATCTCTCCTATAGGCATTCTAACTCCATAGAGGACTTGGCAGAAAAAGTAGCGTAGAAGTTAGGAATCTCGAGAAAGCATGTAGTGAGGATGGTCTTAGTCAAGTGATGCTACATGTGTGGAGGGGACCACATGGCTAATGTTTTTCAGATCATGGCACAACCCCAAGGCAACCCTAGTAGCTAGTATTGTACAATAGAGAGACACTATACTAACCACACCACACAAAACTACCCTTACAACAAACAAGTGGTTTGGCAAAATTATCCACAAGCATATTAGCAACCTTGTAGATACCAAGGCCAATACAATACACATCCTTACTATAGGCCACAACAGAACTACCAGTTATCGTACCAACACCACCCCCAACTAATGTAATCTCCATGAAATATGCTATGGCAAAGGATAATCTCAATAGGGCATTAGTACCCTCATCCCCATTGATCATAGAAAAGGACCCTAATGGCAAAAACTTTGATTCCACACATATAGATAGTCCCCTGCATACTACACTGAGTCACCCAAACATCTAGAAGCATACTAGTATAAAAACCCACCAATGGAACCTAATTGGGAGCTAGACTATACCAATATCATGTATACCAATCCCAACCCATGGCACTAGATGACACAAAGAAGATCCAACGGCCCTAAAGTACAACGAGCTCTCTATAGCCACGCTGGCTCTGATACCATGTCACGAGGAAGGAGATAAGGAAGAGAGCTCACACACACACTCTCACTCTCAAGGAGAAGCACACACACAGATTGAGGCAAGGAAGAATGATCTTCTTCTTCTTCTTCTTCTATTACATAAAAAGGAATGTACAAGAATGACCTAAAAACAAGAATACAACAAGTGCAATATATAAAGATCAGTACATAAGGAAAAACCTAATGTCCGCGAATGAGTGAGCTGGCAAGAAACAAATGTGCCATCACTCTCCGTAGATAAATCTAATAAAGCTCAATGAAGTATCCCTGACATATAGCAGCATGACCACTATACATGTCAGAGAAATGAAAAACTGGTACATGTCATCCTGGATCATCACATGTTGAGCTTGATATCTCAACAGGGACCACAAGGAGATTTAAGCATAGGAGAAGCAAATTGCAAAGTGTTGAGGAGTTCAAGGGTATTGACAGTACTATACTGACTCAAGAGGTAATCTTTTTTCCATTGCAATTCTCTCAAAATAAGAGGAGTATGAACAGCTCATGACTGCAACCTGGTCTCAAAGCTTGAGGGTCCCTTGCAAAGCAACAAGAAGGAAGGTTATTCGAAGATCAATGAGTCCATCGTCATCGATATCATCAGTAAAGAATATTGCACCGAGGTAGATTTGGAAACTTTACTTTCTAGATTGAATATCAAATTTCCATCCTTCAGAGGGTTAGCACAAGAAGATCCAGATGAGCACATTAGGAGATTCTTAGCATTATGTAAAACAAGGGGTATGATGGGAAGAGAGAACACGTTTTTGAATCTTTTCCCTGCAACACTAGAAGGGCTAGCAGACAAATGGTTTAGTCAGTTTGCTGACAACCACTTCACCACATGGGACTTGATGAAGGAAGCATTTAGGAAATAGTTCCACCAAGGGAACACAACTGAAAACATTATTGAAGAATTAGAAAATTTAAGACTAGGTCCTGGGAAGACCTTCCTAGAATTTGTAACCAGAGCTAAGGCACTGATGGACAAACTACCAGACCCTCCCCATGATTTTTTTATCAAGAAGTGGTTGGCTAAACCACTTCCCATATCAACACAACTTAAAATAAAGGAGTTGGTTTTACCAACAGCAACAATAGAAGAATTTATCAATACAACTATGAGATTGGAACAAATTAGACAATAGTATGGGGCAAGCCCTTGCAATTTGTCATATCCTACGAAACCTGAAGATCTAGTAATTCAGCTAAGGAAAGAGCTTAAGAGCTTAAAAATGAATAAGCCCCATAAAGAGGAGGAGAGAACTATGACTCAGTTGAGGAAAGAAATTGAAGCATTGAAGCTACAAAAGGAAGAGGAAGCCCAAGCATAACAGCTGGCTCAACTTCGAGAAGAGTTGCAGGAACTCAAAGGGGGTGGCATCAAAAGTGGGCTATGGTGTGCCATGTGCAACAAGTAGGGTCATGTGATAAGCGAATGTCCACTTTTAAGTGTAACTTGCCAGCTATGCAGGAAAGCTGGTCATGAGGCCCATGAATGTCAGTTAAGAGGAATGCCTGCAACAACATATTGGACACAAGGAGGAGCCCTACCACCGACCAATGTAATGGCAACAACACCCAATCAAGGTAATAATTACAACCCTAGACATAGGGATAACTTTGGAAATGGTCCAATGAGGGCAATTATTTTTTTAAGATATGGAGAATGTGGGCATAACCAAAGTACGTGCACTCTACCAGAAAATGCCCCTCCTTGTAGGAACTGCCCAGAGGCCAAAGACCACTATACTAGTTGTTGTCATAAGAACCAAGCATCTTTATCTGGGCACCACATTCAAATGATTTTTGTGTGCAAAGAAGAAAGGGTAGATCAAGTCAATGTGGCATCACCATCTACCAGGGTGGTGCAATTAGAAGAAATTGAATCTTTTACAGTGCAGACAAGAAGCAAGGGGAAGGCTCAAGTAGAAATAGGTCAAGAATCAAGGACTAATGGATTGAACAAAGACAAAGAGACATCTGAAGACAAAGATACCACATGTGCAGATACACAGCAAAAAGAAAATCTCATAGGTACCAGTGATGCCATTGGACATGCATTCAGCAGGGCTCATGAGGAGTTTGATAAGTCAATTGGAGCCAATGCTCTTAAGGACTCAGAAGCTTCAAGACTACTCAAGTCCATGAAAAAGGAGGTCAGTATTTTTTATTTAATAAAGATGGATGGGAAATCCAGGTCAGAACTCTTGTAGATAATGGATGAGGCTTCCACAACAAGTTTAGTAGCAAAGGCTGTTGTTATGCATAAAGATAAAATTGTAGGGGAAGCACCCCTCACAGATTATAAGAGCCCTCAGCTAACAATCTCTATCAAAGGTCATGAGTTTCAAGGAGTTATTGTGGATGGTGGTTCTGGCATTAACTTGATGCCTGAACATACCATGAAAAAGATTGGAATACACCCTTCAAGACCTGCCAACTTCATTACAACACTAGCAAACCAAAGCGTAGTAAGGCCTATGGGAGTGGTCCCAGGAGTCCTAGTCAAGATACAAGGTACCATCTTTAACTTGGATTTTGTTGTTTTAAGTCTGCCACAGGTAGAAGAAAGTTTCCCCCTGTTAATTGGGAGACCTTGGTTAAGGCATGCCAATGTACTACATGACTAGGGTAAGGACACAACGTGGGTAAAGCAAGAGGGGAAAGATTTACAACATATATTTTTAGAAGAAGGTCCAGACAACCAAAGACATACCAACATGATGCAGACAATTGGTATATGTACGAAAGAAGAATTGTTGGACAACCTATAAGAAGATCTATTTGAAGAAGCAAATTTATATGAAGAAGAAAACATGTTGTCTTGGCTCCATGCAGAAGACCCATCTTCCTGCTATGGAATTTTTCCAAACTCAAGTAGAGAGGGAGCCTATGAAGAAAAAGAGGACATCATTCAGGTTACTGATTCGAGTGAGACAGTCTTAGTCAAAGGCCATAGAAGAGAGAAGAAAAGAAAAGCCCTTAAGTGCAGCAGTGATGACACCACTTCAAACCATGTATCAATGGCCATTATGTTATGGATACTGGTATGGATATCATCTGTTATATCAATTTTTATGATAGTAAGTGTAGGGCTTTACAAGGATGTGGAAGGAGTACCTGCAAGTCTTTGGAAACAGAGGGTTCCATTGGATGAAGAAGCTGGAATAGTAAAAATGAAATTTTGCAGATTAAGTCATAAAGTAGCTGAAACAAAGATACAAAAGATGCAGTATGGAGGAGATAATATTCTAATGAAGGATTTAGGATGGCCCTATCAGATGGTCAATACGCCCAAAAAGAAGACAAAACAAATGAAGTGCAGTACAATTGGAGATTATGGAGGGGTTTCTCTTAGTCATCATATCATGGCTCAAGGCCTATCATCAAAACAACTGAAGATTTATGGATCACTTGGAACTTGCAAAATTTATCCACGTTGTACATAGCCTTCTCATATCATTTTTGCTCAAGTTTTAGTATCTTTTATCCATTTTCATGCTTGTTCTTTATGCAACTTAGAAGCCATTTCACAACCTTTGCATAATTTTTTTTTTTTGGAAATTTTTGGGAATTTTTATGGTATTTTTAGATTTTTTTCTAGCATTTTTTCATCTTTTTCAAGGTCATTCTCTTGATATAATGGAAAAGGAAGCTCTATGTGGTTTTAAGTGAGAAAGTGGGCTAGAAATGTTGGGAAATTTTTTGAGAATTCTTCCTGAATTTTTCTGTAAATTTTTTGATTTTTTTTGGATTTTAGTAGTATTTGTTTTATATTTTTCATTGTATTTTTCAAAAAAAAGGCCCCCCTAGCGGCTAATTTTATTTTTTCCAGTAAAAAAAAAAAACCCTCCCCCTCTCTCTCACCCCTCCTCCCATTATTATTATTATTATTTCTTTATTTATTATTTATCTTGTTTTATTATTTAATTTTTATTTTTTATTTTATTTTTATTTCTTTATTTATTTTTATTTTTATTTCCTTTCATTTTATTTTTATTTTTATTTTTTATTTATGTTTTGCCCACCCGAGTGCATTGAAAAAAAAGGTCTCTCTCTCTCTCTCTCTCTCTCTCTCTCTCTCTCTCTCTCTCTCTCTCTCTCTCTCTCTCTCTCTCTCTCTCTCTCTCTCTCTCTCTCTCTCTCTCTCTCTCTCTCTCTCTCTCTCTATATATATATATATATATATATATATATATATATATATATATATATATATATATATATATATATATATATATATATATATATATATATATATATATATATATATATATATATATATATATATATATATATATATATATATAACCCATAAAAACTTTAGCCTTATATTTCTCTATTTTCTATGGTACAATGCTTTTGGCTTTAGATTGCACCTCGGATGGCCATTTTTTCAAACTTGGAGTTATTTTCATGTCTTTTAGCCCTCTTGATTCATTTTTTTACTTCGTTTTTTCAAAAATTCCACCTTTTCTCTGACTTTTAGTCAAAACCCACATGTTTTGAGCACATTTTGCATGTGTTTTTCATTACGCACATGGTCCACATGGTCTATTCTCACCTTATTTTACCATATGTTTTCGGATCTTCCATATGCACCCTCTGTAGCTTTATTGTTTTATCATTTCAGCCCTCTCAAGAGCCCACAATCCTACTCCCTCACCCTCCCTTTACCCTTCTACCCAGCCCCATCCTTATCCCTCCATACCCTATCCATCTATGCCCCCTCAACCCTCCCTTTCTCCCTCCTTTATACCCTACATTCGTCAAGATCGTCATTCGTCTGTCAGGATCGAATATCAAGATTACCGTTCGTTTGTCGGAAGTAGCAACAGAACCAGATTGTTGCAAACTTGCTGTGGAAACGTGATTATAAAATTTTATCGATAGTGATACTACGCCATTAGTACAAAAGATGATACATGCCGGTTACTCGATCCGGTGAAACGTATCCCAAGAACAGAGTATGGTGGGTAGCTTGAACTATGCTACTCTTACAAGAATTGATATTGCATATGGAGTTAGTGTGCTAAGTCAATTTATGCACAAGCCAAGGATACCTCACTTAGAGGCTGCCAAGAGAATCTTGAAGTATCTCAAGGGTACACAGAACCATGGTTTGTATTTTCCTTTCACTTCAGATATTGACATAAAAGTCTATTCAGATGCAGATTGGGTAGGATGCAAGGATGATAGGAGAAGCACTTCTGGATATATTTCTTTTGCAGGTGACAAACCAATTTCATGGTCTGCAAAGAAGCAACCAACTGTTGCATTGTCTTCTACAAAAGCAGAGTATAGAGGGCTAGGTAATGCCACTCAACAAGCAATTTGGATTAAGCTTTTGTATACAGAATTTGGATTATATACTAGGCCTCCAATTATCTTTGGAGATAATACAAGTTCCCTTCACCTTGCAGCTAATCCTATCTATCATGCCAGGACAAAACACATAGAAGTTCATTATCATTATGTGAGAGAAAAGTTGCTAAGCAAGGATATTCAACTTACCTATCTATTAACCAACATGCAATGTGCAGATTTGTTGACTAAAGCTTTGGATGGAACAAAACTTTGGAGGTTCAAATCCATGATTGGATTGCAGGATATACTTGAAGATTGAAGATGAAGACTTAAGCCAAAATGTTTGGCTTGAGGGGGAGCTGTTGGTGTAAATCACAAGCCTACACATTTGGCTTGGAAGATATCATGAAGACTCTACATACATGAAGAATCATAGGAACATATGCTAATGGTTAATTACCACTTTATCTCATTGTAAAAGTCAAATTGACTTAGAATCTTTTGTAATCACCTACCTAAGTGATTCGTGGAAAAAGTAACTCACTTGATTGAGAGAATATCTCCAAGCATTTAGGAGCTTGATCATAGGGAGCCAAAAGTTTGAATTTGAATTCAAAATTTTAGTCATTTCCTATAAAAATGGATATGAAAAAGTCGCGGGTAGATCACTTCACTCCCGAGCTTCATTCTACTGTAATTGAGTGTGTGTGAGGACTATACCATAGCCTACACCTCTCTACACCATTAGGCAATGTTATTCATGCCAATGGGATTGTACACAAGTGTTAATTTATAGATACATTTACATCATTCATCTCTATGTTCTCTGCTAGTCTACTCAAAAGTCTGACAACTTGTTAAGGGCATATCTCGGTCAATACTCCACCAAATTCAGTGATCAAAGCTTGTTGGATTCAACTTGAAGCCTACTACATGCTATCAAAATTTGAAGACATTCTATTCAGCCAACTCAGAGAAATCGGCGTCGAGGTGCTCAGTGGTCTATTTTTGATACAGTCCTAAAAAGTCGGGGGTATAGCTAATCTTGCTAAATTGATTTCTCTTAGCATAGTTTATATTTTTACATCATTCCACTTGCAAATGGTAGCTTACTAAGCTAATTAAATACCCCTAGAAGGAATTTTATCAATTGCTACTGTGCTGGTCACACTGAGCAAAACATCCAGTAGGTGTCAAGACATAAATAGAAGGTTTTCTTGAGTTTGTGATTTCCAAAGTTATCTGTTTTGATTCAATCATTGCACATATCATTTCCAAAGGACATAGGCCATTTCTTGGTGTCATTGGAATGCTATGGAAGTCTACTAATCAAGTTTGAAGCCAAAGAGGGCTGATACAAAGCAGGTTTAGCAGTATCTACTCAGTCTCTTGGATCATCCATCCATCTTTCCCAACAAACCTTAATTCATAACCTTTCTCTACAATTTTCCCTACACTTATCAGATTCTTTGGAATTGTAGGAACATACAAGACCTTAGTCAAAAGAGTGCTCCCATCCTTGCCTTTACTGATCCAATGGACTTCACATTGTGCTTTGTATTATCACTTGTTTGAACTAAATGATTACTCACCTTATTCTCCAAATTAATCATCAAAGCTATGTTACCACTCAAGTGATTGCTACACCCTGAGTCTATGTAGAAGACTCTTTGATCTTCACTTTGTCTTTCACAAGTTTCATTCATAATTAAGGTTGAAATCCTTCTGATCTGAAGCATAATTGTAGTAGGTATTGTTGTAGGATTGACTTTGAAAACCTCTACCTGCATTTCTTCCAAAGAAACCTCTATTACCTCTACCTCTGAAATTACCTCTCTGATTTCTATTACCTCTTCCTCTTGCATTAAATTTTTTATTATATCCTCCACCATTCTGATTATTATGCCAACATTCATGAGCTAAATGATTAGTCTTACCACAATTCCAGCAAGCTTTCACGCCATCTTTATTGTTTCTACCTCTTCCTCTTCCTTTGCCACCTCCTTTTCCTCTTAGGAAGTTAGCTTGACTAGTAGTACCTTCATCTTCATTCAATTGTTGCTTGCCTTTGTTAATCTTCTTCTTGTCCTTTGAATACATTGCTTGACTTGTACTTTTATCAACATCACCTTTGACGTCCTACTCAAAGGTTAGCATATGTCCTAGCAATTGATTCAAATCAGGAGTGAAACGATCTAGTGATAATTCAGTGGATAGAATGAAAGGCTTCCACTTCTCATCTCCTCTCAAACCTGTGAGAAATAGTCTTACCAATTTGTCCCCTTCAATATCTTCATCAACTGCTCCTAATGCATCTACAATGTCCTTCATCCTTGCTACATAATCAAAAATGGATTGAGAAGCCTTCTTTTTTAATGTGGCGAATTCTGCCCATAAAGATGCCTTCCTTGACTTTGTAGTGTTTTGGAAATGCTCCTCCAAAGCATTCCATATGTCACTTGCACTTTCAAGTCCTCTAATGTGAGGTAGCTTGAGCATCCTTCTTCATCCATGTCTTCAAATCTGAGAGCTCTTCCCTAGTTGGAACACTAGGATCTCTAAATTTTGGTTTCTCTTATTCACTTGTGATATATCCTATCAAATCTTTGCTACAAGAACCTGTGCACTGGATAGTTTTCTCTATCCAATTTCTCTATCTGAAGAGAAATTGGATAGTTTTCTCTTTAAGATGAGCTTCCATCCTCATTGACCAAGCAGGATAGTTTTCTCTATCCAATTTCTCTATCTGAAGAGAATCTCCCATCCTTTCTTCACCTATGCAATAAATTCTTCAAGCTTTGTGAATAATGAATGTACTTTTACTTTGAATGTAGTTCCTTCTGATCTTCTTGATAGCTTTAGGCCTCCTTCTCTAGCTTTCACTTCAAACTTTCACCTTATGAATCTTCAAGAATTGATTTTTGTATATCTACAATAGTCGGGGCCCTCCTTTCTTCAAATCTGATGACTCTTGCTCTAATACCACTGATGGAGAGTGTTAATCTCCAAAAGAACAAGTTATCCTTGATGTTACACCTCTATATGAAGAACAAGTCAAAACCTCAACCAATTTTGGAGGACCAATGCCAAATTATCAAACTTTGATCTAACTGTGAAGAAACTGATTACTCAGAAAAGTCTGCTACACAATCTATTCATTCACTGACCAAATGTGTACATTTTTCAATGAAACTTTGTACAAGGTGTCTCCTAGGCAAAACTCTGATGTCATAATGACCATATCGTGTTCTAAAAGCGGTTTTGGGCATGTCCTAAGACTTTACTCTAATTTGATAATATCATGATCTTAAGTCAATTTCAGTGAATACTAAGGCACCACTCAATTGACTAAACAATTCATCTATGTGTGAAAGTGGATACTTGTACTTAATGGTTTTCTTGTTCAATCCCCTATAGTCGATATAAAGTCTATATGAGCCATCTTTCTTTTTTTGAAACAAAACAGGTGCTCCCCAAGGTGAAACACTAGGTCTTATCAACCCCTTCTTGAATGGATCATCTAGTTGGAGCTTTAACTATTTCAATATTGAACCTATAAGGTGCTCTAGAATAAGGCTCACTTCTTGAATAGAGGTCTATAGCATGATCAATTTTCCTAGGAGGAGGCATGCTTGGTAGATCATTAGGAAATGCATCTCCGTACTCATCTAAAAGTTTTCCTAAAGCTCATTCATATAAACCAAATATGTCTCACAACCCCCTCAAATACCCCTAATCAACTTTATAGTAGAAATAGGAGAAAAAGCTGAATTACACTTGCCTACTAGACGATGTTCCTTCCCTTATATTTTCAAGGCAAGGATTCCACTTTCACAATCAATCACGACATTGTTATGAACTAACCAGTCCATTCCAATGATTACATCACATTCTCTCATTTCAATTACATGGAAGGTACCCAAAAACGTATGTTCTCCTGACATAGAATCAAGATTCTCAATACAGCCTAGAGTATAGTGTATCCTACCATTAGCCATCTGTACAGGACTTTTCGTCTCCATCACAATATGCAATCCTAAAGCCTTTACCAACTTAAGTGAAAGGACACAATTTGTACTACCCGAATCAATCAAGAGACTAACCTTACATGAGGATATGTCCCCCATAATCCAGATCACCAATGCCCTTGAATGAGAAGAACTTGTCATGCATTGATGTCTAGGGTTAGAACACTTAGCTTGATCAACCACTTCCTTGAATTGTTATGTTTTCTTCTTGTAGATGAGCTACCTTCACCTGCATAGAACGGTTGATGGCCTTGTTTCAACATTCAAAAGTGCGATGTCCTTGTTCTCCACATTGAAAGAAAGTCCCAATCTTTTAGCCCACTCCAATAAATCAGAATCACGTTGCCAGTGCACAGGTTCTTGCTTCTTAGGCATATCCATCCGATAATGTGGAGAACAATAACGATTCTCTGCTTGCTCTTAAAACTCTTCCTAGAGGATCAGATGTTCACATGTTCTTCTCTGCATGTATGATTTCCACCAAAATTTCACGACTCCTTGCAGATGCAGAATTGCCACCTTTGCTTTTGATTCCTCACTAAATACACACAAGTCAAAGAAATCTTTGAGTTCCTCAATCCATGCTTCAAGATCCTTCCAATTTTCTTCCCACCATCAAATTCATTTAATTTTGCTCTTTTAAACACTTGCTTAAGTGCAGATTTGCCTACATCATCATCATCATCTTCAGGTTCATGTTGTCATCTAGCTCTACATGTGTTCGATGTGCCCACACCATTACCACCTTCATCATTGAGGTCCATGGAAGCATTTGCAATACCCTCTTTATGTTTGTTGGATCTTTCTTTATGTAATTCTGCATTCAGTCTACAGATAAGCTCCTCTTGTTCTTTTATCTTCTTCTTCAAAGCCTGCATCTTGTCCCAGAGTCCAACTTTGCTCTGATACCACTTGTAACAAGTCTCCTAATCTTTGTTGGAGTTAGACCTCTACGGAAGCATGGGAACAACACAAGGAAGAAGAAGAAGCTTGGAGCACAACACAAAATACTGAATGTATTACCACTAGAATGTACAAAGATAAGTAGCCCATTAGGGCAATAGGCGTATATACAAGCAGGGGGAAAAACCTCCTAAAGAGGGAAAAAGGTGCCCCGATAGTCCTAGTGTGTTCGCAGACATCACGACCTAGATATATCAACAAATCCCCCCTGGGAGTGATGTGGTGAACAAGGAGCTGTCACTCATGTATAAGGAAGTGCCAAGCCGTGTGGAATCAATCCACAAAATCAAGTAAGCCCAAGGCTTTGTAGAAAGCTTCAAACTTCTCCCTAGGCAGAGCCTTCGTGAAAAGGTGTGCAATGTTCTCCTACATGGGCACATATGCCAAGACGATCTTCCTAGTAGAGAACCTCTCCCTGACATAATGATAATGCACCTCAATGTGCTTAGTGCGAGCATGGAACACAAGGTCCCTGGCAATTGCAAATGCGCTCTGACTGTCAGTGAAGATGGTGCTGGCAAAAGACTGACTGACACCCAAATCAGCCATAAGGAATCTGATCCCCACACACTCAACAGTCAATATGAAAGCTTCCCTATACTCAGCCTCACAACTGGAAGTGGCCACAATAGGCTACTTCTTGATGAACCAAGATATACATGATCTACCAAGCATGAAGCAAAAACCACTAGTGGACACATGAGTGTCATAGCAACCAACCCAATCACTATCAGAAAAAGCATGCAAGTCTAGCGGTAGTGATCCTTCCTTGGGATAAAACAATCCAAGTAGTCGGGTACAACTCAAGTAGTGAAAGATGTGCTTAACTGCCTACGAATGCTTGAGACCTGGGCAATGCATAAACCTACTCATCTGTGAGATAACAAACTGAATATATGGCTCAGTAATGCATAAGTAAATCAAGCATCTAATAGCATGCTGATAGAGAACAACATCAAAAGCATCTCCAGCATCATGAAGACTCAATCATAAACCTATCTCCATAGGAGTGGCAATAGGCTTACAGTCTTCAAAGCCAAAACGTTGCAATAATGTGTCAATATACTTTGTTTGACAGAAAGCGATTCCACCATCAACTTGCATAAAGGGAATGCCCAAGTAGTGATGCAAATGCCCCAAATCAAACATCTCAAATGAGGCATGCAAATAAGCCTTAAAATCAACAATATGCATGTCATGAGGACTAGTGAGCAGCATGTCATCAACATATACCACAAAGATCAGAAGCACATCATTAGCACGCTTAACATATAAGGTGCTTTTAGTTGGACTATTCTCAAAACCATGTGCAATCAGATGGGCATGTATCTTTTCATACCAAGCACGTGGTGCTTGCTTTAAATCATATAATGCCTTCTTTAACCTACACAGTTGGTTTTCATGCCCCTTCTGCACAAAGTCATGGGGCTGAAAAACATACACCTCTTCATGGAAGTCACCGTTTAGAAATGTTGTTTTAATGTCCAGCTGATGTACATTCCAACCATGATGAGCTACAAGTGCACAGATGCTATGAACAATAGTCATTTGGCAAGTAGGAGCAAAGGTTTCATCAAAATCAATGCCTCTTTCTTGCACATAATCCTTTGCAACAAGCCTAGCCATATACCTGTCAATTGTCGCATCAGGTTTATGCTTGAGCTTGTATACCTACTTTATGCCAATGGCCTTCTTGCCAAGAGGCAAGTCACATAAAGACCAAGTACCATTCTTCATTATAGCATCATATTCAGATTGTGTAGCATCCATCCAGTTTTCTGAATTTTGTGCTTCTTCAAATGAAACAGGCTCATTCTCATCATAGAGACTAGACACATCCATAGCATAGCAATCTGATGCAAAAGAGGCACTATGACAGCCTGATTGAGTACGATATGATAGAGGTGAATCTAATTTGCTATCACACACATTTACAAGTCATGTATTGTATGGTTTAATTCATGTTTCCTTAGTTTCCTTGACTCATAAGCCACTAGCCTTCCTTCTTGTGAAAGTATGCATCCGATTTGACTTCCATTAGCATCACATGCAACAATAATTGGCTTCCCTAACTCAGGTATCTTTAGCACACAATTTTTGATAATTTGCCGTTTTATTCTTCAAATGTATTTTGACACTCATCATTCCATGTGAAGTCTCTAGTTTTCTTTGTCAATTATGTAAGAGGATTTGCAATTAAAGAAAATTCTCTAATGTGCACCCTCTCATATTGTGCCAAACCAAGGAAGCTTCTCACATCTCTAACACATTTGGTTGTAGGCCAGTAAGGTATGCTTTTAACTTTCTCACGATCTATGTGAATCCCTTCCTTAGAAACAACTCTCCCCAAATAAGTCACTTTCCCCTTTGCAAAAAAAAACATTTACTCATCTTACCATAGTTTATGCTCTCTTAGTTTCTGTAAAGTCTTCTTGAGATGCAATGCATGTTCATCATCATCCTTAGAATACACAAAAATATCATCAAGAAAGACTTATATAAATTCATTGAGATATTCATGAAACACATAATTCATCAAACACATAAATGTTACAAGAGCATTTGTCAATCCAAAAGGCAAAATTGTGAACTCATAATGACCATATCGTGTTCTAAAAGTGGCTTTGGGTATGTCCTCAGACTTTACTCTAATTTAATGATATCTTGATCTTAAGTCAATTTTAGTGAATACTAAGGCACCACTCAATTGACTCATTAATTCATCTATGTGTGGAAGTGGATACTTGTTCTTAATGGTTTTCTTGTTCAATCCCCTATAGTCGATATAAAGTCTTGTTGGTGCAAGGCAATCAACAATTGAAGTTTTGATGAAGTTTTGAAGTCAAGGATTAAAGAAAAGATCAAGTCATGAAGCATGAAGAAAGTATATGTTCAGAGATGAAGATATGTATACATATGTACATTAACTTAGAGTTAGCTCACCTATACTTTTGTATATTTATGAGCTTGTACATATTTGCCTATATATACAAGGAAAAATGTCGGGGAAAATATGAGAGAGCATGTGAATAGAGAAATTAGAATTTGTATGAGTCGTTAGACACTTTAGAAGTGAGTAAGATCTCTCTCATCATTCAGATGTAAAGTTTTCAGAAATGAAGAAAAGTTGCACCCGATATTTTTGAGAGTTCTCCTTATGTGTTATATCTTTTGTGAAATGCTTTTGTACAACTCTAAGTCTATAGTTTATTGACCTCTATACAAATTTTAGCTTCTAATTGTGATCAGGCTGAGAGAATTGAGTGTAGGAACATTTACATGTGTAAATGTAAAGAAGAGAAGTTGTAGGAGGTGCAAAATTCGATGCTAATGTTTTGGTCAGTTCTTCTTCCACAGTGTAAAGTTTTGAGCAAGCAAGCACTCATTCTTAGGTTGGAAGGTAAGCTACCTATGGCTAAAAGCATTTGATTAAACGGGTTCTAGTTTGGAAGAACCAAGCTTTAGAAGTTGCAGGTGTCAAAGTCGACTATAAATAACTACAATTTTAGACATAGGTGACTTGTTAAGATCATTTCTCAAGATCTACTGAGTCTTTTGGAATGATTTAACTTGGAGGAGGTGCAAAAACTATAGGGGACACCTTGTGCAAAGTTTTTATAAAAAACTTTACACATTTGATAATTCAATGAGTGAGTTATGTGCAACAGACTTTCTGTGTAGTCACCTTCTTCATAGTTTGTTCAAGATTTTGGAAATTGAGTATTGATTCTCCAAATTGGTGAAGGTTTTAAGTTATTCTTGATATAGAGGTGCTCTAACTTCAAGGATAACTTGTTATTTTGGAGATTAACACTCTCCATCAGTGGTATCATAGCAGGAAGCATCAAAATTGAAGAAAGGAGGACCCCGACTGCTGCAGTTATAAAGAATTCAACATTTGAAGATACAAAGGGTGAAAGCTTGAAAGCAAAGCTTGAAAAGGAGGCCAGAAGATATCAAGGAAGACAAAAGGAACTTCATAAGCAAAGTTAATCTTATTCCTCATAAAGCTTGAAGGATTTAATACACAAGTGAAGAAAGGATGGGAGATTCTCTTCAGATAGAGAAATTGGATAGAGAGAACTATCCAGCATGGTCAATGAGGATGGAAGCTCATCTTATGAGCAAAGACTTGATAGGTTATATCACAGGTGAAGAAGAAAGGCCTCAGTTCAGAGATCCTAGTGTTCCAACTAGGGATGAATTGTCAGATTTGAAGACTTGGATGAAGAGAGATGCTCAAGCTAGGAGCATTATCTATATTGGAGTTAATGACTACTTGCTACCTCACATTAGAGGTCTTGAAAGTGCAAGTGATATATGGAATGCTTTGGAGGATCATTTCCAAAACACCACAAAGTCAAGGAAGGCATCCTTGTGGGGAGAGTTTACCACATTCAAGAAGAAGGCCTCTCAATCCATCTCAGATTATGTAACAAGGATGAAGGACATTGCAGATGCATTAGGAGCAGTTGAGGAAGATATTGAGGAGGATAAATTGGTAAGGCAAATACTCACAGGTTTGAGAGGTGATGACAAATGGAAGCCATTCATTTTGTCTACTGAATTATCACTAGATCATTTTACTCCTGATTTAAATCAGTTGCTAGGACACATGCTAACCTTTGAGCAGGATGTCAAAGGTGAAAGTGATAAAAGTGCAGGTCAAGCAATGTATTCAAAGGATAAAAAGAAGAATAGCAAAGGGAAACAACAAACAAATGAAGATGAAGGAACAACTAGCCAATCTAACTTCCTAAGAGGAAGAGGAGGTGGCAAAGGTAGAGGAAGAGGCAGGAGTAATAAAGATGGAGTCAAAGCTTGCTGGATTTGTGGTAAGAAAAATCACTTAGCTCATGATTGTTGGCATAACACTCAGAATAATGGTGAATATAATCAGAATTTTAATTCAAGAGGAAGAGGTGGCAGAAATCAAAGAGGTAATTTCATAGGTAGAGGTAGTAGAGGTTACTTTGGAAGAAATGCAAATAGAGGATTCCAAAGCCAACAATACAACAATACCTACTACAATTATGCTTCAGATCAGAAGGAGGATTCAACATTGAGAATGAATGCAACTTGTGAAAGGCAAAGTGAAGACCAAAGAGTCTTCTACATTGACTCAGGGTGTAGCAATCACCTGAGTGGCAACATAGCTTTGATGACTGATTTGGAGAATAATGTAACTAATCATGTAGTTCAAATAGGTGACAATACAAAGCACAATGTGAAGTCAATTGGATCAGTGAAGGCCAAGGATGGAAGTACTCTTTTGAGTAAGGTTTTGTATGTTCCCACAATTCCAAAGAATCTGATAAGTGTAGGACAAATTGTTGAAAAAGGTTATGAAGTTAGGTTCACTAATGAAGGAGTTTTTGTGGAATACCCTAGCAATGGGTATAAACAAATTGTTTCAGCAAAGAAAGAAGGAAGATTGTTCACATTGAAGATTCAAGGTAACATTGGTCATGCCTTGTTCACCTATGGAGGACATAAGATCTCTGAGATAGATCTTTGGCACAAAAGGCTTGGACATCTCAATGAAAGAGGTATTAAAGATATGGTTAACAATGGTTCAGTGCTTGGATTGCCTAATGTTGCAGGTCAACATATGACATACAGATGTGAGGCATGTCAATTAGGTAAGGCTCATAAGCAATCTTATTCCAAGCATGGTTTTATGTATTCAGAGAAGCTTGAGTTGATACACACAGATGTGTGGGGACCATCAAAGGATTTCAGCATCAATGGTTTAAGGTATTATGTGATTTATGTTGATGATGCTACCAGATGGATCACTATCTATGTGATCAAAGACAAGTCAGAAGTATTCAATACATTCAAACATTATCATGTGTATGCAGAGAGAATTACAGGTCAAAAATTGAAGAGACTAAGGTCAGATGGAGGGGGAGAGTATTTCTCTAATGAGTTCAGTGATTACTTATGGAATCCAGGTATAAAAATGTCAGTTACTTGCAGGTACTCTCCTAAACAAAATGGTGTAGCAGAAAGGAGGAATAGAACTCTTGTTGAGTTTGCAAGATCCATGATGAAGGAGAAAAATTGCCCAAATTATTTGTGGGCTGAGGCTGTAAATACAGCCACATATTTGGTCAATAGATTACCATGTAAATCTTCATAGGGTATGACACCATATGAGGCATGGTGGGGTAACAGACCTACCCTAGATCATTGCAAAGTATTTGGATGTTTGGCATATGCATATGTGCCATCTCAATTAAGGCACAAATTGGAACCTAAAGCTGAAAAGTATGTGTTCATTGGATATGATGATAAGCAGATGGGATATAGGTTGTGGAGTCTATCCACAAAACAATTCCTTGTATCAAAGAATGTTACATTTGATGAGCAAGGTACTTGGTATGCAGGTACAATAAATATTTATGCAGGTGATGAAGAAGTTGTGAATCAAAAGAAAGGTAAATCAAAGGTTCAGATATTTGATGAAGAGGAGAACAATGAAGTACAGGTTGAAGTTGAAGAAGTGCCAAGGTTTGATCCAGAATGGGATGAACCAGAAACCTCAAGGAGTGGAGAACTCAAAAGGTCATCAAGACACAAATGGCAACCTACAAGGTATAGCTATGACACTTCTTTTTTGGCTACTAAAGATTATGCTTATATAGTAAAGGCAGATGAAGACTATCCTCACAGATAGGTGAATAAGTATTTCCCTCTTCTCCTACATATCCTCAATTATATCAAGGGGTATTTCAAGTATGTTTTGTTGTGACCCTTTTTGAGAGTGGGCAGTAGCCACCTCTACTAATTGATTTGCTACATGCTTCCACAACTTAGGTTCAACTTTTAACACCTCTTCTAAAGTGAGATGACACTGCACTTTAGTGTTCTTCGCAACATCAATATTCCTAGGAAGAATGAATTCTTCGCTTCTTACCAGTATGGTGGGTGCTCTCATTTGAAAGGACTTCGATTCCCACGGGCTAGTAAAGTGAGGTAACTCATGCAAGGAGTTAGACTAAAAAAAATTTCTACTCACTAAATTGTTCCTCCTCTTGTTCTCCGTATATTGAGGGTATATCCTGTGGGAATTGCTCTTGGTAGTCATCTATCTCTTGAATTGGTGGGGGAGTCTCCTGCTCTAACCTCCATTTCTCTTCTTGAATCTCCCTCAAAAATCCTTGTGAGTACTTATGTATGGAAGGAGGAATCCCAGACTTCGTAGAATTGGGCACTTGTGATACCATGGGTGGAATCTCTCCTTGTGAATTCTAGACCGAGGGGGTTTTCTTAGACTCGACATTCTTTGTCCTGGACAACATTTGTTCTAGTCTCTCTAACATCCCTTGAAAATGTAACTCGAGTTTCACTAGGTTGCTCCCATTGACATATTGGGATGCTTCGAACATGGTCTGGGCCAATTCTACCATTTTCATGTAGAGTTTAGTCCTATCTATTTCTAGGTCTTCTCTAGGATAGCTCTACTTAATTCCTCTACCTTAGGTTCCTCTCTCATCCTTGCTTGGTATGCTCTGTACATCATATCCAAGACTTTGTGTATAGATTTAGCTAAAATAGATCCAGGCCTGGGTATCGAGTTTATCATGATTGAATCTTGAGAGGCTTAGGTAGTGCACAATTAATTGTTCACAAAGGCTCTATAAGGTTCAAAGTGTTTTTAAAAGTGTTGGAAGGTTCAAGTGAACCCTCTTTGAGGTGCACACTTAAAGAACTAAAAGGAAAATTGTGAAGGTATGTGAAGCAGCATCATACGTAGAAGTGAAAGTATGGCCCCCAATTAAAATTTTTTGTTTTAATCTAAAGTTACTACAGGACAAAACAGGGATTCATTGGCTGCCCACTTTTGGAGACAATCTAGGGACATCAAAGTGAGCATCAAGATACTCTAGTAGTTAGGAGCATACGTGAACCGACACTCAAATCAAGGCAAGGCATTCTTCTTGAAGACTAAGCAAGGTGAGCATAGTCTAGACTAAGAGAAGTGTAAGAGACATACAGTGAGTGACCGACGCAGAGAAGTAAAGGGCAAGGTGTGCAAGAAGAGTGACTTAGAAGTGTGCAGAGAAGTGCTAAGCCATACTACCAAAGGTCCCAAGGTCTCATTGAAGTTGTGTGCGTGTCGACAGAAGGTGTCCATCCCTCCCCTATTGGAAGCTTGAGTGCAAGGTGTGCACAAGTGCAAGCTTGGAGAAGGTGGGGGTCTGGTGCAGAGAAGGTCTGCGGCAGCAAGAACCTTGGGTATTTTGTAGCTTTGTTGATTGTGCACTCTTTGGGACTTTGCATAGAGAGCATTTGTATTGTATTGTACATCACTATTGTGCTTTTCTCCTTATAATCAATCTACAAAAGCTTCCAGTGTCTGTGTCTTTCTTCTTATCTTTCTCCCTTCTCCTACAAACACTCAAATCCCTTTCTACACAAGAATCCACCAACAACAACATTTAGGGTTTTTTTCCCAATTGTGGTAAAGAACATATCGTACGTGAGTGCCCAAAAAACCGAGCCAATGCCTTTAAAGTAGCCCCTATTAATGTGATATGAATTGTGCATACTTCAAATGGATCTAGACCAAAATATGTTCCCATACAAGTGGTGAGTGAGCCTAGGCACTACAACAAAACCAATAGATAAATCCCCACAAGACGTCATAGAATAGTGAAGTCAGAGAATCGAGTGGAAGGAAAGCAAAATCTTGGAAGGATTCATGAGAAAGGCTCAAGAGAAAATGGAGTAAGAAAATAGTTGAGCTAAAGGAAGCTTAAAGAAAACTAGGGCCAAAATCGACACCCGACTTTGAACGCTTTGACTTTGCCCATGTTGATTTTGACTTTGAATATGTTGACTTTGACCAATTTGACTTTGACCCTTTGATTTTGACTAAAATTGACTTTGACCAATATGAATTTTATGGGCTCAAAAGTTGCGCACCACCTAATGGGCTCTCCGTCCCGGAGAGCTACAAACCAAAACTTTAAGCAGAGATGACACCATAATGCCTGTGCTGCAAAATCTTCAATAGAACACTTGAACAGCTATCAAGTCCACCAGGAGTAGTAGAGAGCAAACACCAGAGAAGAACCAAAAGTGGAAATTTTGATAGAAAAGCAAGGGATGGCGAATGTAGGTGCTAGATGTTAAATGTTAAACCGCTTCGTTCTAACTATCAGACGAGTCTTTAACCGATCTAAGTGGGTTCTTGGGAGTGGAAGGGGTCTGTAAAAACAGAGGCCCTTAGACTTGATTTTCCCAGGCTAACCACTTTACATCTAACAATACCTTGCGGTCCAATTCTATCGAACCTCAACTACAGTTCATAGTCAAACTTGTTCAAGGCTCTCAACTGCCCTAAAGAGGTTTACTGCTCTTACTGTATTGTGACAGACTTGAATAGCACTTCCATCCTACCGAAAAGGTACGTCTAAACAACAACTCCGAAATCAACGATTACACTCAGAGTTCTCAGAACAGTATCGCACTTACACTATCTCTACTCAACAGATGCACCTTACAGGTATAGCAACAACACTGCACACTTAATCAGTAGATCATAACAATAAGATTCTGCAAGATAACCGACTCAGATCATCACCGAGAGAGCTTACTGAACATCTATTAAACTAACATCCCCGTCAGTATCTATAACAACCGATAGAACGAGACAGAGAATACAACTTAACCACCCATGTACATGCAATGTCCCAACCCAGTCATCAGGCAAGTCGTCACACTAACCTAACTCCGCACAGATAACAAGATACAGAGGTGTACCAAATACTCGGAGGATTCAAGAACTTAGACAAACAATCGAGACAGCAATACGCAGAAATTCTTCCCCCCCCCAGACGAACAGTCTGGTACTACAACACACCGTTACGTTAAACCCCAGTACTCACAGACAACATGATACGAAATCGTACACAATACCCAGAGTACTCAGAGATTTCACAAACAGTGTTACAACAGCGCTCTGACAAACACCCAGACGAACAGTCTGGTGATTCCCAGAATCGTCGTGTCTCACTCTCTTTACATTGCTTTATATAAGAAATTACAACTGTCGTGTAACCATTTTTCGTGCGTGTGTGTACAAGATTCGGTTTTACATGTCCCCATCCTGCGGCCGACTAACACTGGCACGCCCGGTGGACTCGAACCCGCAAGTTTTACAAAATTACGACTCGTCTACTATTCCTTCTAAGTACATATTTCGGGCTAGTCGAAAAGTTCGGGCGATCTTTTTCTTAAGTGTTTCTAACAGTTGTTTAAGGGTGTCTGGTTCTACTAGTTGCGCATCTATTCTAACAGAGCTTAGAGAGATGGCTTTGGTGAGCAAAATTTCGGTCTGAGTTTGCAAAAAGGCCTCCTGTAGGTAGAACTCGTTAGATAAAGCTGCATCTCTTGAAACTTTTACTTCTGCAACCTGCTTCTGCATCTCGATTACTCGTTCTTTCTGATTGCTCAGTTGAATTTCTTGCCTTTAAATTTCTTGGTTTTGATACTGTATCGTGGTTGAATAGGCATCTCTTTCTCGTCGGAGTTGTGCGATTTCTTTCTGTGCTTGAGCTTCTTTTGCCAGGTAATGTTTCAACATTCTGTTGACATCTGTTAGAGCCTCAATTGTTCTATGGAGTTCATCTTCTATCAATTTGGCTTCCCTTTGTTGTTCTTGGCTCTTCTTTACTTCCTCTGCTAGATTCGTTCTGATTTCTTCTAGTAAATTGCCTAGCTCCTTCGTTGCCTCTTCTTTTTCTTTGAGTAATTGATTCAGTTTGCTTATCTCTGCATCTGCAACGAGTAGTAATTCTTCTTTTTCTTTTGCCTCGGCCAGGGCTTCATCCCGCTGGGCTGTTAGTTGTTCTTGTTCTTGGATTTTGGCCTGTGGCTGCTGTACTTGTTCATGCAACGCATGATTTTCGGTCTTCACGGTCTGTAGTTCTTCTTGGAGGGGTGTGATGTCTGCCTCCATGACTTCCAATTTGTGCTGGAAATCTTCACGAACAGTTTCTGTAATCTGTTTGAGTTGTTGCGGCAGTTGTCTTGATAATTCGATTAGCATTTGACCCATCGATTCTAAGTGAGAAAATACTGGTGTGGAGGGTGGTGGAAGAGGGGGGCGAGGTTGGGAAGACGCTGCAGTAAGTTGTTGTGATGTCGAAGGGGAGTAGTTGGGGGATGAGGCGGAAGAAGCTGCGGAATCGACGGGTGCGTTGGGTGGAATAGGAAGGTTTGGGTTTAGTGGAGGTTCCGGTGGTGGAGTGGGAATGGCAGAGGTAGTTTCTGTTCCCTTATTTTGTTTGTCGATGTCCGCGACGGTTGACTCAACGGCCTTGAGTAACTCTTCGAAAACATCTTTAGCAATTTGTTGTTCACCTCCTTGTTCCTGCTCAGATTGTTGCTGAGAAGCTTCTTTGGTCGAGATTGTTTATGTTTCCGTATGCTTTTCCTGTTCGTGTTGCTCAGATGATGATGATTGTGCGGATGACTCATGCTGCATGGATGTGGCGGTGTCGTGGAATGTGTCTTCTTCTTGCTTTTCTTCATCTTTATCTCCTTCTTTATCTTCTCTGGCTGATTTCTGTGCTTCACTCTCCGACGCGCTGATTCTGATGCGTTTCCGACGGAATAACTGGTTGAGTTCTTCTTCATCTTCTTCTTCTTCGTCGTCTAGTAGCTGTATCGACTCCTCATGTCTCAGAATGGGCCCCCGAGGTGGTGGTTGGGCTGCAAGGATTGTCGGGAAGAGAAATGAGAGTATGTGTAGTAATCGGGACCTGGGCATGCCTCCTTTGTTCACCTGCTTGATTATTGCTACACATTCCTTGTGGATACGTTGAAAGAAATAGGTCGCGAAGTTCACTGGTTCTCGGGCCGCTAAGTCTATGGTCGAGTAAAATGGTCGGGATATGTCGTAAGTGCGCTTCTGTAGGTTTAGGATTGCAACTAAGAACTGCAGTGCTACTCTTTCTAGTTCTGGTCGACATAAAATTGCGTACTCGTTCGATGAATACCTAGGGAATAATTCTCTCATTGTTGCTTCGGGGAGGTTAGGGCCCGTTTGTCTACCTTGCGCAGGGAGTCGAAACGACTCAGCGAATGAGTGAAGGGTTATTACAGTTCATGTGGGCAAGGTTATGATTGGCCAACTCTGATCTGTAGCCGGCGTGTTGGCGATGGCGGATATGATATTGGCAAAGAAAGGGTGGGATTCCACTGAATGCCATGGCAGTTCAGCGAAATTAGCAAGCCCACGGTTGCGCAAGAATTCTCCTATGTCGGCAGGGATTCCATTACGGAAGGCGGCGTAATTCGCCAAAGCTTCCATAGCGCAACAAAGATAGTAATCACACAACGTAGACACACAGGGAATTCACAAGCATACAAGCACGCAAACACAATAGCGATTTTCGACGAGACAAAAAATTTTAAATAGATGCGTCACGGTGGAGGGTAATGAAGGATGATTAGTCATCGTGCGGTGTTATAATGATAATTATTTATCTTTGATGTGCATTAGCAGTTGGAATTGGCAAGGCGGCTAATGACATAATTATTCATCAAGACGCAGATATTTACAAACTTGAATTATTAAGTACGCAAAAATAAAAGAAGGAAAAGAAAAGAAAAGCGAGTGCCAAACGACGCGGCCCACCGAAAAACGTTTTAGTGCGGTTTAGACGCGTGTTGGTATGGTCGCAGCTTCGAACCGTTGATTACTTTCGGAAGAGGATTTCCGGTCAACGTAGTCAACCAAAAAGTTGTTGGGCCCACTTGTTCTGAAATCCGGTAAGGACCATACCAACGTAATTTGAATTTACCAGCAGATCGATTCGACTTTGCGTTATAAAAAAGGACAAGTTGTCCCATCGTAAAGACCGGAGTTTTCAAGTGTCGATCATGCGTCCGAGCCTGTCTTAGTTGTACTTCCTGCATAGTTAAAAAACTGTGCCATCGTTGCTCGTCTAATTCTCTGAGTGTATCCAACCGAAATGACAGCGAGTCTTCCGGTAGCAGTTTTTGGGCGATTGCTACTCGTAAACTTGGTATAACTATCTCCATTGGTGCTATTGCTTCTAATCCATAAGCTAGTTTGAAAGGTGTTAATCCGGTCGTTACCTTGTATGTAGTCCGATATGCCCACAATACTGTAGGTAGTAGTTGATCCCATCTTTCCGGTGCTTCCATGATCAATTTCCGAAGCATATTCAATAGAGATTTGTTTGTACTTTCGGCCAAGCCATTAGCACGAGGATAATAAGGAGAACTAAACTTATGTGTGATCTGGAAAGACTGTGTAAGTGCCTTCATTAAATTGTTTACAAAATGAATACCTTGATCTAAAACAAGCTCTAGTGGTAAACCAAAACGTGGAAAGACATCGATTAGCAGACACTTTGCTACCGTAACAGTTGTAGCAGACCGTAAAGCCCAGGCTTCTCCCCATCTGGTTGCATAGTCTATACAGGTCAGAATGTAACGGTTGTTACTGAAGACTGCTGGCAGTGTAATCGGACCGATAAAATCTAGACCCCACTTCTGGAAAGGCTCTAATGGTAAGATGGGTTGTAGAGGAAAAAGATGACATTGCAGGGGCTATCCAGATCTTTGACAAGTATCACATTGTTTGACAAACTTTGATACATCTCTGTACATAGTTGGCCACCAGAGACCACTCTACAGAATTTTCCGGTGTGTTAAGTCTGCCGCAAAATGGCCACCGGAAGGAATCGAGTGAGCCAAAGTAATAACTGAGTTAACTTCATGCGGTGGAATACATCGAAGTAAAATTTTGGTATGGTCTACATAGTATAATTCTCTAGCAATTAACCAAAATCGGCGACTGAAAACTGCAATTTTCCTGCGTACTGACGTAGAAGTCTGAGATGGAAGGCAGCCATTAGTGAGAAAGGTCAGGATCTGATCAAAATATGTAGATGGTATAGATGGGTCTGTAATTTCATCATTTGTTGGTTCAGAGACATAAATTGCCGGAGTTGTGTCATCTATGCCTACTGGAGCTTCACCGGAATCTAAGCGAGAAAGAAAATCTACTAAGGCATATGAACTGCCTGGCCGATGAATGACTTCATAGTCAAATTCCTGTAAAAGCAGAACCCATCGCACTAATCGACCACCTAGATGCTGTTGCCGAACCAGATAGACAAGTGCAGCATGATCTACATGAAATGTGAATTTACGGCCCAGCAAATAATGTCTGAATTTTTTGACAGAATATACTAGCCCTAGACATTCTCTTTCTGTTACAGAGTAATTCTTCTCAACAGGGGCTAATCTTCGACTTGCATAATACACTCGTCTGAACCACTTATCAATTTGTTGCATTAAAACACTTCCTATTGCTATATCTGAAGCATCAACAAATACATGAAATGGGCGATCCCAGTCCGGCGGCTGTAAGATGGGAACTTGCGTTAATAAATTCTTTAAACGATCAAATGCTATCTGACATTCCTGGGTCCACTCAAATTGTCGAGGAGTCTTGGTGATTAGCTTGTTCAGTGGTATTGCCAAATGAGCAAGCCACCGTAAGTGTCATCCATGCCATCTTACTTGGCCCATGAAGTGCATAACTTCCTTCGGTGTAGTGGGCACCGGAGCTTCTAATACTACTGAAATTTTTTCTGGATCCACCTGTATGCCTTGTGCAAATACAATATGACCAAGTAACTTGCCACATGAAACCGCAAACACAGATTTGTTTGGGTTCAAGCAGAGTCTGTATTCTCTGCATTTCTGAAAGCAGCACCGTAAATGGAACAGGTGTGTTATCATCTTACCGAAAATTGAAAAATCGTCAAGGTAAACTTGCATAAAAGAGGTGAGATAAGGAGAAAATATTTCCTGCATACATCTTTGAAATGTACTTGGGGCATTTCTTAATCCAAACCACATAATAGTACAAGCAAATACACCCCAATTGGTAATGAAGGCAGTCTTTGGTATATCCTGTTCAGCCATTCTGACTTGATTATATCCACTGTACCCATCTAAAAATGAATACATTTCATGTCCTGCTACTCTATCAAGCATTGTGTCAAGAAAAGGGATCGGAAAAGGATCAGGCATTGTAGCTGCATTCAGTTTTCGGTAATCTACACATATTCGCAACTGCTTATTCTTTTTCGGAACAATAACAATTGGTGAGATCCACTCAGCGTGCTCTATGGGTACAACGAATCCAACCTTCAATAGCCTATCAAGTTCTGCTTTTACCTGTGATGCATAATTTGGATTCATCCGGTAGCTGTATTGCTTGATCGGTTTTGCTTCCGGCTTCAGCATGACTCTGTGCTGATAGATGCGCGGGTCCAATCCTTTCATATCTTTGTAATCCCATGCAAAGACGTCGGAGAATTCTCGGAGTAGCTGGATTAAGCCTGCCTGAAATGTTTCCGATAAGTTTTGCTTTAGCTTGACAGGACGAGGATGATCTTCATCGCCTAAATTATAAGTGATCAACTGATCTTCTGGAACATAAAATTGTCGAGGCTTCTCTGTGTCGTCTGCTAGCTTAAAAAGTTGTTGCAGTTGAGCATCATCTATAGCAGCAGTATCTTCCTTCTTATCTTCTTCTGTTACAGTCATTACTGTACAAACTGCAGGGTTCCAATTATCTACAATAGATTATAGATCAACAGTTCCTAGGGAGATCAAGTCAATATTATTTTTCAGAAATTCTTCTTCTTCATCATCTGACAATCCATCTAGCATATGGACTGGTTCTGCCAAATACGGTCTAGCATGAAACTCGCAAGGTTGTATGGCATCTAATTTTACAATGTATTTACGATTTTTATCCTTGAAAGTGAGCTCTTGTGCAGACCAATCCTGTATCACCTTAGCGTGCTTCAGCCAAGGTCGGCCGAAAAGGAGGTTGTAATCAAGAGTGGATTCCGGTAAATCCAGTATGAAAAAGATCATTTTAAATGTTGTACCTTGTAAAGTGATTGGTATATTTCGTACAAGTCCAATGGGATGGACTCTTGATTGGTCGGCCATTCTGACAAAAAACTGAACTGGTTCAATTTCGGTCCACCCTAACCTTTTACACAGTGCAGCAGTAGCAATGTTGACTCCAGATCCTCCATCAATTAATACCTGTGTGATTTTATGATTCTTATACCATACCGTAATTAAAGGAACTGAATGATCGACCGTAGAATCAGGTTCCGATTGTATTGTCGCTGTCGTCGGAATGCAGGAAGGCACAGGACTGAACTGTTGTTGAAATTGTTGTCGAACTCCTGGTACTAGTGCAAGTAATTGGCCCAAAGGAAGAGTGATGGATGCTTTAGATAAAATTTCCAAAGCCTTTTGTGCTTGGATTGTTTCCACAGATTCTGAAGATGATGTGTTTGCTGCTGATGATATACCTGCTGCTGATGATGTGACTGCTGCTGATGATGTGCCTGCTGCTGAATTGGAATCTTGTTGTTGTGTTCCTTCTTCGGTTAACGGAGTCTGGGTTACCGGAATAGGATCTGGGAAGACTGGAGGTTCCGCGGTGGTCCATTGACTAGCCTTGTTGTACATCCTTTGTTGTTCGCGTATACCTGGTTCAAATAATTCTGCTGCAGGCTGTAGTTGTTTACCGTAGCGGGTCTGAATTACTGCAGCTTGTGTTTCTACTGGTGTGATTTGTACCATATTAGCCATTGGATTTTGTCGTTCCTTCTTCCTCTGATCATATTCAGCTGCATCCTTACAGTATCTTCTAATGTGACCGAATTGACCACAGAAATGACAGCGGGGGTGTGGCAGATTGGATTTTTCGGTGGCGGTCCGATCTGCCAGCGGTTTGCATTATAGTTGTTATTTCTTTGTCCTCTGTAATTTCGATATCCTTGTTGCTGATTGTTCCTCATTTGTGGAGGCACATAATGATTGGCCGGTTGTCCTGGTTCCTGTATAATAGCATTAACAGTTGCGGTTCCCTGCACTTTTGCATTGTATGCGCAGTTTTCGGTGGTATGTCCGGCAGTGTTGCAGATAGCACAGAATAGCTGATTAAGTGCACAACTGGCACTAGTATGGCTTGAATTCTTGCATGTGATGCAGTATACTTGTCTGCTCATATCTTCGGCGACATTTCTGTTTGTTTTTAACCACTCTAGATCTTCTGTAAATCCTCCAACCTTGTTTTCCAGTTGCAGAGCCATTGTGATTACTGCATCTAGCGTCATAGCCCCTACACAGCGTATGATCATAATCTGTTTAAGTTGTGGAGTCAAGCCATTGATAAACTACTGAGTAATAACATCGTCTGGTAGGTTGGCATGTGCTGGTGGCAACTGCCTCAAGTGAGTCCTGAAGAGAGTAGCGTATTCCTGTACAGTTTGATTTACTTTCTGCCTATTGTTTTGCAGGTAATCAAGAATTTTGGCTGGATTCCTCTTTAGCCTAAATCGCTGTAAAAAGGCATCTCGTACTGCTTCATAGGTGCCGAAGTGATTAATATCATATTCTGTAAGCCATCTAGCTGCTTCATTGACCAGTGTAGATTGGCTTAGGTTGCTTCCTTAGTGTTGTGAATTCAATCCACAACTGATTTTTCCTAGCCCTTGTATTGGAGGAAAAATATGATGATAGAGTTTCCCAAGTCTCTTGGGAAGTCTTGCAATTTCTTATATGTGGCAAAAGAAAATCAGATATAGAGTTGAGTAAGTAAGACCTTGCCAATGCATCCTTTGCACACCATGTGTTGAGCTTTTCTTGTTCTTCCTTGGTTGGCAATCCTCTTGCTTTGAATGAGGGCAATTCCTCATCTCCTGAGATGTATCCATAGAGACTCCTTCCTTGTAGGTAGGTCTTCATTCTTAGAGACCAAGCTTGATAGTTGTTCCTGTCCAATTTATCAATAAATGAAGGAAAACCATCTCCCATTTTACCTTATTTGCTCTGATACCACTGTTGGGAAAGATGGATGGATGATCCAAGAGACTGAGTAGATACTGCTAAACCTGCTTTGTATCAGCCCTCTTTGGCTTCAGACTTGATTAGTATACTTCCATAGCATTCCAATGACACCAAGAAATGGCCTATTTCCTTTAGAAATGATATGTGCAATGATTGAATCAAAACAGATAACTTTGGAAATCACAAACTCAAGAAAACCTTCTATTTATGTCTTGACACCTGCTGAATGTTTTGCTTAGTGTGACCAGCACAGTAGCAATTGATAAAATTCCTTCTAGGGATATTTAATTAGCTTAGTGAGCTACCATTTTCAAGTGGAATGATGTAAAAAGATAAACTATGCTAAGAGAAATCAATTTAGCAAGATTAGCTATACCCCCGACTTTTTAGGACTGTAGCAGAAATAGACCAGTGAGCACCTCGACGCCGCTTTCTCTGAATTGGCTGAATAGAATGTCTTCAAATTTTGATAGCATGTAGTAGGCTTCCAGTTGAATCCAATAAGCTTTGAGTCATTGGATTTGGTGGAGTATTGACCGAGATATGCCCTTGACAAGTTGTCAGACTTTTGAGTAGACTAGCAAAGAACACAGAGATGAATGATGTAAATGTATCTATAAATTAACACTTGTGTACAATCCCATTGGCATGAATAACATTGCCTAATGGTGTAGAGAGGTGTAGGCTATGGTATAGTCCACACACACACTCAATTACAGTAGAATGAAGCTCGGGATTGAAGTGATCTACCCGTGACTTTTTCATATCCATTTTCATAGGAAATGACTAAAAATTTGAATTCAAATTCAAACTTTTGGCTCCCTATGATCAAGCTTCTAAATGCTTGGAGATATTCTCGCAATCAAGTGAGTTACTTTTTCCACGAATCACTTAGGTAGGTGATTACAAAAGATTCTAAGTCAATTTGACTTTTACAATGAGATAAAATGGTAATTAACCACTAGCATATGTTCCTATGATTCTTCATGTATGTAGACTCTTCATGATATCTTCCAAGCCAAATGTGTAGGCTTGGGATTTACACCAACAAGGTTCACTAATGATGGAGTTTTTGTGGAAGACTCTAGCAATGGGTATAAACAAATTATTTCAGGGAAGAAAGAAGGAAGGCTCTTCACATTGAAGATTCAAGGCAATGTTGGTCAGGCCTTGTTCACTTATGGAGGACATAAGATCTCTACGTTATATCTTTGGCACAAAAGACTTGGACACTTCAATGAAAGAGGTATTAAGGATATGATTAACAATGGTTCAGTGTTTGGATTGCCTAATGTTGCAGGTCAACATATGACATATAGATGTGAAGCATGTCAGTTAGGTAAGGCTCATAAGCAATCATATAATAAGCATGGTTTCATGTATTCAGAGAAGTTTGAATTGGTGCATACAGATGTGTGGGGTCCATCAAAGGACTTTAGCATGAATGGTTCAAGATACTATGTGATTTATGTTGATGATGCTACCGGATGGATCACTATATATGTGATCAAAGATAAATCAGAGGTGTTCAATACATTTAAACATTATCATGTGTATGCAAAGAGAATCACAGGGCAAAAATTGAAGAGACAAAGGTCAGATGGAGGGGGAGAGTATTTCTCTAATGAGTTCAATGATACTATGGAATGCACGTATAAAAAGAGAAGTTACTTGCACGTACTCTCCTCAACAAAATATTGTAGGAGAAAGGAGAAATAGAACTCTTGTTGAGTTTGCAAGATCAATGATGAAAGAAAAGAATTGCCCTATTTATTTGTGGGTTGAGGCTATAAATACAGCCACTTATTTGGTTAATAGACTTCCACGTAAGGCCTTGAATGGTATGACACCTTATGAGGCATGGTGGGGTAAGAGACTTACCTTAGATCATTGCAAAGTGTTTGGATGTTTGGCTTATGCATATGTACCATCTCAGTTAAGGCATAAATTGGAACCTAAAGCTAAAAAGTATGTGTTCATTGGTTATGATGATAAGCAGATGGGTTATAGATTGTGGAGACCATCTACAAAGCAATTCCTTGTGTCAAAGGATGTTACATTTGATGAGCAAGGTACTTAGTATGCAAGTACAATTAATATTCATGCAGGTGATGAAGAATTCATGATCAAAAGAAAGGGGACATCAAAGATTCAAATTCATGATGATGAAGAGATTGTTGATGCTCAGATTGATAATGAAGAGATGCCAAGGTTTGATCCAGAATATGAAGAACCAGAGACTTCAAAGAGTGGACAAGCTAGAAGGTCAACAAGAAACAGAAAGGAACCCATAAGGTACAGCTATGATACTTCATTTTTTACCACTAAAGATTATACTTACATGGTGAAAGTAGAAGAAGGTCCTTCTACATATGATGAGGCAAAAGGTAAAGAAAATTGGGAGAAAGCTATGCAGGATGAGTATGATGCATTGATGGAGAATGAGACATGGGACTTGGTTCCTAAACCAAATAATAAAAAAAATCATTGGATGCAAATGGGTCTACAATGTTGGTGCATTTTACCCAAGCCTACATGCTTTATATGCTTGATATTATGATCATTTGTAAGTCACATGTGTAGTCATGTGAACACCTCTTGTAAAAGAGTACATTTTATCTCTTGTAATTGTCAAAAAGAAAAAAGAAAAAGAATGGCTTATCTCATCCATGATGTAGAAAGAAAACTCATGGCTCTAACTACCTAAAACCATGAATTAGTGAGCTGAGGGAATAATTCCTAACTTTGGGGATCACTTTTAGGTGGAGCCATTTGAATTCGAATTCAAAACTCCCTCCAAGAATAGCTTTCAACTCGACAAGGCTCATAATGTGTATCAAAATCCTTTGGATCTAGTGCACACGGATGTGTGGGGTCCAAGTAAGGAGCCATCTATATGAGGCTCAAGATATTATGTGTCTTTCATAGATGATTGTAGCGGTGGACCAATTTTATTTTTCATGAAGCACAAGGATGAAGTGTTTAATTGCTTTAAGAAGTATATTGCTCTTGTTGAAAACCAAACAGGTAGGACTTTGAAAAGACTCAGATCAGATGGTGGGGGAGAATACTTCTCTTCTGAATTTGATGCCTTCTTGCATGAAAGAGACATTAAAAGGGAAGTCACTACAAGGTATACACCCAAACTCAATGGTGTAGCAGAGAGGAGAAACAGAGCTATTGTCGAAGCTGCAAGGTCCATGCTCAACGAAAAGGTATTGCCAAACTACCTATGGGCAGAGGTTGTGTCTACAGCCACATATCTCATAAATAGACTTCCATCTAAGTCACTATATGGAACCACTCCATATGAAGTGTGGAATGGAAGAAGACCTAGTCTAGAACATTGTAAAATCTTTGGATGCTTAGCCTATGCTCACATTCCTTCTCAAGTAAGAGGGAAATTGGATCCCAAGGCAGAGAAGTGTGTATTCATTGGTTATGCCCAAAACCAAAAAGATATAGATTGTACGATCTAACTAATAAAGGATTTTCTGTGAGTAGAGATGTAATTTTTGATGAGAACAAGTCATGGTTTGATGATGACAGGAAAGTGAAGCTGCCTTATGACCTGGATGAAGATTTTCCATCACTTCAACCAAAGGAGCCAAAGCAAATTGAAGAAAAGGATTCGCAGATTGACCTAGAAGACTTGGAAAGACTAAAGCTATGGAAGAGCAAAGGTAAAGCAAAGATGCAAGATGCTACATATGGACCCGTGAGCTCACATCAACCACTTAGAAGGTCTTCAAGGGAGAAGAAGAAACCTGAGAGGTTTGGTTAGGAACCACTCAATCTACATTGCAAAGGATTCAACCAGTGAAGAACCTACCACATTCGAAGAAGCACGAAGCAAGAAAGCTTGGAGAGATGCAATGGATGAAGAAATGGAAGCCCTGAAGGAAAATGACACTTGGGAGCTTGTACCTAACAAGCCATCTATGAAGGTAATTGGATCTCAATGGATATACGAAATCAAGAGGAATCCAGATGGAAGTATAAATAGACACAAAGCAAGGTTAGTTGCTAAAGGGTTTGCTCAAACCCATGGTATTGATTATGAGGAGACTTTCTCTCCTGTTGCAAAAATGCCTACAATTAGGGTTCTCATTAATCTTGCTGCATCTAGAAATTGGAAGCTCTATCAACTTGTTGTAAAGAAGGCTTTCTTGAATGGATGGATTTCTGATGCACATCATTCTATGTATGCAAACTAAAGAAAGCTTTGTATGGATTGAAGCAAGCTCCAAGAGCTTGGAATTTCATATTGGTGACTTATTTGTAGGACCAAGGATTCAAAACTAGCAAGGCAGATACCTCTTTGTTCATAAAGAGGAATGGATCTGAAGTGATCTATTTATGTGTGTATGTTGATGATATTATTATCACAGGCAATGATCTTGAAGGAATCAAACAGGTAAAGACTCAAATGAAGGAGGAGTTCAAAATAAGTGAGCTCGGACCACTCACTTATTTTCTTGGATTGGATTTGATCTACACAGATTCAGGTATATACATAACACAAAGGAAATATGTGCATGACATGCTCGTCAAGTTCAAGATGGAAAATACCAAGTGTGCAAGTACACCTATGGAGCAAAATCATAAGCTTAGTGCTTATGAAGGAGATCCAATTGAAGGCATCACAAGCTATCAAAGCTTGGTTAGCAGTTTGAACTATGCAACACTCACAAGGGTGGATATATGCTATAATGTTAGCATATTGAGTCAGTTTATGCATAAGCCAAGAAGACCACATATGGAAGCGGCCAAGAGAGTCCTCAAGTACCTAAGGGGGACCATGAATGAAGATTTGTTTATTCATTACTTCAGATATTGAGCTAAAAGTCTACTCAGATGTGGATTGGGCTGGATCTAGAGATGATAGAAGAAGCACATCTGGGGTATATATCATTTGCAGGTTCAAAAATCATTTCTTGATGGGAAGTGAGTTTCACAAACAACTTATGAGTCTTCTTGAGAATTTCGAGTGTGAGGTCTTACATTTGGTATCTAGAACTAGATCTAGAAGTTTTTTTTTTGGGAAGTTTTCTCACATGAGAATTTCAAGATGCCACATATGCTCATCATCTTTTTGTGTTGTGTGAGATCCTCGTTGAGGACTTGTAGAGAAAGTTTGAGTTCATGTAAAAGAGAGGAGGATAGGACCCTGAGAGGAGCCTTGAGGTCCCCTAAGGGAGCCCCTAGTGTGAACACACCTAGAAAGAAACATGCACAAGGAGGACAAATGTTGGTAGCACCCCAAGCAACATCCACATGCTTCTGCATGTTTAAAAGAAGCTTTGAGCTCTTTCCCCATCACCCTCTTTGCTTGTTGGGAGAGGTATGCTTTAAATTTCCTTATATAGATGTTTGTCCATGCTTGCACTCAAATATGGGCTAAAAGATATTGCCTCAAATGCCCTTCCTTTCTTAGGCCTCTACGTGAGGCCTCAAGGCCACCATTCCTCTCTTTTGGAGGAATTACTTCATATATCCTCTCTTTAAAGAGCTTATTTCTAGCACCTAAAATTACAAATTTAGGCATAACTTCTTCTCTATATGAACAAACTGAGTACTTTCACTAGGGAAAAAATAAATTTCTCCTTCAAATCTTTGATCATTGTTAAAAAATTGTCAATAGAATCTCCTTCATTCATATGCTCATTCTCTAATTGTTTTCGGAGGTAAGCAACATGAGCTTGATTTCTTGCCTAGTATAAAGTGGTAAGTGTATCCCAAGAATCCTTTGCTTTTTTGCAAGTGCAAATGTGAGGGATAATGGCATGTTTGATAGAAAAAATCTATCAATGCATGTCCCTGAGCATTTCTGCCCTCCCAAAAAGTTGATCTATAGTAGGCGTAGAAGGAACCATAGCATGAACAAGATTTTGAATATCATCATCTTCAATGCCATCTGTATCACCTTCAATAACTATATTTGTAGGTGTGATAGGAAGTTTTTCAATATCCTATAAAATATTCCATAGCCCTTTTGCCACTAATACATGATGCATCATATATTCCTGCAATGGGTAGTTAGTACCATCCAACCTATCCTCAATGGCCAACATACGGAATACATCATTGATTTCACCATGGCCACTTACCAAATACCTTGATGCAAAAAAATGATTGTATCTCGAAAATTTGAAGAGAACTACCATGTCGAGCTCTAGTAAACTTGTAGTAGACTTTGAGGCATTTGTATTGGCAAACCAAAACTTGTATATACATTTGTAACAAATGGAAAAAATTGCATGCACAAGTGTTGCAATAGTGCATTCAAAGGCTAAAATGAGCTCCGAGTATGCTCACCAATTTTTGTGCAATTCTGAGATTTTGACCGGAGGGGTGTCGATGATGCCCTAGATGAAGCGACAACTTGCTCTGATACCAATTATTGGAGTTTGAGGTCTACAAAAGCACACGAATAGCACAAGGAAGAAGAAGAAGCATGGATCACAACACAACATTGAATGTATTACCAAGTGAATGTACAAAGATAAGTGAGCCATTAGGGTTATAGGTGTATATACAAGCCACGAGAAAAATCTTCTAAAGAGGGAGAAAAGTGTGCCAATGGTCCTAAGTGTGTTCACACACAACACTACCAAAATATATCAATAGTATAATCTTCCTTCTTAGGTACTAACTTCCATGTATCAAATTGAAGACATTTGGGGCTCTATATGCACTCCTTCTGAATGGATACCTTTTGAATAGTACACACACATCATTATGTATCAAATCGATGATATTTGGCGCTCTATATGCACTACTTTTGAATCGCTACCTTATTTTCTTTCCAAGAAGGCAAGCTTCAAAAAGCTCATGTAGGTCGTTTGCTTCAAATCTTGGTAAGCTGCTTATCACTTCAAACCTGCTCATATTCATAAACTTGGGCACATTGACATGCCCTATGGTTGTTTCTTCCTCCTATGTGCAACTTTTTTATTCAACAGAAGCTTCAAATCAATATATGAAAGAAATATACAATGATAGAAGGAGTTTTTTAATGGGACCTCCCTTTAATTCTTGTTTCTTACTTTCAATGGTCCTCTATAATTCCTTTGCTATGATCATTAGATCATAGTTCCTATTTGGAGGAGGATGTCAGCTTATGGGCTTTGTCGAGAAGTATTGTTGCTCTAGCACAATGGAAAGTACCATGTTAAGAATCTCCACCTCCTTAATGTCAATCCGCGGAAGAGATAGAGTGATATGAAGATCGTGAACGTGAGATGAAGTGAGAGTGATTGTGAGAAGCATAAAGATGCACACACACATACACACACACAACAAAGAGACAAGCAAGACACAATGGAAGGTAGGAAATCAACTCTATTGCTCAAGATCTCAATTACAAGCTCAAAATAGCTCTAAGCTCACACTAACCAACCTCAAAAATGAGCTCTCTAGCTCTTTTTATAGATTCTAGACTAGTTTTGACCGGTTTCACATCTAGTGACCGGCATAGTTAAAAAATAGGTTCTATGTGCTATTTGAAAGGGTAAACGGTGTCTAAAAATAACCAAAATTGGTACGGTTATTCTAACTAAGCTCCTCAAGCTCGAGGACTCCTCGGCTTGCACAAAATGGAGCTATAAATTACAAAAAGGAGTTTTTTCTATGTTACATATGGTACATGAGTGATGAAAATCACTGTTGATTGTTTGAAAGAGTAATATAAAACATATTTTCTTGAAAAATTGATTTGACTAGCTCCCTGCTCTGTCTTTACATGCTTCCGCATCTTCTATGCCTCTAGCTGCCGCCAACACCCCCCTCCCTCTCGCTTATGTTGTCCTCGACAGAACCTTGTTGTGCGGTCTGTCGGATGTAGTTCTGTAGGAGGTCCTGAGCAAGGGTGTGCTCTGATATGTGAATGCCTCGGGCTAGATCTGCCTCGAGTTTCTCCCAATCGATTGGCTGCGGTTCGTCTGATGGCGGGAGTCAATAGTGCATGGAATATACCATCTGTTAACAGGCAAATAGTTGAAGCAAATGTGTGGGCCTGCTGATGAACACCTCTGAATGGTATTCCCAGAAACCGGTTGTGAACATTTCTTCGAAAGTCTGCTTATAGCACGCCGATAAGTATTTAATTCTGCAATGCCAGGCATAACACACCCGTAGCGATGGCGTTGTACTCATATCATATGCAAGATCGAGATTGCCATGCTCGAAGCCCGGGGTGTTTACATGAGGTGCCTTAACACGACGGAAGACTTTAAAAACCATCTGCATCATGTCAAATATCTTAACAGTCATGTTGCGCTGCTATATCGTCCATATGTTTCAAGCGAGGGACCCAGTGACGAATCGTGGCCATCATGTATCCAACTATTGGTGGTCCTGTGGGTGGCCTGAAGTATGGGTAGTTTAACCAATCCTGGCATTGCCTGTTGTTCTGTACTTTAATAGCGAATGCCTTCTAGAAGCAGCGACGTGGCACTGGTCCCCAACATGGGTTGTATTTTAAGTGTAGTGGCGCCTTAACCCAAGTACTCATCATCTCAGGATATTCTTGTAATAGATTCTTGCGCCATTCTGGTTGAAAGATTTCTCCGCGCTGTGCATCTGTTGGCAAATCGTCAGGCTCAAACTGAGTAGCATGAGGTGGTTTCTTGCTTGTTTCTTTCTCTATGGCCAACTGATATTCTGCCATTAACATAAAATAAGGTTTATACTATAGCTCATGCCTAGAGATGTATCTGCGAGGGGCCAAGTGAGCAAAGTAGGGGGACTGTAAAATGCATTCTTCAATCATTGCCATGGCGTGTAACTGCACCTCTACCCGTGCTGAGTGGGTTGTTCCAAGTTCTTCTATCGTCTTCATCCATGTGGGAGTTGGAAGTTCGAAAGTCGTCTGGCCGTCGGCCGTGACTCGTCCGCCTGGGATGGGTTGGGGTTCATACGCTTCCTCAAAAGTTTCCTCCACCGGAATAGTGACTGTTTCTTCCTCTGCTGGTAGGTCCGGTGGGAAGTCTGGCCTTGGGGGTGCTTCATATACTGCTATCTATGATTGAAGTGTTGACACCTGGGCCCGTAAACTTCCGTTACAACTGGTCTTGATAATCGTATGCAAATAGGTTGTACCGTTGGAGTGGCTTCTGTCAGGGACTGTTCTGGAGAGGGTTGTGGTGAGGGTGATTCTGGAATCTGTAGGCAGGGAATAGTTCCTCTCATTCGCTTTCCTGCTCTTCCTTTGCTAGCCTTCCGAGCTTTCTTTGTTGTCCCCTGGAATGCTTTCAGTTCCTCGCTTGTCAATGCACGTTCGATTGGCAAATCATAGGCCAAACACATATATACAATTCTCGTGAGAGCGCAGCATCCATTGATGACTTTCTTTCTTTCCCATCTATGTTGAGCTAGATACAACTTGTCAATAAACCAACTGGCAAGATCCACTGTCTGTGGTCCAATACATGATAAATACAAATCGAACCATATTCGTTTGTGAGGCATTGTGAATCTGTCCTGAGCGGGGAAAGCAAAATGCTGCATACACATCCGTAGTGGTTTTGAAAGCTCAGGTGTGATCGCCGAAATCTCTTCCCATTTAGTAACGTCCCCACGTTTCATAGGGTCTGGAACTAACCTTTCTCACTCTGTGGGCATGTGGGTTCCATGAATCTTGATGGCAGCTCGAATCAAATCTTTAGAAAGATAAAATCTTTTATATGGTGGATCGTTCACTAAGGATGGCAAAATAAAAGTGCCGGGCAGATCCTTGTTCTCAGAAGTTGTCAAACTGGTGACTAAGTAATAGCATCTATAGAAGTCTGGTTTAGGCAAAGGGTCACTGAAATACTCTGTGAAGCCGGCTCTTGCCCAAACATGCATTAAGTCTTGTGTGTTCTATAGTCCTTCGAACTCTCTTGAGAAAAACTGATATTTGCCCCAGGTACAGTCATCAAAAGTCAAATTAGCCTCAAATATAAAATCAGCATCCGCCAATGGTCCTGCTAGCCCTTGAAACCAGTGAGAATTGTGATGAATCTTCTCAGTATAACCCCTAGGAGGATCGTCAATTGGCATGGGTCCTGGAAACCCTTGAAACTCTGGTGGTTGAGCCATAGGATGGGGCTCCGCTAGTAGTTCTCCAATGTTGGCCATGGGTACGCTGGGGCCAGCTTCTGATGGTCCTTCTGCCTGCATGATGAATGGTGCGAATGCGTAGTAGATCTACTACATAAGATTAACACATTAGTATGGAAATTAATCATGATCCCATTAAAGTGAGACCGCAATCCCTTTCCATAACCGATGTGTAACCCGTGTAGCCGAGTGTTGTGCTATGGTTTATGGAATGATTTCTTGCAAACTAGTGCAGGTCTCTAGACACCTACATGCTTCAGATGATGCATACATTTCTTGATGAGGTGTTATTATAGGTGACGTTGGGTTATAGTGTGTGGATTTATACAAGGTTCAGTCTTGAATGAGTTATTACAAGGTTGTAGATTAATCGAGGTGGGAGTCATGTTAGATAAGAGAGTCGTAGAGGGCGTCTGGATACATTTCGGTACCCACTTCCTAAGAGTTTGTGAGCGGGTGATAGGTTTCTTCTGAGGGACAAAAGTTGAGATCGGATGTGGTGGGGTTAAAGGGTGAAGAGATTTCTAAGGGTTATATATTACATGGCTTGAGGGTTGAGCTATAATACATTGTTTGGGTACCCAAATCTGCGTGGGTGTGGGTCAGTTTGTAAGGTACTTCTTGGCGATCCAAATTTGTCGAGTGTTCGTACTCGTAGAAGAAGGTCGAGTAGACTTTGAATACTGACTTTGCTTCTGCCTTGACTTCTTCGTATCAATGTCTGCGTTGTTGAAATCAGTCGGTGCTTTCTGTCCTTTTGGCACCCATATTTGTCTCGTGTCGCTTGCTTTGTGATACTGATACTGCTCCTTTCTTTGTGTCGTCTGATATTGTCGTCAGTCTGGGTTCCTTTGCCATGGTTGACTCCACTGTGGTTGAGGTTGAGAGGTCGGATGGACACTCTGCTTTGGAAAAGAAGGGAGGTCCAACACTTGCGAAACCTGCCCATTAGGAGGTGCTCCATTTTGTACTTTTAATCTAGGCCAGTCCGCAATAAGTGTGGAAGGATGGGCACTGCAGTTGATAGTGTCCATTTGGCCGCTGATGTAACCCACCTGACCGCTGATGGTGTCCATTTGACCAAGCGGTTGGGTGGTTGTCCCTTCTAGTTTGCAGGAAGACCAAGGGAAAATCTCCTGACGTCCTTCTGATTGACAACTGTCCCTTTCCAAGCCCGCATGGGTTGGTGTAGACATAACTTGACTCATCTGACCAAAGATCTTCTGGTCTTTCGTCACGTTCATAGGGTCTAGGGTTACATATCTCAGACGGAGGTTTGTTAGGGAAGTCAAGCGGTATCACTCGCTTCTGATCTAAGGTTCCAATCTGTAAGGATCCTTGTCTAAGTTTTAGGTCCACTGAGTGATCGTATAACCAATCTTGGCCAAGGATTAGGGGTTCTATCAGGTCGTCGTCATGGCACACTAGTAGTTTCACTGTCAAGGTCACTTCGTTTATGAGGATAGGAAGATCCACCTCACCCATGCAAGGGGTTTCCATGCCTCCTAGCCCTATGAGGTATGCCTCAATTGGCCGCATTTCTATTCTTGAGTCCTTATAGTGGGACCATCTAATCGCACTAGTCGCAGCACCTGAATCAATTAAAGCCCTGAGCTCTTGGCAAGGGTTGCCGTGCTCTAGCCTGACTGTAATGAATGGTCTCCTGTCCACTATGCTAGGGTGTGTACTCGACTTTGCTTGACACATGGCCATGGGGTATCTGGGTGATGTTTCTAGATGGTTATAATGTTCTCTCCCTAGTCCTTGTCTTCTTAACTTCATGCGCTTAATGTGTTCTATAGCTTCTGCCTGAGCTTCAGCTCATATCCTATTTTCTTCCTCCTTACGCTTCTTTGCCAACATGAGTCGTCTAAGCATATCCTCAGTAAGAGGTTCCTGATATAACTTGACTCTACAACCACTAATTTAATTAGGCATTATGTCTCCTTCTAGGGTGGCTAATTGTACTGCTCCACTTGTTGAGAGTCTGTTAATGATCATAGGTCCATAACCTCGCTTTTCTAACTTCCGTGCGTGCTATTTCAGCGTATATACTAGAACTAAATCTCCTTCTTTCAAGCCTTTATCTTTCACATGTGCATCAAAATATGCTTTCTATTGCTTCTTAGCTGCGTATATTCCTGCTGCTGCTTTCAGCCTGGTTTCTCCTAATCGTTCCAAGTCCATTATTCTTGCTGATAATTCATGGTCGGTCCACTGATGTTCTTGTGCAACCTTAAGGGTCGGTATCAAGAAGTCCAAAGGAAGCACAGCATTCTGACCAGAAACCATCTGAAAGGGAGTTGCACCAAAAACCATCTGAAAGGGAGTTGCATTGAGTACGGTCTTGTAGGCCACTCGATATGCCCAAACAGCATGGTGTAACTGTTTGTCCCAATCTGAACGTTTGTTGTTCATGAGTTTTGTCAGTACGTTACAAAGGATCTTGTTAGTGCTTTCAGCCTGACCATTGGCCTGCGGATGATATGGTGCGGATTTCTTGTGAATCACCATAAAATCCTGTAACAAATATTCAATGACTTGGTTTAGAAAGTGAGTTCCTCGATCGCTCACTAACTCTATAGGCAATCCATATCTTGTAAAGACATTTTCAAATAAGAATTTTGCAGTCGTGTGTGCATCATTCTTTTTTGTGGCTTTTGCCTCTGCCCATTTGGTAAGATAATCTATGGCAACAATAATGTATTCAGCATGAGTACCTTTTGCAGGGGGGTTAATGGGTCCTACAAAATCTATGCCCCACTTAGAAAAGGCACGTCCGCCCATCATGGGTTTCAATGGCATTTCATCTCTGCGAGTAGGAAATTGAGTTCTTTGGCACACATCACATCTCTTGACATAGGTATGTGCATCCATGTGAAGAGTGGGCCACCATAATCCTGCAAAGAGGATGGCTTTGATTATCCTATTGCGTCCAAAATGACCTCCTGCAACACCTTAGTGTGTAGTCTCTAGTACGCTCAAGTAATCGCTTTCATGAACACATTGTCTTAGGTATCCATCTCGTCCTCGTTTGTATAGATTGTCACCAATAAGTGAATAGTCCTGAGCTTCTTGCTCTAGACTTCGTTGTCGTGCTAAGGTCATTCATTGAGGGAATGTTTTCGTCCTCAAGTACGTCACTAAAGGTTCACTCCATTCTGGTGTGAGAGACACGTGATATAATGTAGCATGTTCTACTGGTGGTCTTTCACAACAAACATGGCATTCTTTACACAACTTATGGACATCTGCTTCCATAGAAGGCCAATAGATTCCTAGTCTATGCAGAGTCCGCAATGTATGATGTTTTGAGTGATGTTGCATCAATGCACCTACATGTGCTAATTGCAACCAATTTGCATGTTCTGATTCATCTACACAACAAGCAAGAATCTTTTGACTATCTTGTTTATATATGCTTCCTGCTATTATTTGGTATCTTTGAGACTTGGTAATCTCTCCTTCCTTGATCCTTATCCTAGGATTCTTGGGTCCATATGTTAGAATAGGGACAATAGGCTTAGCCCATTCAGGTGCTATCTCAAGGTTAAACAAATATGCATCTGGTAATTCATCAGCTATTCCTTGAGGAGCTTCTCCTGTGGTTAATCTCGAGAGGTGATCAGCTCTGAGATGTGTCTTTCCTTTCCTGACTACTACTTCAAAATCATACTCCATGAGTAATAGAAACCAACGTATTAATCGTCCTGTGTTACATGGCTTGTTGACTAAGTACAATAGGGCTTGATGATCTATAAAGAACTTGAACTTGTTTGCCAACAAATAATGCCTGAATTTCTTTACCGCGTAGATCATCCCTAATCCTTCTCGTTCCGTAGTGGTGTAATTTCTTTCTGCTGCGTTCAACTGTCTGCTCGCGTAAGCTATGGGAAGATCTATATTTCCTTCATTCGTGCGTTGTGCTAACACACATCCTATGGCATAATTGGATGCATCCACATGTACATGGAATGGCTTACTCCAATCCGGGGTTGTCAATATAGATGCTGAGCACAAACGTCGTTTGAGTTCATTGAATGAATTCTCACACTCGTCTGTCCATTCAAAATGGGTCAAAAGAGAGTACAGAGGCTTGGCTATGATTGCATACATGTGTATGAATCGTCTATAATAACCGCAATGGCCCATAAATGCCTGTACTTCTTTTACGTTAGTTGGTCTAGGTAATTCTGCAATTACTTTCACTTTTTCTTCATCCGTCAAAATTCCATTCTTTGACACAATGTGTCCTAGAATTTTGCCTTGTCTGACCATGAAAACGCACTTTTCTGGGTTCAAACAAACCTGATATTCTCGACATTTGTCAAATACTTGCCTTAACTCTGGGATATGTGTCTGTCTTACATTTGAATGTGCACACAAGTCATCAACATAAACTTCCAAATTCTTGCGTAGGAATTCCTTGAAAACATGACACATGAGTCGTTGGAAAGTAGCGGGTGCATTTGTTAAGCCAAATGGCATCACACGAAATGCAAATATGCCCCATTCCGTGGCAAAAGTCGTCTTGTGTTGATCTTCTAGAGCAATGGCTACTTGATTTTAGCCTGAGAATCCATCGAGAAAGCTGTAAACTTCCTTGCCCGCAACTCTTTCCAATAAGTGTTCTATGATAGGAAGAGGATAATTGTCTCTAATTGTGGCGGCATTAACTTTTTTAAGGTTAATACACACACGCAATTTTCCATTCTTCTTGGGCACAACCACAATGGGGGATACCCATTCGGTATGCTCAATTTCGTAAATGAATCCTGCTTCTATCAAGCGATCTATTTCTTCTTTAATCTTCGTAGTGTAGTTATCATTGTACGTGTATGGTTTTTGTTTTTTCGGTTTTGCATCCGGAGTCATAGGGATTCTATGAGAACATATATCTGGGTCTACTCCTTTCAAATCTTTGTAACTCCAAGCGAACACATCTCTATATTCGTGCAATAGGGCAACTAACTCTTCTTCTTCTTCCTTCGTCAAATCATGCCCTATGTAGGTACACTTTTCTTCTTCTCCTTCTATGGCAACTATTATTTTCTTGGTTTTCTCTCGATTATCATATACTTCTCCAATTCAGCTTTTCTGTTAGGCATTCGTACCATGATTTGTCTGTCTTCTATTTCATATTTCTTGAAGTTCTCTGGAACTTCAAACAAGGATTCTTCTTCTTCTAACATGGTTTCTTTCTTCTTTCTTTTCTTACCTTCACTCTTGACAGTCACTTGTGTGGCTATTCTCACATCATTCATAATTTCTTCGTGTGTCTGAGGGTAAGTTTCTACTTCGTAAAAATATTCTTCTTTTGATGCAAAGGGTGGGTCCATAATAATTGATTCTAAATCAAAATCACTCGCATCCTCAAATGCATCAGTGCTAGGTTCACATTCTTCAATAATCGAGTCACACATGATTGGCTCTATCGTGAAATCTGAAATGTCATAGCCATCCTCATCGCAGTGGGGTGTCCACTGTTCTTCATTGATGGCTACATCCATGGTTGCTAGGATTTCTGCCCACCCATGGGGTTCGAATTCTTCATCTGGAAATACTACATGTGCGTACGCTGGGTCTTGAAGAGTTCGTGGATGTTGTTCTGCACCTAAGGTCCTTGCTTCTAACCCTTCTTCCTCTTGTTTTGCCACTTTACACATCCATAGATGAGTGTCCTCGTGCAACCATGAGGGGTCCGACTCAAATGAGTGTACTGATTCTGTTTCTACCTTTGTCTTATGGATGGTATTCCATTGTATTGGGGGTACGTCTCGATGTGAATAGCCTTTAAGATTGACTTTAGTAGTCACTCCTAAATGTTGCAAGTACAAAGAATTAGTTCCCCAATCTTGTACGATTTGTAATTGATGCATGAATGGTCGTCCTAAGATCATCTCATAAGCGTGATTTTTTGCAAAGTCACAAATGGCAAAGGTATGCTCAAATTCTACACCGCAAGTGGTGAGAGATATGCCTTCTAGTAAGCTTAATGGTTTTTCTATGTGTCCATCAGCCATTTGTAGCTTCATCCTGGTAGGTCTTAATGTTGGCTTACCCCAACATTTCCATAAAGCGGTGGTAGCAATGGCTACTCCGGCTCTTGAATCTAAGATGGCTTTCGTGGTGTAGCCCTGATGGGTTATTGGAAGATAAGTGTTACCTTCCTCTCCTTTGCTTACATCTCTGATCTTTTCTACTGGTATCTCTGGTACCTTCTTGTGTGTTCCTATCTGTGAGGGAGTAGTAGCAAGCTCAGGGAATTGATTTGCTACGTGCTTCCACAGTTCTGGTTTTATCTTCAACAACTCCTCTAGAGTGAGGTTACATTGTACTTTAGTGTTCTTGATCACTTCCGTGTTTCTAGGGATCACTGATTCTTCATTCCTCACTATTATCGTGGGTGCTCTCATGCTAATAGACTTGGATTCCCAAGGTCCTATGAACTGAGGTAATTCTTGTAAAGAATTAGATTCAAATCTTGTGTGTTCACTCAGTTGTTCTTCCTCTACATCATTGTAAATAGAGGGGATATCTTGGGGAAATTGCTCCTGCAAGTCATCTATTTCTTGAATAGGAGGATGAGTTCCTTGTTCTTTTCTCCACTTCTCTTCTTGGATTTCTCTTAGAAATTCATGTGAGTACCTATGTATGGAAGACAGGTTGTCCTGACATTCTATGTTGGGTACTTGAGACAGGGATGGTGCATTCCTTTCTTATGTCTCTAGAACAGTAGGGTTCCTATGCTGATCCTTTTTCTCTTTGCTATCGATCAAGTATTCTAGCCTCTCCATCAGTCCTTGAAAGTGTAATTCCGGTTTTGCCATGTTATTCCAATTTAGATATCTAGAGGCTTCAAACATAGCTTGCGCTAGCTCTACCATCTTCATGCAAAGTTTAGTTCTCTCAATTTCTAAGTCTGCTCGAGGGTAGTTTTTACTCATTTCAGCTACTTGAGGTCCTTCCTTTATTCTAGCCTGATACACACGAAACATCATGTCTAAGTTTTTTGGTATGGGTTCCGCTAAAACTAATCCTGATTTCTGAGCTAGGTTCTCTTGATTCAATTCCTGTGAAGTCAACTCTAGGATTTTAGCTCTCGATTCTTTTAAACTTCCTTCCAGCTCTGTTATTTTTTTACTCCATTTTCTCTTTATCCTTTCTCTAGAATCTTTCCAAGATTTCGTCTTTTTATTGCTAGATTCTCCAACTTCACTAGTTCCGGCTATTTTCTCCTGACTAAGCTGTTGATTCTGGAGGAGCGCCTGGGCTCTTGTTATAGCTTGGATAGGTATGTATGCAGGGTTGGATCCATCCGCCTTGTTTACAATACCTATCACGTTGATGGGTGTCACATTTGAAGCATTAATAGGGTTCTTAGGACAATCTTTTATGATGTGCTCGTTACCATAATCGGCACAAAAGCCTTGTATGTTATAGTACTGCGACTGTCCTGCTATCGGAGGATGTGGACAATCCTTTATGAAATGATCTCCTTGGCACCTAAAGCATGGTCCTCTAGGGCCCTGTGGTCTTTGTTGTCTTAATTGGGGCCGTGGATTCGGGTTTGTGTACATCACATTAGCATAGTCGGGCTCCCAACTAGGTTCCAATGGTGGACTATCATAATGATATGTCTCCGCATGTTCTAGTGACTCTGAGTAATACGCGGGTGGACTATCTACATGAGTAGAGTCAAAACTGTTAGAGTTCGGATCGTTGTCGGTGATCAGGGGTGATGAAGGCACTAAAGCCCTACTTAGGTTTTCTTCTACAGCAGCGTACTTGACCGAGATGACATTAGCTGGTGGGGGTGGCTGCCGAGCTAAGACAGGTTGAGGTCTTTGTTGAGCCTGATATGGATAATTTTGAGGAGGCCTATAGTAATAAGGCTGAGTATTGTATTGGCCTTGATACCTACCTGGCTGCGGGTATGCTTGTGGGTAGTTCTGTCTCACTGTTTGTTTGTTGTATGGGCAGTCCTGAGCCGTGTGATTTGTGTATCTTCTCTCAATTGTACAGTACTGGCCACTAGGGTTGGCTTGCAGTTGTGTCGCATTGGGACACACATTTGCCATATGATCGCCACCACAGGTGTAACAACGCTTGTTTGTTGTTAACCTGGGCATCTGTTTGCTAGAAACTCCTAGTTTCTGGGCCACTTTTTCTGCTAGGTCCTCTATCGAGTTAGACAATTTTGTGGATGCTAGAGATGAACAATCCGAGTCCTTGTAGACCTTTGAGAGTTCCAACTCGTCTCCTAAGTTGTCCTCAATGTCTATGCAAATTCTTACACACTGCTCTAGCGTTCTGGGTTCCTTCAAGTATACATAGGAGCGTAGTTTAGAGCTCAACAAGCCGTCTAGAAACAATAACACTTGTTTGTCTTGTGATGGTAGCTCTTGCATAGGACATCTTTCAACATATTGTCTAAACCTACGTCCTGCAATTCTAACTGTTTCCTGAGGGGTCTGTTTGAAGCTATGAATCAACGAAGATGTATCATGTCGGATTCCACTTTTAGAGAATCCAGTGATGAATGACTCTAAAAAGTGATGAATATCCCTAAATTTCCTTTGTTGCAATGGTTGGAACCAAGTTAAAGCGGTGTTCTTTAACGTTAGTCCAAATGCGTTATATTGCGTGAACATGTCTTCGACTTGTTCTGCCCGTAGCACTTGCTTAAATTCCACTATATGGTCATAGGGATCTCCAGTCCCATCAAAATAGTTTTTCATGGACTTTACTAACTGAGTGGGTCTTAGTATTCTTGTGTGTTCACGTGGTTTAGGTAGAGGAAAATCATCTCTACCACCTAGTATTCCATGTTCCCTTTGTCTATCCGCTCTATTAGTGTCCGTGGTTGTTCTATCTCTCCCTATGGGATGATTGAAGCTTACTTCAGGTCTATCTTTGTTTTTCTCTCTTTGATTACCATGGGCTGAGGATGTCCCTGCCCCTTGTTGGCTCGCGTTTACATTTGTTCTTGATGGAGGGAATACCATCTCGCCTCTCCAAGTGTAGGTATTTCTTGTGTGGTCTGGTACCACAAATACTCTTTCTGAAGTTTCATCCAGGTATACAACCTTTCCAGGTGTATCTGGGTCCTTGAACTCATAAATTGTGATGATGCCTACCTCACTAGGTTGTTCCGTTCTGTACCTCCAAAATGCTTCATCTGTTTCTTTACTTACAAACAACTCTATGCTTCTGTTATCCTGAGGGATCCACTCTGGGATTAGTACTCTTGTCAGTACAGATTTCCCTCTAGGTGTCCTAGGTTCTTCTAATGGTTCTTTTCCTTGGGCTTTCGCTTCCGCCTCTAACTGAATTACGCCAAACTCATTGGTATTGTTTGGCTGAGTACTTAAGATGTACATCGTTCCTTCCTTGTCTATGTACGCATCTCTCTTGAATTTCACCACTGGACGTTCCAATCCAATGCGTTGATCAGGATTGTGCATTTGCACCACTTGTCTTCGCAAACCATCCTCATAGATGCGAGCACCTAAGCGGTTGGTTCGGAGAAATTCTAATTGAGTTCTATAGGGTCCTTCAGGTTTTTCTAAATATGCTACATTTGACCCTCCTTCTGGTCTTTCTGTGCTAAAAGCCATTTCTGATTCATTCGTATCTGAGCTCTCGTAGGGGTAATTACTATTCAATTGCTGAGCCCACGATCGTGCAGTGGTGCCTACACTTGCTTCGGATGATCTAAGGATTCGTCGGTCAGATTTACCTATATGTTTGCCCGATCTAAGGTTCATGAATTTATTTCCTAGTACTCTTGATCGTCACTCGTTCTTTGTTCCTACTTTCTTGATTCTTTTTAAGTTTCTTTAGATTCTTGTCTTGATGTATGCGTCAGGAATCGACTTTCTATGGTAATTTTGAGTTCTCGTTCCGTCAGAATTAAGTTTTTTCTCGTTAAGTTTTTGTATCACATACCTTTACTTTAGTCTTGGACTTGAAAAATTTAAGTCTCTTGCACTTGAGGCGTTCCTATCGTCGTTAATCCACAATGCTACTGTTTAGCCTAAGCTAATAATTGACTGAGGGGGTTGAGTAATCTTCCAACCTCAAGTCAGTTTTTCTGGTTGCTCTGATGCCCAAGAAGCCACGCTTCCCAAGCTTTATGCCCTTCACTGCCTTGCCTTGAATGCCCTTGATTGCCTTTGCTAGACCTGGAAAAATCCAATATTAGGCCAATATCACAATGGATGATTAAGCACTTGGATATAAACACTTTTAAAGTCCCTTGTCCTTTGCCCAATTTTTTTCAATGCCCCTTGGCTTTCTAGTCCCAAACTAGGTCAACCTCAAATTAGCTTATCTAAAAATCAATGTATTCTTTATGAAAAAAACAGTTGAGCATTCAGGCTCTCGGAGGAAAAATTGATAAACAGGTTTTTCTCCAAATATGAGCTAAGGGGTCTCCTATGAGTCTAATCACCCAAAAAGTTCCCAAAATTAGCCCCAAAAATGACCAAAAAATCAATTCCAAAAAATCCGTTTGGGATGGACAATCGCGATGGTCTGAGATAATCGCGATGGTCTGGGATAATCGCGATGGTCTAGGACCGTCGCGATGGTTCAGGTGAACCGTCGCGATGGCGTGGAACAATCGCGATGGTCCGAAAGAGCAAACAATTGCGATGGTCAGAAAGGGATGATCGCAATGGCATGAATGTGAACTGTCGCGATGGTCTGAAATGAACGATCGCGATGGCCCGAAAATGAACCGTCGCAATGGCATCAGTCAACGGTCAACGTGAACCGTCGCGATGGTCCGAAGTGAACCGTTGCAATGGTCACGGGCGCGATGGCATGAGCCAATCGCGATGGTTTGATTTTGGGTCGTCGTGATGGCGTACCTGGGACAGTCGCGATGGCGTGACTAGTGAGCAATCGTGATGATCTAGCTTGCCACGTGGCAGCATCGGCGCAATGGCATGAGCCAATCGCGATGGCGTGGAGTCGATGGGATCATCGCGATGGTCCAAATGAACCGTCGCGATGGCTCAAGTGAGCCGTCGCGATGGTCTGAGACCGTCGCGATGGTCCGACTGAGTCGTCGCGGTGGCGTGAGCCAATCGCGATGGTGTGACCCAATCACGATGGCCTGAGCCAATCGCGATGGTCCACCAAACTATGAATTTTTCAAATGCAAGTTTAGATTCCTATGTGCACAAGGATCGCCTACACGCTAGTTTGGTCGCCTACCTCAAATTCCGAACTTGGCAGACCATCACGATGGTCTGACACAGTCGGCATTTTCTGACAGAAAGTGATTTTCTTACCTTTTTGCAGCTTTCCTGATGCTCTGGAGCACTGTACCTGCGAGAAAACTCAAAAACACAAAAGCATGTATAAGCAGAAAAGCTCTCTCTCTCTCTCGCACATGCACAAATGAGGTGAAATGAGGAGAATGGGTGGATATGGTGAATTTTTTGATTTTTTTGGAGATGAAGATGATGATACGGTGATGAAGATGGAGTGTGGGGGAGGTGAAAAACACTAAAAACTAAGTAAAAACAACAACAAAAACTGAAATTTTTACCTTCCAATGCCACTTCTTGCTATACTCTTACCATCACACATTCGTCCTAGACTCGATCCCCGACAATGGTGCCAAATTTGGTGTTGCTCTAGCACAATGGAAAGTACCACGTTAAGAAGCCCCACCTCCTTAATGTCAATCCATGGAAGAGATAGGAGTGATATGAAGATCGTGAACGTGAGATGAAGTGAGAGTGATGGTGAGAAGCATAAAGATGCACGCACACATACACACACACAACAAAGAGACAAGCAAGACACAATGGAAGGTAGGAAATCAACTCTATTGCTCAAGATCTCAATTACAAGCTCAAAATAGCTCTAAGCTCACACTAACCAACCTCAAAAATGAGCTCTCTAGCTCTTTTTATAGATTCTAGACTAGTTTTGACCGGTTTCACATCTAGTGACCGGCATAGTTAAAAAATAGGTTCTAGGTGCTATTTGAAAGGGTAAACGGTGTCTAAAAATAACCAAAATTGGTACGGTTATTCTACCTAAGCTCCTCAAGCTCGAGGACTCCTTTCCTTGCACAAAATGGAGCTATAAATTACAAAAAGGAGTTTTTTCTATGTTACATATGGTACATGAGTGATCAAAATCACTGTTGAATGTTTGAAAGAGTAATATAAAACATATTTTCTTGAAAAATTGATTCGACTGGCTCCCTGCTCTATCTTTACATGCTTCCGTGTCTTCTATGCCTCTGGCTGCTACCAAAAAGTATCAACTAAATAATTGAGATGATATACTAAATATCTTATAGTGAGTACTAGCCAAAACCGATCACTAAAAGATCCAACTTATATCATTCAAAAAACTCAAACAAAGAGTTTCAGATAATGGTTGGATGAAAATCTAGCCACAACGGACCACAAGTAATGAGGCAATGTGGATTGAACATTGATAAACAAAGATATCACATGAGTACATTGTTCATGGTAGTTGTACTTGAAGAGATGGGTGGATAAGATCAAATAAGAGAATTGAAGGTTGAATTGGATGATGATGATGATGATGATGCTAAATCCATCATTCTAGAGCTAATATTCTAATCAAAACAATATTTCTTTGAAGAAATGAGAAAATGTTTATGAAAGAGATGCAATCACTAAACTATATCCCATATACAAAGTGGAAGAACGTGATGAAGTGTCTACTCATATGAGAGAAAATATGATGTATTGGAGCCACAAACACTTAAAGAAGTACAAAATTGAAAATTTGAATATCTCAGTATAGAAATCAAAATGAGTAGTGTTCATAGAAGAATCATACAATAGTCTAAAAATGAATAAGAACGTTATGTCTATATAAAAAAGAAAAGAAAAGTGCACTTATGTAGGTAGTGATAATGTCAAATTTAGAAAAAGAGAGCTCGAAATGTTTGTTTAGTAGTATAGAGGCATTTTCACTTTGGTCATATAAAGATATAAAAGGTGTTGATTTGCAAATATGTTCCCATAGAATCCTTATGGTATGAGATGTCCAAAACTTTCTAAATACAAACTTTACACATAGTGATGTATATTTAACTAAAATCAAAGAGTAATTTGAAAAACTCTTAAAAGTGAGATTTATTTATGAGATTGAGCATATTGAATGGGCTCCTTCCATAGTTTCCATTCCCAAAAGGAATCAAAACATAAAGATTTATATTAATTGAAAGAAGTTAAATGCATCACCAATAGAATATAGTTATCCATTACCTATTATTGTTCATCTCTTGGAAAGAGCATCAAGCAAAGAATCTTATGGCTTCTAAGGTAGGTTCTTTGGTTACAATCAAGTCTTGATTGCATTAAAAGACACATTCAAACTACCTTTGCTTAAAAATAGGAAATTTATGCATTTAAATTTATACCATTTGGGTTAACTAATGTCCCAACTACTTTCCAAATATTAATGTGCTATTAATGTGTTACATGTTCAATGAATTCTTGAGAAAATTTATTGACATATTTTTGGATGGCTTATGTACTTGTTCAAGACATAGGTCAAGACAGATCCTAATCTTAGAGAATATCTTTGCCAAGTGTAAAAATTATAGAGACTTTTGAATTTATAGAAATATTTCTTCATGTTAAGACAAGGAAAAATTATAGGACAGGATATCGAGAATAGCATTTCAACATATGAAGTCAAGGCCAAAGCTCTAGTAAACATGCCTAAACTAAGAAATGTTAAAGTAAATTAAAGCCTTCATTGGACATTGGCTATTTTAGAGATTTTTTTCATATGTATTCCATAATCGCATATCCCTATATGATTTGACAACTAAATTCCAATGGACATACAAGTAGAATAAAGCTTTTGAAGAGCCTAAGAATTAAATTGTCGTCTCATTGATCTTGAAAGTTCTAAATTGGAATAAGGTATTCCATGAGTATGTTGATGTTTTTAACTATGCTCAATCTGTAGACTAAGTAAAAATAGATTGTCCAATTTCCTATATGAGCGGAAAACTCAATAATGTTGAAGAAAATTAGAAAAAAATGGAAATAATGTCTAAGAATGGTGTATGCCATGAAGAAGTTTAGGCACTACCTTTTGGAAAATAAATTTGAATTCTTTGAACAACACCAAATTCGTTTTTATCTTGTTAAAACCCTATATCATAAGAACATGAGCTATATGGTTTTAAATGATTTCTCTCATTGATTGAGTTTTTAATTTTGAAGTTGTGGTAAAAACGAAAATATGCACATTCATACAAACCACCTTTCTAGTTGAAGAAATGGGAAACTATAGGTGATGGATCAATTGGTAAGTCTTAGAGAGTGCAACATTCACTTCTCTTAAATTAGATATCTCTAGAAACTTAAGCTATAAAACTTCAATAAATACACAATAAGTTTAAGACCCAATTCTTAACTACACATTCACACTAGGTTAGGATAGAAGACTTGGAAGGCAAACAAAAAATAGTCACACAAGATCAGAGAACACAGGTGAATTTCCTTCGATAAGTGGGTGCCTTAGTCAAAAGAAGGTTCCACAACAATCGTCCAACTAAACCTAGGGTAAAGTTTTCCCTATATGCCAACACCTGCTAGCAAGTACTTCCTTGTTGGTTTAGGAGAATTCTGAAACAATTCAATAGGGTGAATGCGCACAAGTGCTATGAATACAAGAGTGGAAATGGTACACTTTCTAAGCATCAACATCTCACTATGTCTTTTTATATCCCTCCACATGGGTACATGTCCAACTTGGGTGGACACCCTTTTTATAGCCCATGGATTGTTGGAAGATTTCCTATATATTTGGGGAGAAGATAGCCACTTGAGTGAGAAAAGGGTGTGGTGGCTAATGGAGTGGTGAAGTTACACTAGCATTGTCAATGGTAGTCTTTGCAAGTTTCCATGCTAGAGACAAAGTGTGCACAAGAAATGGTCCAAGCTTCAGGGAGTGGTTGAGATGGATCCCAAGCTTCCCTATTGCAGAGGTAGTTTCCTTGTATGCATTTGCTTAATAATAATTCTAATCGCCTATGTGGTTGATGAAATCACCCAAGTTGAGGTTTCCTATGTGGCTGATGAACTTTTCCAAGTTGAGTTCTTCTATGTGGTTGATGAACTTTCCCAAATTGAGTTCCTCTAGTCACCTAATGTAGGTATGTGGTCTTCTAATGTGTGTTGACTAGCTTGGAAGGTGACGTGGTCACCCATGGTAAGTGTGGCTTTGGAAAGTATAGTTGTTGTCACCGAGAACTAAGTGGACTCACCCATATTGGCATGACCAAAGAGTGAAATCCACCCACTAGACCATGTGGTCCTATTTTAATGCAAAAAACATTTCTTCCCTATAGCTTGCCTCCCATTATAGCCTCTTTGTCTATGAGAGAAATGCACTGCTATCTTATTTTCTCTTTTTTTTGGGTCTTGTTTCAATGTTCTCAATAAAAAATTGAAGTAGAACTATGTGAAAGAGAGATATAGTAGAGAGAGAAAATTCATGTATATACAAGGGTATGAACAACGTTATGCATGCAACCTATGACACTTTGCAAAAAAAATACATTTTTCTACTCCTTGGTTGGTTCCTTGTTGGATGTTCTACTTGGGGGCTCATCTTCATTAGACTCAATAGTCAACAGGGACTTGAACATAGAAAACCATGAATTATACATGTCTCTCTTTGGTGGTAGAGCTCTTCATTTTTTGTATTCACCTCTTCTTATTCTATGGTGGTAGTGGCAAGTGTGTCTTCAAGTACCTCAATATAATTTGCTACAATGGAATATGTATCTTTCTACACCCAGAGCCTTTGTACTTCCCAATTTAAGTCACCCTAGGGAACCAAGTCCCACAGCACTTGCTCCACACTTCATCAGAAAGTACTCCCTCCAGGTAGGAAAAAGGGGATCACTTTAGACTAGTGCTCCACTTTAGGAGACTATCAAGAGACTCCATCCACTCCCTCTTCCAAGGGACTCACTCTAGACGAGAAATTCACTCTCAAAAGCTCCATCAACACCTTCCAATCCTTACCATTTCTAGAGATACTCCTTGTGTGCTCTCTTCATAGGTATCCATACTTCTTGGGCAAACTGTCTTCACAAGTATCCACTTCCTCCTCTTGACATATCACCCTCACCTATCTTTCCCTTCTACACTTCACCATGCATTTGGGTGATCACCACCATTCTTCTTTGATTGCCACCCTCAAGTGCACCACCTTGTGCATTGAAGCCTTGGAGCATTACGTGGAACGTAGAACCTATGTCTCTCTTCTCCACATTTGTGGCTTTGAACACCATCACCCCAAGGGAACTTCCTCTTGTGTTGTCATCCATACTCCCATAGTCCCATATCTTCCCCATCTCAACATCATTGTAACACCACTAGGCACATCCTCCATCAATTTTAGCCTAGGTGCTTTCACCCAAGTACCATGGACTAGCCCAAAGTGCACTCGCCCAAGTACCATGGACTAGCCCAAAGTGCACTCACCCAAGTACCATGGACTAGCCCAAAGTGCACTCACCCAAGTACCATGTAGTAGCCCAAACTATACTCACCTAAGTACCATGGAATAACCCAAAATACACTCACCCAAGAATCATGAGGTCTATACCAAATGTGGTCAACCATGTTGGGCACTCTAGCCAGAGGTCTTAAGAATCCCTTATGTTGTAGGCCATTTTTCTTTAGGCTAGATTGTTGGTCCCCCTTTGTGTGCTCATGTGTGCTAAACTATTCCATATGTGTTGGGCAAGTCCCTTATTGTATACTTGTATGTTTGAATAGTCCCTTTGGATAATATGTGTGCTTGATTGTTGTAATTTTGCTCTTTTGTGCTTGACTCTTGTAATTCCTCTGTTGTACTCTAATTAAGTGTGTCTACTATTCTAGTCATCTATGTAAGAGTAGTAGTTTGAGTGTTCAGCAAGCTAAATATAACCACTTATGCAGCTCGTGGAAAGAGGTGTAGCCCTACTAGATGAAGTATCTGAGCAAGTAGCCTCTAGTTAAGTGGACAATTGGAGTTGCACTTTGTTGGTCCTTGGGCTAGTTGCATGTGTTGTTCCCCTATTGTATGGTCCAAAAATTGTGTATACATTTGTGTAAGTCCTAAGCCTATTTTGGACAAGTTTTATGCTAAAATTGTGTCTATAGTTGTGTTGATATATTTAGGTAGTGATGTGTGTGAACACTCTAGGACCGCTAGGGCACTTTTTTCCCTCTTTAAGAGGTTTTCTCCCCCGGCTTGTATATACGCCTATTGCCCTAACGGGCTACTTATCTTTGTAAATTCTAGTGGTAATACATTCAGTATTGTGTGTTGTGATCCAAGCTTCTTCTTCTTCCTTGTGTTGTTTGCGTGCTTCCGCATATGTCTAACTCCAACAATTGGTATCAGAGCAGGTCATCGCTTCATCTATGGTGTCGTCGACCACTCTCCGGTTGTAGTCTCAAAAAAGCACAATTTTTTGTGAGCATACTCAAGGTGTTTCAGAGATCAAAACAGATTCGCTTTGTGGTGCCGAAATTGTGATCTGAGCTCGTTTCCACATCCAAATGCACTATTACAGTGCTTGTGCAAGCTATTTCATCTTTTTGTGCCAAAGGTATTGTTGGAGACAATGTCAATTTCTCAACAACTTTAGCATGTATTTATCTCTTGTAGTTTCCCTTCCCACAAAAAGCAGATGCCCACTTGGTTTAGCATAAACGATCTCAAAGCAAAAGCAAGTCACCCGGGTTCAAAACCCACAGACAGCAACTGGCACTGCATTTCTTTTTAAATGAACAAATCAGAAGATCGCTGAAGATTTTTGGCGACATAGATTTCCACACAATCACGTAGCAGCTTTATGCTTTTCGTATTTGTTTTTGGAGAGTACTTCAAACCTATATAAGAAGGATCCAAGCTTATAATCAATCATCACTCATCCAGCAATCCTCTCAAGGAGATCAAGGAGGAGTCTCACACACTTGGAGGAGGTCATCACTCAAAGATCACAAGCCAGCTCTTGGTGTTTTGAAGCTTTGGAGGTGCAGATTTGGTGAAGCAGAGGCTACTCTCTTGGAGCAAGAAGTCTTCTACAAGGTGGGGGTAACTATCTTTAGTGAGTTAACCTTATATTTTGTTTTTAGGGTTTCTCTACCCTAATCTCAAAATTAGGGTTGGTTGATTTACAATTTTGTTACACTATTTTGTGAGAATAAGGTTAGCTTCGTTGCTCATTCACTTCACACACTTAGATTATTTCAACATAATCTAAATTTTGTATAATCATCTTCTTGGATATTCTTCCAGTAGTGAGTGCACCACTTTATATGGTTGAGTAGTACTCCCATGTTGTGATTTGGACATCTATTGTTTAGTGAGTAAGCATCCAGCTTATGTTCTCTATCCTTGTTTCAAGATCTCTTTCTTTCTATCTCTCACTTATCATCTTAATTAATTAAGTGTGTATGCTCAAAAGTTTTTAGTATTGGAATGATCCTGCAGCCCCAAATTCCAACAAGTATATACCAGTTTTGATTCTCCAATATAACCATCTTGAAGTCTACTATAGGTTTAGCAAAATTTGTCTGGGTAATTTTGTTCAACCTTTTGAGATACAATGAATTTTTTGCATCAAGGTATTTTCATCATCGGCCATGGTTGAAAGCAGTGATGTATTTCGTACCTTGGTTGTTGAGGATAAGTTGGATGGTACCAACTACCCATTATAGGCTTATATGATTCTAGATGTATTGGTTGCAAAAGCACTATGGAACATTGTGCAAGGTGTTGAAAAACGTCCTATCACACCTACAACTGTTACAACTACAGATATTGAAGCTGATGCAGAAGGTGTCAAAGATGGTGATATTCTGCAGATTCCTATTCATGTTGCGGTTTCTGTTGCACCTACTGTAGAGAAAATTCATTGGGATGACAGAGATGCCCAGGCACATGCATTGATAGCTTTGTCTCTCAAACATGTCCTTATTCCTCACATTCGCTCTTGCATAACAGCTAAGGATGCTTGTGATACACTTACCACATTGTATCAGGCTAGGAATGAGGCTCATGTTGCTTACCTTAGAAAATAGTTGCAGAGTGAGCACATGAATGAAGGTGAGTCTATGGATAGTTTTTTGACAAAGATCAAGGATTTGAAGGAACAATTGATTTTTGTTGATGAAGTCCTTCCTGACAGTTCACTTGTGTAGAATGTTTTGAATCGTCGTCCTGACTCATATCAGACTTTTGCTTCTACTCTTCGGTTGATGATGAAAGGAAATCCAAATGCCTTAACATTTGAAGAGTTAGTTGTTGTTCTATTGCATGAAGATCAGTCTAGGCAGAACAAGTCTATTATGTGTGTTGTAGATCAAGCTTTTTTGGCTAGTCAGAAGGACAAAGGAAAATGGAACTCTTCAACTAGTAAGCAGAACCTACTAATTCTGCATAATCGAAGGAGAAAAACAAAGATGAGAAGAAATCAAAAAACTAGAAATTGTTTTGCAAATATTGTAAAGCAAATGATCATGTCATTAAGAACTGTCCAAAACTGGCTCCTAAAGAGGCAAAGAAGAAGAGGCCAGAATGGTTGTTGTAGAAGCCTCTACACCGAAAACAAAGTCTGCTAATCTTGTGTAGGATAAAGAATGGGTGTTTACTATTGTTTGCAGTTTTGACCCATCTTCTCATGAGCAATGCATGTCTGCAATAGACTTAAATGTTTGGTACTTTGATAGTGGGGCGACCAAACATATTACATCGCAGCCCAGTTTTTTCTCTTCACTGGAGTCTGCCCCTATAGGACTATCACATGTGCCAACAACTCCTCTTATCCTGTCATGGGAGTTGGTAAGATCATTTTGACTACTACTGATGGTAGTTCTTTCACTTTGTCAGATGCCTTATTTGTGTCAGGGATCAAGAAGAATCTGTTATCACATTCGGCTTTAGCCAAGATTGGCTTGGTTGTGAAGTTTGTTGATGACAGTTGTACACTTCATGATTTGTCAAATGGCGATGTGATTATTGCTTCTGGCATTTTATCTTGTGTGTTGTATAAGATCATAGATTATGAAAAATCTGTGAATGATTTAGCATGTACAGTACATGATTCTCAGGCTATGTCAGATGCAAAGCTTTGGCATGCACCCTTTGGTCATCTAAATTTTACTAGTTTATTATGCCTGCAGAAATCTAAAATGGTGTCCTCTTTGCCCAAACTTGAGGCACCCAGTAAACATGTATGCAAAGGCTGTATTTTCGGCAAAATGCAGTGTTCCTCCTTTCCAAAAGATGGTTCAGTTTGGGCTACACAAAAATTGCAGTTTGTACATAGTGATGTTTGTGCTCCTATGCAAACACCTTCTTTTTGAAACTATCTTTACTTCGTGACTTTCATTGATGATTTTGCCAGGCATGCATGGGTATATCCACTCAAATCAAAGTCCGAAGTGTTTATGTGATTCAAACAGTTTTTGGTTTCGGCTAAAAATTTGTCAGCATGTAAAATGGACACCCTCCATTCTAACCGAGGGGGGAAATATATGTCTTCTCACTTTAATGCACTTCTAGTTGAATGTGGGATAAAACATCAGTGTACAGTGCCATATACACCTCAATAGAATAGAGTTGCTGAACGGAAGAACATGTCACTCATGGAGATGGTGAGGTGTATGGTCAAGAGTCAGGCTTTACCACATAGTTTCTAGCTTGAGGTTGTTATGTGTGCAGCATATGTACTTAACAGGTATCCCACTAAAGCGCTGCAATCTATCACTCCATATGAGGCTTGGCATGGTCACAAGCCATCTGTTGCTCATCTACATGTTTTTGGTTGTCTGGCATATGCGTTAGTGCCTGAACAGCATCATAGAAAATTGGATGATAAAGTAGTAAAATGTATTTTTATTGAATACAGTTCTGAAAGTAAAGGCTATCGTCTATATCATCCACAGACTAAATGCATTCTGGTTAGCTGTGATGTTTTTTTTTGTGGAAGATGTTATTCAGTCATTGCTTTCATGTACTAAGGGGACATTTGTTAGCTCCAAAGACATGTATGATGCTTTGTTGCCTCTTTTTACAGGTGGACTATCTAGTGTTGGTCCTAATGAGGTAACTTCTCAGCCTCTGCAGGTTTCATGTGATGATGCAGATGATTCAATTTCTAATGCAGATTTACATGATGCACTTGTTGATGGGAGAGCAGATATTGAGCAGGCAAAAACTATGCCAAAGTGGCTGGTGTAGACTCTGTGTGATAGCAAATTAGATGCACCTCTCCCATATTGTACTCGTTCAGGCTCTCATAGTGCCCCTTTTGAATTAGATTGTTATGCTATGGCTTCGCCTAGTCTCTATGATGTGAATGAGCCTATTTTGTTTGATGAAGCACAAAATTCACAAAATTGGATGGTTGCTATGCAATCTGAATATGATGCTATAATGAAGAATGGTACCTATTCTTTATGTGACTTGCCTCTTGGCAAGAAGGCCATTGGCTCAAAAAGTTTTTGGTTTTGGTTGAAAATTTGTCAACATGTAAAATGGGTAGCCTTCATTCTGATCGAGGGGGGGAATATATTTCTTCTAATTTTAATGCATTTTCGGCTGAACTTGGGATAAAATATCAGTTTATAGTGCCATATACACCTCAATAGAATGGATTTGCTGAAAGAAAAGAATAGGTCACTCATGGAGATGGTGTATGTTCAAAATTCAAGCTTTACTACATAGCTTCTGGCTTGAGGTTTTTATGTGTGTAGCATATGTACTTAACCAATATCCCACCAAAGCTGAGACTTAGCATGGTTGCAAGCCATTTGTTGCTCATGTGTGTGTCTTTGGTTGTCTTGCATATGCATTAGTGCGTGAACAACAACACAGGAAATTGGATTATAAAGCAGTGAAATGTATTTTTGTTGGGTACAGTTCTGAAAGCAAAGGCTATCCTCTATATCTTCCATAGATTAAACACATTTTTGTTAGATGTGATGTTTTTTTTTGTGGAAGATCCAATTCATCCATTACTTTCATGTACCAAGAAGACATGAGTTAGTTCCAAAGATGTGTATGATACTTTGCTACCTCTTTTCATAGGTGGACAATCAAGTGCTGGTCCAAATGAGGCGATTTCTCAGCCTGCATAGGGTTCACATGATGATGCAAATCATTCCATTTCTAATGCAAATTTACATGATGCACTTGTTGATGAAAGGATTGATATAGAGGAGGCAAAAATTATGCCTAAATGTCTAGTGAAGACTCTGTGGATAGCAAATTAAATGCACCTCTATCATATCATACTCATTCACGCTCTCATAGTGCTTCTTATGCATCAGATTTCTATGCTATGGCTGCCTCTAGTCTTTGTGATGAGATTGAGCCTGTTTCTTTTGATGAAGCAAAAAATTTAGAAAATTGGATGGCTGCAATGCAATCAGAATATAATGCTATTATAAAGAATGGTACTTAGTCATTATGTGATTTTCCTCAAGGCAAAAAGGCCATTGGCACTAAATAGGTATACAGGCTAAAACGTGAACCTGATGGAATAGTTGACAAGCACAAAGCTAGCCTTGTTGCAAAAGGCTATGCTTAAGAAAAAGCCATTGATTTTGATGAGACCTTTGCATCCACATGTTGAATGACTATTGTTCATAGCATTTTTGCACTTGCAACCCATCATGCGTGGAATGTACATCAGTTGGACATTAAAATTGCATTTTGAATGTTAGTTTACATGAAGAAGTGTATGTATTTTAGCCTCATGGTTTTGTGCAAAAAGGGCATGAAAGCAAATTGTGCAAGTTGAAAAAGGCATTATATGGTTTGAAGCAAACACCACATGTTTGGTATGGAAAGATACATGCCCACTTGATTGCTCATGGTTTTCAGGTTAGTTCAACTAAGAGCACCTTATATGTTAAGCATGCAAATGATGTGCTTCTAATCCTTGTTGTCTATGTTGATGACATGATACTCACTAGTCCTAATGAGAAGCATATTGAAGTATTCCAATGTGATGCACCACAATGTACTCTCCTTCTTGAGAGCTCCACAATGATACCTTTGAACTAGAAAACATAGCTCCAAATTCCACACATAGTACTCCACATAGAGGCTACAGAATACATAGAAAACACAGTACAGAGGAGAGCACAAAAACAAATTTCTTAGGTTTTCCAAATGTGGCCAAACTTAGAATCCATGGTTGACCAAGCCATTATATGTTTTATTAAAGAACATATACAAAATTTTCCTATGTCCATTTGGCCTTTCGCAATAGACTAATAAGGAATTTTGTTCATGAATTCCTTTTCCTCATCTCACTCGAGGCAATCACCCTTGCTCAATTCACATATGTGGATAAAGGTGTACTCAATGCCTTTCCACCTTGCATATTGAACATGTGAAGTACTTTGGATACATACTCACTTTGAGACAAGTATATGCATCTTTTACTCCTATCAAAAATAATACGCATACCAAGAATATGTTTGGTATACCCCAAATCCTTCATATCAAATGTCTGATTCAACTTTTTGAGAATTAACTAGTCATATGAGGACTTCCTAGCAATCATCACCCACTTCATCTAGGGCATCGTGAACACCCCTCCAGTTACAGTCTCAAAATCTCATGAAAATTGGTGAGCATACTCGAGCCGAATAGGAGCTCAAAACAAATTCATTTTGTTGTGTTGGAATTTTTATATGAGCTCGTTTCAACCTACGAACGCATGATCGTAATGACTATGCAAGCAATTTCATCCTTTTATGCCCAAAGTTTTAGTTTGCCAGTACAAGTGCCTTGAAGTCTACAACAGGTTTAGCAGAGCTTGACAAGGTGTCTCTATTCAGCTTTTTGAGATACATTCAATTTTTTGCATTGGCGTATTTAGTCACTGGTCATGGCAAAACAATGATGTATTTTGTATGTTGGCTATTGAGCATAAGTTGGATGGTACTAATTACCCATTTTGGGCATATATAATGCATCGTGTATTGGTAGAAAAAGTTTTTTTAAATATTGTGCAAGTCATTGAAAAACATCCTACTACATATGCAAATAGAGGTATTGAAGGTGATGTAGATGGTGTTGAAGATAATGCTCTTTTGATTCTTGTTCATGTTGCAGTTCGAGTTACAGTTCTTGCTACACCAGCTATAGAGCAAGTTCATTAGGATGGAAGAGATGCTTAAGCACATGTATTGATAGCTTTATCTGCCAAACATGCCATTATCCCTCACATTCGTGTTGGTCCAATGTAGCAATCCTAAGTGCATTGCTAAAACCTTGGGGCTACACATTCATTTATCTCTTCACAAGAGAGAACCACATATGAACACTTGCTTGTCAATTTGGTTGTATTCACCTTAGATAAATGTAAAAGCAAAAAGAATAAGGAATCCTGTGAAGTTAGGGAGCTAATCCCACAAGTTATGTGGTAGGAAGAATCAATTCAAAGCATCCCTAAAGTTTAAGATCACTTTTAGGAGAGGGAAAATCCAAATTCAAAATTAGAACATGTGTATAAATACACATACTTTTAGTCACAAGATCAATGAGCCATTTTGAGATGCATTGAGCTACTTCAGTGAGCATAAATTTAGCTCACACTACCTGTGTGTAGTCCATTACGCTTCCCTTGTACCATATGTTCATTAACATATACATTTTGATACCTTTCTTCAAGTACATCTCTTTCTACTGTTCTCTGCTACATCTTCATCACTATAGTGATTTTGTGGAATCAATTTCTCTATGTGTACCTGCTCATTTGCTGTATTTCAACTTGGGTTGATTAGATTGAAGTGTCTTATACTTGCATATCAATGTTCATCAAGTTTGGTTTAGAGGATCATGAAATATGAAGCATAGAAAGTGACTATGTCTACATACCTTCTAGATCTTGAAATGTCCGAATAACCCCCCTAACTTCTTAGAATCATTTCTTAGTGTATGGTATAGCTAAATTAGTAAGCAAAAATCTACTAATGTTGCAGAGTCGAAGAAGGAAGACAAAGATGAGAAGAAAATAGAAAAGTAGAAACAGTTTTGCAAATATTGTAAATCAAATGATTATTTCATAAAGAGTCATCCCAAATTGGTTGCAAACACAGCAAAGAAGAAAGAGGCTGAAATTATTGTTGTAGAGGCCTCTAAACCTAAAATAGAGTCTACTAATCTTGTTCAAAATGAAGAATGCAAATTTACTATTGTTTATAGCTATGACTCATCTTCACATGAGTAGTGTATGTCTGTGGTAGAATCAAATGTTTGGTACTTTGATAGTGGGGCAACCAAACATATTTTAGCTTGCAGTGTAGTTTCTTCAGTTCACTTGAGCCTACCCCTAGAGGGAATACTTTCACGTGCATTAACAAATCCTCTTGTCTTGTAATAGGATTTGGTAAGATCATTCTAACTAATATTGATGGTAGTTCTTTCACCATTCTAGATTTTTTGTATGTTCCAAGGATCAAAAAAAATATCTTATGAGTTTCAACATTAGCCAAGGTTGGTTTGGTTGTCAAATTTTTTGATGGAAGATGTACAATTGATGATCTCTCAAATGGCAATATTATTGCTTCTGGCATTTTATTTCATGGGTTGTATAAGCTCATGGAATCATTTATCATATTCATTTCAAGATTCCCATGCCATCCCATATGCAAAGCCTTGGCATGCATGCTTTGTTCATCTAAATTTTGATAGTTTGCTATGCCTACAAAAATTTGAAATGATGTCATCTCTGACCAAAGTTGAGACACCTTGTAAACATGTCTATAAAAGCTACATTTTGGGGAAAATGCAACATCCTCCTTCTCAAAAGATTGTCAGTTTGAGCTACTCATATATTGCAGCTTATTCATAGTAATGTATGTGGTCCTATGTAGACACCTTTTTTTGGGAACTTCATTTACTTCATGACTATTAATGATGATTTTTCCAGGCACGCATGGGTGTATCCATTGAAAGCAAAGTCCGAAGTGTTTATATGCTTCAAATAATTTCTAATTATGGCTCAAAAATTATCAACATGTAAATTGGGCACCCTTTGTTCTTATCGAGGAGGGAATACATGTCTACTAATTTCAATGCATTTTTGGTTGAGCATGGGATAAAACATCAGCATATATTGTCGTATACACCTCAACAAAATGGAGCTGCTGAAAGAAAGAGTAGGTCTCTCATTGAGATGGTGAGGTGTATGGTCAAAATTCAAGCTTTACCACATAGATTTTAGCTGGAGGTTATTATGTGTGCAGCATATGTACTTAACAGGAGTCCCACCAAAGAATTGCAATCGATCACTCCATATGAGGCTTGGCATGGTCCCAAGCCATATGTTTCTCATCTGCATGTCTTTGGTTGTTTGGCATATGAATTACTGCCTAAATAACAATGCAAGAAACTGGATGATAAAGGAGTGAAATGTATTTTTTATGGGTACAATTTTGAAAATAAAGGCTCTCATCTATATCATCCATAGACCAAACACATTTTGATTAGTCATGATGTTGTTTTTGTAGAAGATGCAATTTTGCCATTACTTTCATGTACCAAGGAGAAATCAATTAGCTCTTAAGATGTGTATGACACTTTAATGCCTCTTTTTACAAGTGGATAGTCAAATGCTAGTCCGAATGAGGTAATTTCTCAGTTTATAGGTTCTATATGATGATAAAGATCATTCCATTTCTTATGCACATTTACATGATGCACTTATTGATGAGGGCACTGACATAGAAGAGAAAAAACAATGCCTAAATGGTTGATGCAAACTTTGAGAGATAACAAATTAGATGCACCTTTGTCATATCATACCCGTTCAAGCTCTCATAGTGCTTTGTTTGCATCAAATTGCTATGCAATTGTTGCTTCTAGTCTTTGTGATGAGAGTCAGCATGTTTCTTTTGATGGATCCAAAAAATTGGATGGTTGTTATGCAATCAAAATATGATGCTATTATCAAGAATGTTACGTTGTCTTTATGTGATTTGCCTCCAGGAAAAAAGACAATTATCACTAACTAGGTATACAAGCTAAAATGTGATCCTAATGGAATAGTTGACAGGTATAAGGTGAGGCTTGTTACAAAAGCTTATGCTCAAGAGAGAGGCATTGGTTTTGATGAGATCCTTGCTTTGACCTTTTCACAAAGGCTTTGTCTAGGAAAAGTTTGAAGTTTACCATAAAGCTTTGGGCTTACTTCCTTTTGTGAATTGATCTATTTCCACATAGCTTGGCATTTATACATGAGTGCCAGCTCCTTGTTCTTTGCATCACTCCCAAGGAGGATTTGTTGATGTATTTCGATAGTGATATGTGTGAACACACTTAATACTGGTGGGGTACTTTTTCCCTCTTTCGAAGGTTTTTCCCCTGACTTGTATATACACCTATAACCCAAATGGATCACTTATCTTTGTACATTCACTTAGTAATACATTCACCATTGTGTTATGCTCCAAGCTTCTTCTTCCTTGTGTTGTTCCTGTGTTTCTGCAAGCCTCAAACTCCAACAAGAACCATTTCTACTTCTTCTTCTCTAGGTGGACACTCACTTCTAGGTGGGCAAGTAAAACCAGCCTAGTATTACTTGTGTGCTTGTCAACCTAGGAAAACCCTATAATTATTCCATCATTCCACACTTCAACCCATTCTCACCATGGTCTATGAAAAATAGTATAAACCATAAGTAAGGTTGGTTAAGCCCTAAGAAGACACCTATTAAGAACTATCATACACAGAAGGCCAAGCAAATTACACTTCACTAAGATATTCTACTCGGGCCAACACTCTCAAGAGGATATCCATCCTTGAAGAAGCAAAGAAGTCTCATACTAGTTGTGGAAAGGAATTAATCTTATTCCTGGGTGTGAAGAATCATTAAATCTTATAAGACATGGCTAAAGATCTTTCAAGCCCTTTGTAGAATCAGTGTTTGGTTGCCATCATTTTGAGGTCGTGTTCATGAGGATCCGAATGACTATATCCAAATATTCTTATCTACAAGAGTTTTGAGTTTTTGGAGAGGAAAGATGTTCCGTTCATTATTTCCTTCCACCCTGAGGGGTTGGGTGATAACTGGTATAGCGACCATGTAGAAGACCTCTTCGAAACATGGAAGACTTTGAGGATGGAGCTCATAGAAGCATTCAAGCTAGAAAATTCCACAAAGAGAACTCTTGACGAGCTTGAGAACTTGACTTTACATGTAGATGAAACCTTCTCATATCTTATGTAGCAATTCCTCAATCCCAAGCTATCCACGATCATGAGCTTTTGATCACTCAAGAATAGTCGAAAAGAGAAAAACAGAACTTGTACAAGATAAGAGAAAATCCAACATAGAAGAGTAGACAAAATATGACCAAAAGAAAGAGAATTTCTTGTGTATTATAGATTTGAATCAATTGGTTACAATAGCTTTGGAAAATATCTTCTTGACAAAGCCTCAACCTCCCAACCACCGTTGAGCTATCACAATCTCATTCACACTCGCATTCTCAACACTCTCAATCTCACTCTCAATCTCAATCTCAATCACAAAGTAATTCTGTGATTTTTAGCCTCCTACATGATGCAGTAAATCTTCCTCAAAACAGAGTTGATCGTCCCCAAGGAAGTGTGTGATCCATCAAATATAGCAAAAGCCATTCCCTATGTTGCATGCAAAACTTTTGCAAAATCATGTGTTTGTAGTAGTCAAGTGATTTCTTTAACTGTACTTATCAAAAGTAGAAGAAACCCAACAAAAGACATATCCGAGGATATCTATAAGTATGCATGACAACACATATGCATCAAAATCACATATTCGAATAGAAATAGATAATCCCAATTTTTTTTGTTGGAAAAATCCACACTTTTTTGGGCCTTATAACTCAAAAATAATGTGGAATTCCAAAATGCTTGTTAGAGGCGAAATTCTTCAGCTCTTCTATCTACACAATAGTATTGGAGACGCCTTAGATCCAAATTTACCTCCAAATATCACTTTTTAGCCCTAAAAGTTTAGAAATTCTAGATAGAGAATAAAATCAAGGCATTATCTTATAGTAAGCTAAATGTAGAGCCTGAAACAAGGTACTTAAAACATCTTATTCATAAATTTTTCATAGAGAAACTTTTGTTCTCCTATGCATGCTCTACCTTTCTCTCATACAATATTTCTCTTGATTATTTCATCTTCACGTTCAATTTTCAACCAAAAAACATGATGCAAATAAGGTTTAAAGAGAGAATATAAACTTATCATCCCTAAAATTTCCCTATATGCATAAAATGACCTAATTATTCATTCTAAACATTATTCCTATAATTTATAACAAAAAGTTTAAAATAAATTATTCCACTATTAAAAGGCCTATTCCAATTATTCCCCCCTTTTTAAGAACTCTGTCCTCAGAGTTGGAAAGAAGGATAATGTGGCATAAAATTATATAAGTTCACCCAAGTCGAATCTTCCACTGGATATATGTTCTTACCAAAATATCTACTATAGATATATTTTAAGTAATTTCTTCCTCCTATCTAATACTATTTCAGGTTGAAGCTCAAAAGAGCCATCATCTTTCAGCTTCTAGTTGTCCATATCATCTATTGGAAATTCAAGTGGTTTTCTCTTCAAATCGTACAATTTATTTTGCCGTTTTTGAGATTTTTTTATATGTTTCTTAATTTTTCCAAGTTCTTCATCCATCTTCTCAAGCATTTCTTTAGATACTTCTATTTTATTTAGAAGACCACAAAAGAAAGCTAGATTCAAACAATTATAACCATACATAGCCTCAAACGGAGTCACTTTTATGGATGCATGCCATGCACCATTGTATGCAAACTCAATTAAGGATGAGTATTCACTGCAATTATCTTGCTTTTCATTCACATACATATGCAACATATCTTCAAGTACTTGATTAATCCTCTTGGTTTCCCTATCAGTTATAGATGGAAAGCTATATTCATACGAAGGTGAGTGCCAATCAATTCAAATATTGCTTTCCAAAAGTTTGATATGAACCTAGAGTCTCTATCAAAAATAATGTTTTTAGGAATTTCATGCAATCCAAAAAATTCTTTTACAAACAATTTAGCAACATTCAAGGTAGTATCAATATTTTTCGTAGGAAAGAAAGGTGCCATCTTTGTAAGTTGATCAACTACCACAAGTATTCACTCCAAATATATTGCTTTTCATTCACATACATATGCAACATATCTTCAAGTACCCAATTAATCCTCCCATTTTTCCTATCAATTTGTGGATGCAAAGCTATACTCATACGAGGTTGAGTGCCAATCGATTTAAATGTTGCTTTCCAAAAGTTTGATATGAACCTAGAGTCTCTATCAAAAATAATGTTTTTAGTCATTCCATGTCGTCGAAAAATTCCTTTTATAAATAGTTTAGCATCACTCAAGGTAGTATCAGTCTTTTTCATAGGAAAGAAATATGCCATCTTGGTAAGTTGATCAACTACCATAAATATGGTATCATGTTTACCTCTTATCATAGGCACTTTAGTGATGAAGTCCATAAAAATAGACTCCTACTTGTAATTTGGAAGATCCAAAGGTTATAGCATTCTTTTAAACTCATATTTCACTTGTTGGCACTTTAAACATTCACTAATATATTTTCTAATATCCCACTTTATACATGGCAAGAAGTAAGAATATTTCATTTTAACATAGTCCCTCAATAATTTGGATGTGCAAAAAAATGTGCATCATGACAATCATGTAATATATGAACTTTCAATGGAGACTCACAAGATATGCATAATCGATTATAAAAAATTCAAGATAGGTGCATAAAAAGAGTCATGTTTGAGTTCTTTTTGAATTTGGTTGAGAAAATCAGAATTTATTACAAAAAGGAGATTAAATAAATATGTCCAACTCATTACGTCAATGACTTTATTTTCCTTACCATCCAAATACTTAATGTTAAAATCATACTCGCTTAATGATTCAATCCAATGCTTTTGCCTATTGTTAAGAAATGGTTATGTGAAAATATATTTTAGACTCTGATCATTTGTTTTCAATTCAAACTTAACCCCTAACTGTAGATGTCTCCAATGCTTAAGTGCATGTATAACAGCAAGCATTTCTAGATCACCAGTAGGATAATTAAGTTCATGTTTTCTTAATTTTTCTCAATTCATATGCAACGATCCTACCATCTTGTGAAAGAACACATCCTATTTAACTACCACTTACATCACATGAAACCACAAAAGATTTTTCCATTTCTGGTATTTTCAAAAGACAATCTTCAATGATTTTGTTTCAATGATTCAAATGATTTTTTAAAAGTGTCACTCCACATAAATCTTGCATTCTTTTTAATCAACTTTGTGAGGGGATTGTCCATCTTAGAGAAATCCTTAGTATGTGCTCCTTCATATTGCACCAATCCTAAAAACTCCTTATATCCCTTATAATTTTAGGAAGTGGCCAATCAACTATTATTTTCACTTTATCTTGGTCTATATGAATTCCCTCTTTAGATATGAATCTTCCTAGATACACAAGTTTATCTTAAGCAAAGAAACACTTACTCTTCTTTCCATACAATATGTGTTCTCTAAGAGTTTGCATAGTCTTCTTGAGATGTATAGCATGCTCACAATCATCTTTAGAGTATACAAATATATCAGCAAGAAATACTAAGATGAATCTGTCTAGGTAATCATGAAAAACATTGTTCATCAAGCACATGAATATGGCAACAGAGTTTGTTAATCCAAAAGATAAACACTTAAAGTCGTAGTGGTCATAATGTGTTCAAAAAGTTATCTTGGATTTGGTGATATCCAAATCTTAAGTTAATCTTAGTGAATACAATCGCTCCACTTAATTAACCTAATAAGTCATCTATGTGAGGGAGTGAGTACTTATTTTCAATTATTCTTTTATTCAATCCCTTGTAGTCAATACATAATCTATAAGAGTCATCTTTCTTCTTCTAAAATAAAGCAGGTGCTCCCCAAGGTGAAACATCACCACTAACCTCCACTGCATATTTGTGAAGACGTAGAAACTTTTCTTTGTACTCATCAATAGACAAGCTATGCTTGTCACTCTCATGTTGTCGAAAATTATAGGACTCCACCTTCTTCTTCATATGGCAGTGTGGAGATGAGTAACGTTTTTTGCTTGCTCTCTAAATTCCTTCCATAGAACTAGACCAAAACGCGTCCAGAGTCTGCATGTAGAACTTCCACCCTAGCTTTGCGATGCCATGCAAGTCTTGGATCCCAACTTTTGTCTTGGAATCCTTACTCAATAATTGAAGATCAAAGAGATCTTCTATCTCTTCAATCCATGCCTCCAGATCTTTGCTGCTCTTCTCACCATCAAAATTGTTCAATTTTTCCTTCTTGAAGACTTGGTATAAGGCAAACTCACCAACCTCCATATCTTCATAATTGCATTTTTGTCTTTCTCTGGGCATACTAGATGTTTGTGCACCTTCATCCACTTCATCATTTAGCTCAATGGTGTCTTCTCATTGCTTTTCGACTCATTTTTTGCATAATTAGAAGCTTTTGAATAAGCTCCTCCTGCTCATGAATCTTCTGTGTCAAACCTTCCATCGTTGTCGAGGATCAATTCTGCTCTGATACCACTTATCCGAACCTATCCCCAATCACGAGCTTCTGATCACTCAAGAATAATAGAAGAAAGAATAACAAAACTTGCACAAGATAAGAGAAAATCTGACACAAAAGAGTAGGCAAGATAGGACTCGGAGAAAGAGAAGTTCTGGTATTATAGATTTGAATCAATTGGATACAATAGCTTTGGAAAATAGCTTCCTGATAAATCATCGACCTCCCGATCGCCCTCGAGCTATCACAATCTCATTCACATTCACACTCTCAATCTCACTCTCAATCTCAATCACAAAGTAATTCTCTTATTTTCAACCTCTATCTGCATGCAACAAATCTTCCTCAAATCAGAGTTTGTCGTCCCCAAGGAAGTGCATAATCCACTAAATATAGCAAAAGTCGGCTCTCCCCATGTTGCATGCAAAACTTTCGAAAAAGCATGCGTTTGTAGTAGGCAAGTACTTTCTTCAGTGGTATCTGTCACAAGTGGAAGAAAAGCAACAAAAATACGTCCGAAGACATCCGTAAGTGTGCATGATAACATGTATGCATCAAAGTCATGGATTCGAATAGAAATAGTGAAGCCCACTTTTTTTTGTGTTGGAGAAATCCACTCTTTTGGATCTTATAACTCAAAAATAATGCAGAGTTCTAAAACGCTTGTGAGAGAGAAAAATGTTCAGCTCTTCGATCTGGAGCCAAAAACAAGGTACTTAAAACATGATAATTTTTTCACAGAGACATTTATTCTCTTATGCATGCTCTACCCTTCTCTCATACAGCATTTCTCTTAAATCTTTCATCTTCACGTTCAATTTTCAACCAAAAAACATGATGCAGATAAGGTTTAGAGAGAGAATATAAAACTTGTCATCCCTAAATTTATTTTACGATGAACTAAATGTAGAGCCAAAAACGAGGTACTTAAAACATGATTCATAATTTTTCACAGAGACACATTTATTCTCCTATGCATGCTCTACCCTTCTCTTATACAGCATTTCTCTTAATTCTTTCATCTTCACGTTCAATTTTCAACCAAAAAACATGATGTGAATAAGATTTAGAGAGAATAAAAAACTTAATTTTGCCTATATGCATAAAATGACCTAATTATTAATTCTAAACATTATCCCCACAATGTATAACAAAAAGGTCAAAATGAATTATTCCACTATCAAAAGGCCTATTACAACTTATGACTAGGTCCCAATCCCCAGAGGCCAAACTAGCAAATACTCTAGGTGATTTCATGGTTTAAAAATGGAAGAAGAAGTCTCTCTTAAGATCTTCCCAACAAAAGCTCTAAGAACTTCTTCGACTAGATGCAACCTTGATGGTATTGGGAGTGGCAATTACTCGCATAGAAGAGGCCAACATTCATTTTGAACGTAGTCGATGAAGAAGCTCCTCCACTAGCGACAATTCCATTTTAGAGATGAGACATGAACCAGAGATACTCAAGCTTAGAAGGCTCTAATCAAGGAAAAGATGACATTAAACCGAGAAACAAACAACCTAGCACAACTCTGGCAAGAAGTGGAAGAGCTCAAGGTTCCTAAAGAGAGATGCACAAAGAACACTCCATCCAAGAGTGTCCAAGGCAAACAATTTTTCAACTTTGCGAAAAAGGGGGATGCGAGGCTAAGGGCTATTATTTCTTAAAGAGATTGGGAGTTCCTAACCAAATGCAAAATCAAGTTCCCGATGTGCAATGGGTTGGACACATCCCAAGCCTCTCTCTTGGGACAACCTCCAGCTGGGTATGTCTATCTATTATGCCAATCAAACCTCTATGCAAGCAAGACTGGTAGGAAGAACTCAACAAAATTACCCATAAATAAATTGTGTGTCTTTTATGTGGCAAATATGGGCACTTCCAAAGCAAGCATTCCCTACTAGAAGACGTGCTTCCATGTAGAAATTGCTAGGAATTGGAGAACCACTACACTAAGAACTACCCAAAGGCAGCTTCATCCCTAGCAACTCAGGTAACTCTCATCTTTTACACACGATTAAGGTCACAATTATAGAAGAATCCACTCCATCTGAAGGTCACTCCCCATGCACAAGGATATTCCAATTGGAGGAATTACGAGTAGAATGTAGTAAATAAGAATAAGGTGGTAAACCTTCCTGAATCAAAGGGCAAAAAGAAGACCACTATGAACCCATTTGAATGCAAGTCAATACCCAAAAGTCAACCAGGGCATCCTAATCAAACTTCTGCTTCAAGGGAAGTCTAAGAAAAGGAACAAGTGTTTTCTTCGAGCATCCCATTGACAAGGATTTTGTGCAAACAGAGTACTTATGATAGCTACATGCAGAGAATACACAGTACACATTGCTTATTGTAGCCAAAATTTTGAAAAACATATATCTGCATGTATCTCTTTATGAACTTTTCAACATGACTCCTAGCTTTCAAAGTAAAGTAATTGAAATGATTCACAACATGAATCCTACCTTCATTATAAGTGGCAGGTGAGCACTTTCCTCTAATTCCCAACATCTGCCTATGCCTTCTACTTAAATTTATGAACTAGCTTCCTCTATTCCCTTGACAAAGTATAAAAGCCCTAGGTGTGACTATGTGTATCAGAGGTACTAGTTGGGTTAATAGTAGATGAAAAGCCCTAGGGTGATTGTGAATATCAGAGGTACTACTCTAGTTGGGGAATAGGAAATGACATATTAGGGATCAATCTTATGCCATTTTATACTATTGACCTTGCTTCATATCAAGCGCTCTCAGCTTTCTCACTTCCTTGTTACTCTAGCCGACTAGAGCAAAGTTAGTCCGTTGGGGATATTCAAAAAAGTAGAGGTACAAGGCTTCGTGCTTATACTAAATTTTGGAGTAATGGCATTAACCCAATGAAGGGTGGGTTCCCTCTCTTAGTAGGTAAAACCTGTCCGATAAAATAAGGGTATGTGTGGACTTCAGAGCCCTCAATAAGCTAATCGTGCCTGATGGACTTTTTTGAGTAAGTCATAGAAAATGTAAATGTCATCAATTTTTCTTTTTTGAGGAAGTCCAGAGATTTACCTTTAACCAGAGTAAGCTGCTGTTGTCTTTCATGTATGAATCATTTTTGCTTCACCTTTTGAAGTCCATTAGCAATGATCCAAGGACTTAAAATGAAAGTCATGTCCTGTTACAATTTAAAATCGTTTTGGAAAGAACAATAAAGCATCCGTACTTTACTCATGCAAGTGTCTGAAGAATTGTTTGTGCTTTCAATTAGCAATAAACAGACCGAAATCCCCTTATGATTTAAAATCATGTTGGGAGGATGAAACAGTCTGGCATCATGCCTACTACCATACACATGTTGGCAGATTTTAAAATTCAAATACCAGCCTTCGACGTCAAGTCCATCTTACGTCACAAAACTGAATGAATAGACTAGTGAACCAACATAACTGACAATGTGTTGAATGAGGAGAGATTGATCATGCTCCCAAATCATCTAAATCGTGTAGACAGAAATCGTCTTGCATGTTTCATTTATTGTTGAAAATAATGGTATAATTAATGACAAAGAGGAGCAATCCTTTTTAATATAAGGGCAGCAGTTAGTGATACAAGAATTTAATATGTACATATCACAATTCATGGCAAGCTAGCTAAAGCAATAAGAATATGATGATATACAGAAAAGTTGCAAACATTGCACACTATGCAATGATTAATACACATTCAGCGACAAGATGCAGGTAAATTTCTTGGAATGCCTGCCCCATCACTGAAATGCATAACAATCGGCCAATAGAGAAATAAATCTTCCCCCTCCAGTTGGCCCAAATTAAAAATCTGCTTAAATCCAAGCTGTAAGGACTTTCTTTTAGCGCACTGTACAATCTGCTTCAACAATAGCTTGATCCCTAGCTCGCATGGATCCCCATTGAGATGCCCATGATTCCATCACCTTCTGCTGCTTTTTGCTAACTGGGATAACACTTTTGTGGAATACAAGATATTTTACCGTCATTCACTCCCCTCTCACAAAAGCAGCGAGCTCCATAGGAGCCACCACAAGGTCAAGCCACTTCTGAAGGGCCTTACCCTCAACTTTGTCCTCAGCTGCAAATAAAACAATGAAAATTTGGAATTCCAAATATTCGTAGGAAACAACGGGAACGTGCACATAATTGACTGCGCTATGAAAGACTAACAATTGTTATCAAGTCTTAATTCTGTTCAATAAAGCAGAGGATCATGTACCAAGACATCAGCATCACAGTCAAAATTGAAAGGAATGCACAGACGTTTACCTTCAAGCTGAGCACCGAGGCCTTCCAAAACTGTCGGATTCGACCGTACAACAACAAGGGCTACAGAAAGGGCAGACTGCAGCAGATTCCTAACTTCTCTTTGCACAAGATCTATCATGTGACCCTGGGAATGCAGAAGATGGAAATACTTGAGATTGACCTGTATTATTAAATTCCTGAACAGATAGCAAAGAACACTTGACCCACTAAATACCTTCTCATGCATGGACTTCTATCATATTCCCTTTCCTTTGTTGTAAACACGATTGTGAGTTTCCATTAAACATGTTGCATAACAATGCAGCGAGAGCTATACATGCATGCAAAACAAGACCTCCTTTCCCCCACTTAGAATGCTAAGCTACAAGATTATGTCACTATCAGACAATGCAGTACAACACAATTACTGTGTCAAGGAGCCTGAAATAGTGAAATAAAGCTAGAGTTATGCTCCCTCAATTCCAGACAGTATCACTCCGATGCAAATCCAATGGACAACATGAACAACAGGATCTCTGCTAAGCCTGAAGGTCAATATGTTAAGAAAATGAATACTTGAAAGATTTCTCAATACCCAAGATGGCAATGTGTGAGTACCTGTTGTAATGGTGGTTTTTCTTTTGTTTTCTTTTCTTTCTTTTCTTTTTGGTGTGCACGCATGCATGCACAAGAGCGTGTGTGTGCATGCATGTGTGCAAGACATGCACACCCACACAACTATCCATAACCACGTACCCATCCAGGCCCCACACCCATCTACCCAGACATAAATAACAGTGGGTATTCTCTCCCTCCTTCCTCTCCCCTGCATTCATGTGCATGTGTGCGTGCGTGTTGTGCCCTCCTTCCTCCCGCCATCATATTTAGACATGAGCTACAGAGTAGGATCCACATCACCAGCCGAGACGAGGAGGCACGATACATGTGGGTACGCTTGGAGATAGCAGCAGAGAGCTGGATCTACATAGCCATTTGCTACTTCCCACCACGAAGATCTCGATACTCCGGACATGACCGGGAGGAGCCACCCAGAGATAGTGACTCACCCTACACTGTACTCTCAGAGGAGATACTACACTATAGCACTTTGGGTGAGGTCTTCCTTATGGGGGACTTCAAAGGACGCACACAGTCATGCCAGTGTGAGACATATGATATGGAGCAGTCACTGATCATGCGGAGCAGAGGACCAGAGGAGACAGACTTCAGACGAGATTACTCTATCATAGACCACATCTTCACTTTGAGATGCCTGATCGACCAGGCTCGAGTGAGGAAACGGAGATTATATTGCTGCTTTGTCGACTTTCTCAAAGCCTTCCACACAATCCCCAGGGAGATACTCTTCAAACGCCTACTCGACATCGGGGCTCCAGAGGAGATGATATGGGGGATCTATGCCTTATATGAGAGAGTATCGGTAGAGTGAGATGTCCGGGCAGCCTACCAGATCCACTTGCTAGCACCATCGGGGTGAAGCAAGGGTGCCCTCTCTCACCCACACTTTTTGGGCTATACATTGATGAGATAGTGGACTTCATACAGCAGCAGGGAGGGGATGGCATGGATGTACGAGGGACCATGGTCCATATTCTTTTATATGCTGATGATATTGTCTTGGTTTCAGAGTCTGCAGAGGACCTACAGGCTACAGCATCATCTACATGGTCTAGACGACTTCTGCACACATAGAGGGCTATCAGTGAATCTTGGTAAAACCAAGGTTCTGATTTCTCATACATGAGCGCAAGTGAGGAGGCAGAGTTCTTTCACAGCAGCAGGCGGATCCATCGAGGTAGTCAGCTCATATGTATATCTGGGCATGACATTCACAGCAACCTCCGGGGCTTTCTCCATGTCTCAGGCAGCTCGAGATCGTATCACACGAGGATATGTAGCATTAGCTTTGATGGAGAGAGAGTGCCACCAGGCCCACTTTCAGGAGCCCCGCACAAAGGGGTGGCTCTTCGACACTTTGGTCACCCAAGCACTTGTGTACGGAGCAGCCATATGGGGGCCAGGGTTATCAGCATCAGCATGGACAGCGGTAGAGAGACCAGAAGTTCTCATGATTGCCAGACTCATCCACAGCAAACCCTCGGTACCCCATGATATCGTAAGGGCAGAGCTTGCTACACCACCGATGCTAGTAGAGGCACTCTTCCAGACAGTATGCTTACTACAAAGATTCAAGGCATGGATAGAGAACGCATCGCGTACAGAGCTTTCCAGGCATCACGCGACATGGCGTTAGCGGGGGACACCTCTTCATGGTATGCACAGACACGAGATTGGTTGGCCCACCATGGACTTGACATAGACAGACTACCACCAGTATGTTACGACTCCCAAGCCCCCACCTACTCGCTCTCCCACCAGGAGAGGAATAGGATCATCCGTCAGGAGATATGGCATACATACATACAGAGGACATGGGTCAGCCCGAGAGATCCATTGCCACCGAAAAAGCTCTACTATCGTGAGCATTTCCTAGAGATCTCAGATCAGGGCTTCATTGAGACCCCACGTTACATGAAGACATACCTACCACACCACCTCCGTGTTGTCATTGGGCAGCTTCGAGTTTCATCACATCAGCTCGAGATCGAGAGAGGCCGGGCCAGAGGAGTCCCCCAAGAGGAGAGGTGGTGCCCAGTTTGCCATACAGAGATAGAGACCGAGGAGCAGTTAATTACGAGATGCCCAGCACACTTGGACCTATGAGCACAGTTCCAGATTGAGGAGTCACTCCAGTTGTGCATGACCATAGGAGACCAGTGGAGGGCGGGTCGCTATATCACGGCAGCATGTGAGAGACGAGAGCAGATCCTACAGCGCACACGCGGGGCACAGACAGGTACCCAGCAGACTATTACTCAGTTCTTTCTGCGACTTGAGCCACATCAGACACACCAGCCTCCCAGAGGCATAGGACTCACCCTCAAGCAAGCAGCGGCACAGAGAGTGCGACGTAGACCACGTACCAAGGTGGAAAGGTACGTAAGGTACAGTACAAATACGGTACGTATGGAACGTACATTTGTACTGAATGATTTTTAAGGTACGCGACCAGCACGTACCTTTTGAAAACATAAAGAAAAATTTAAAATTCTTGGATTATTCTACATCAGTTGTCTAAAACTGAACTAATCTATTGCCCACAATATATAAAAATGCATTGTATTCAATATAGCCACTATAATCTAACTGTTATCATGATTAAAAATGAATGTAAGTGTTAACATGACAATGATGCAATTTGCAATGCATGCAACAGTCTAACTGTCAACATGCATCCGTAAGCCATCGCCAGTGGCCAGCCTTTAGTTTGTACGTAACTCTGTTTTAATGCACAGATAAGCTCAGAGAGCTCATGACTTATGCTACAGTAACAAGAGTACTGTAACCTGTTCAGAAAGAAGGAAGCATCAAGTCAATAAATACAGTAGCGTAACCTAAATACAGTGTATTGCAACTTAAATACAAAACTCATGTTTAATCAAACTACTAGGCTTCTCTATTTGCATACTACCAAAGTTCTAAACTCACAGAGTTTATCAAGGACATTTCTCCTACAAGATTCGTAATAGATGCAATATGGGACTCAGGAGTGTCTTCAAAGTTCAGTCCAGAGCGAACGCCAAAGAATCTGAATAACATAAAAGTAAAAAAAAAAAAAGGGCACGTACTGTATATTCAGTACGGTACTTTTCCGTACCGAACCTTAAGTACGTACTGAATCATTCAGTACGTACGTACTGAATCATTCAGTACGTACGTACTGATCCTTCCCTGCCACGTACGACTGGGTACCGACGACCACGACTTCATCATGAGGACATCTCTCGCATCAGGATAGCACACGATCACATGATGGCGCATCAGCGTACCACCACCACTTGGGTCGCCCTCTTGCAAGAGGGGTTGAGTCACACGCCGATGTACCATATACTCCACCACCCGCCACCCATCTCTACCAGTTAGGGTATACATATTCACTCCCACATATGCCCCCATGTAGTAGGTGGCCATTATCTGCGGAGTCAGAGCCACGCTCCCCCACACACTACTCTATCTCCACTACTCCATCATTGCTAGGTACACCATCATCTTGCTGTTTCCAGCCTACATAGTTCTTTTTTTGTAGTGAGTACTTTTCTTTTCATCGATACACTGAGATGACCACAGTTGTACATGGTTTTGTCTCATAGGCCAAGTTTGGCCTTTTGGTAGACGTTAAAATGACTTTCTTTCTTTCTTTCTCAATATGTGTGTGTGTGTGTGTGTGTGTGTGTGTGTGTGTGTGTGTGTGTGTGTGTGTGTCCAATAGCCTCTAGCATGAGGGAAGAGAGAGAAAGAAGAAAGTAAGAACGAATGACATTGAGCTTTTTCATGAAGTAACTGATTCATTGATCCAGTGACGTTTCACCAAACCGGAATGGATTGGATAAATATTCGTAAGTTTCAAGTAACATATTATAGATAAGAAAATCCTGAAATGGGGAACGGTTCCATCTCATCCATCTGTTCCTATGAACCAGAAGCCTAAACCGAAGAAATCGTTCCGGCAAATCCTCCGCTACCGTGTAACAGTCCAGATGAACTGGAGTAAATATCTGTGGATACTGCAGATGTAAATCTATGAAAGAAGCTTCTTTTACATATTTGGAATCTCACTCCTCCTCATCCAAAGAAAGATTAGGCCAACGATTAATAGATGAATCAGGTTTCAATTTCGGATTATCTTCACGATAGAGAAAGAAATTTTTAATTTTCTTATTTGATGTCTTTTGAAGGTGCTGCCTTCTCATACCGTAAATGTTGTAAAGCCTCCGCACCACTTCTTTTGTTGAAAACAAGTTGCGTCGCGAAGAAGGAATGTTAGGGTCTAGCTCCCTCCCCCTCTCCCCCCCCCCCTCCCCCCTCCCCTCCCTCCCCCCTCCCTCCCCCCCTTCTCCTTCTCCCTCCCTCCCCCTCTCCCCCCCTTCCCCCCCTCCCTTCCTCCCTCCCTCCCTCTCTCTCCCTCCCCCTCCCTCTCTCTACCTCCCTCCCCCCAGCCCTCCCCCTCTTTATTCACTGATTATGTATTAGCGATCCATCTTTATACAAGCACATAATTTACATATGTTCACCAAGATCATCAGAGCTTTTGAAAAGAATGACCGTTATCACCTGATCTTTGGCCCATGGAAATGCAGACCCTGAATCATCTAAACCTCCTCCTGCTAGTGTTGCAAGTGAAACTGGTCCAATTGATGAATTCAAGCCATACTCTGCAACAGCTTTGTAAGCAAAATCTGTAGCTCTCCTGATATCATCAAGCGCACCAGTTGAAACACGGCCTGAATAGACCACCTCTTCAGCTGCTCTTCCACCTAGGAGTGTGACAAGGTGGCCTCGGATCTCATCCACAAACAGCAAATACCGATCCTCGGCGGTAGGAGGAATGTATGTAAACCCAAGTGTACCACCAGATCTTGGCAAAATGCTTAGCTTCTGGTTGTGAAACATGCATCTTATTGGTGATAATTTATTTAAAATAATTAAAAATCTTATTTCACACAAATCAACTCAATAATTCCTTGACAATATCCTACAGAACAGTCAATGAAAAGGACTTCTTTTGTGGGTGAGATATTACCTCTACTTTCGCATGCCCTGGAAGGAGATTAGCAACTGCTGTACCAACAACTGCATGGCCTGCTTCATGTCTTGCAACAACTCCTTTCTCATTTCCATGAAGAGAAGATCTCTTCTTCTCTATACCCTGTAATAAGTAGACGCAAGAAAAAAAGTGTGAAGCAGGAAGCACTGCACCAAACCATCAACTACAATCTTGTCTATTGTGCCCTCTAAGTGATGTATAAAACTACAACGGAAGATAAAAAAGTCAGGAATATTTGCACGATATTCAAGCTAAAATGAGAATGCAAAATTATTAAAGATTGACACCAACAAAAAAATAAAATCAAAAATCAAACTTTAGTGACAAGAAAACACCAAGGGTACACTAGATCAGAATTATTTTGAAAATTTCAATGTCCACACATGATTGATGCCTAGTACTCACTGCAATGGCACGCTCAACAGCACATGTAAAATCTTCTTTCCCTACTTCTAACTTGTTAGCACGCCCTGCGAGCAAAGCAGCCTCATTGACGAGGTTGGCCAGATCTGCCCTGAGAACAATCAAATCGCAAAGAAATATAGCTCAAATTCTTTTTATCCAATCACTGAAACAATTAAAACAGAGCAAAAAAGTAAACCCTGTGAGTCCTGAGGTGGCTGCTGCAACTGTATTCAGATCCACATCTGCTGCCAAAGGTAGCTTTTTCTTAACTACATGCACATTCAAAATTTCCTGTCTTCCTTGCCTATCAGGAGGTTCTACCTGCCATGAATCCTAAATAAATCAGCTGTGCAGTACTACCAAACAACTCGTGAAATCAAAGGAGTAAACCAACCGTCACAATGCGATCAAACCGTCCAGGCCGCCTCAAGGCAGGATCTAGTACATCTGCTCGATTGGTAGCCCCTAATACTATGACAGTTGAGTTGCTCTCAAACCCATCAAGTTCCTACATGCAAAGCTACTTTGTACCATGAAGTAATGTACATAAAAGATCATCTTTCTCAAGTTCCTGAATTTCTTACAGTCAAAAGTTGGTTCAGAGTTTGTTCCCGTTCATCATTGCTCACAGTGCGAAGACGTCCATCGCGACCCTTGGCAACAGCATCAATCTGGTAGATAACAGCACTTAGTTTCATCCCAAACAGCCTATAGAACCAAGAACAACTTCCAGATAACAACCTCATCGATGAAAACTATGGATGGTGCATCTTTCTTAGCTCTGGCAAATAAGTCACGCACACGAGATGCTCCCATGCCAACATAAAGCTCCACGAATTCACTTGCTGAACAGCTGATAAATGGCACATCCGCTTCACCAGCAACTGCTTTAGCCAGCAAAGTTTTTCCTGTCCCTGGGGGACCAACCTTTAAATATAACCAATTGCATGCAAGTATCAGGAACCTACATGTTTAAAAATAATAATACAATGCATTATCTTATTGAATATCTTATTTTCTAGAAAGAAAAACTGCAATTCCTTACAAGAAGAACTCCACGGGGTGGTCGTGCACCTAGACGAAGATACCGATCTGGGCTCCTCAAAAATTCCTTATTAAAAATTAACAAAAGAATGGGGAGGGGACCATGAAAAATTCAAGATGTAAAAATGTAATAAATTCACTGCAAGAAGTAAAACATTGACAAACATTCATTAAGTTACACTTCTACCAACACAAAGAATCGATTGTGCCTCTAATAAATCCAGTACTCTAGATAAAAATAAATAAGTAATCAGCATCATGTACATTCCTCCTTTTAACTCAAATGATACATAGAAAGTCAAACTTGAGAATCAGGCACACAGCAGAAAGAATATCTAGAGAAATCTGATTTAGTACCAAGGATTGACATTGCACTTTCAAATAACCTCATCGCTTATTTTCTAGCATCAGACTGTTCCTTTTGGAAATTCTTTGTTTATACAATGAACGTAATTATCATTGGGGTAATAGTCTCACTAAATTACTATTGTTCCAAAACTCAGAGGCCCTAACATTACCACAATTTTGTTCTGTCATCTGCGTGCATTCTTCTCAGTAGGTGCTGCATGAATTTATTCTCTGGCAGCATTCTTATACTGTTATCAGAAGTAAGAAGCTCTACATTCATGAGGACATTGAGGAGGCAAAGATGCTCTATATTTCATCAGAAAGCTGATTGCCGCTTGTAGATGGTGAATAAGAGAGTGTGGGTTTAGGGAATGCAATGCACTACTCCTGGAACAGAGACTACAGACACAATAACTTAAGCTTAAGAACTTAGTCATAGGCACATATTAAGATGCTAACAATCAATATCCGATGACTCCATAACACCATAAAATTAGAGGAACACAAGGAAAAGACATGCACCCAGAGAATTTCACAAGACAGACACCAATGGGGCTCCAATGTATCACTCTAGAGCAGTACACTTAACAGTAGGTGTGCAACTTGGCTAACCCAAGCCCAAGTGTACCCTTTGGCCAGCACCTACTGATAGGGACTTCCTTGCTGGGTAGGCTGAGTCAAATGCTACAAGTGCTCTGCGGACAGGGATTATGTGTACAGAGTCTCTCCAAGTGTACTGGTTCATATCCCAGACTATGTGTCTAGGAGGGTCTTCTTCTTCAAGATCTCCTGAAAAGAGAGACTTCAACATATGGAAGCATGACTTGTAAGAGACTCTCCACCTTCATGGTTCTGCATTTTCCTAACATACTTCCTCTAACTCTGCTCTTGTCGCCGCAAGTACGTCCTCAAGCTCTTTGATATGTTCTTCTACGGTTGAGACAGTGGCATCTTTATCCTTTACCCTGCGAACTTCCTTATTCAAATCTTTAGATACCAAAATGCATCGTAAAAATTCGGACATGATAACTTTGATGTGACAGGGAGCGCATGCATCAAGGTCTATAAGCATTTTACAATGCTCCACCATATGGTCTACAACTTTCTGGAACATTGTGGCTGTAACCATCATTTGAAATTGGCCCTATATGGTCTAAAACTTTCTGGAACATTGTGGCTGCAACCTTCATTTGAGATTGGCCCTATATGGTCTACAACTTTCTGGAACATTGTGGCTGCAACCTTCATCTGAGATTGGCCCTATGATTGCTGTGCAATAGAAGGCCGGATGCCTCATTCCCATCTTTCTTGAATTGGGAGAAGGTGAGCGTTGTCGAAGGAGGTGGTACCCATCATCCAAGAGCGGAAGCAAGAACCTGTGGGGATGCCTGGGTAAATCTCGGGAAGTGGAATGAGTATCTAGTCAAACTTCTTTGGGGTGACAAGGGTGCTTGTGGTGGGATGGTCGACAGGAGGAGTCTCTTGCTCCGAGGAGGCAGGTTGGAAGGAGATAAGAATGGACGAGGTTGGGGTGAATGTGAACCCAAGGATGTTGTGAAATGCCGCAAATGCTGCTGGAAGAGAAAGAAAAGCGATAGGGGCGGCAAAGGGATAGAGGACGCAGGCATAGTATCTAAGGTGGGCGGGGAGAGAGTTCTAGGTGGATAGGGGTAAGGGGGAGAAGATTTCGCAGGGGAAGCATGTGTTTCATGGCGAGGAGTAGGCTCCCGGCAATGAGGAGAAGGATAGGAAACGAGAGATGGGCGAAGAGATGTCTTGCGAGGAGAAAATGGTTGTCAAGTAGTCAGACTAAGTAGATCTACCTGCCTTAGTCGAGGGCATCTCTCTTGCATTTTTTGAAGTTGTGTATCCCTGCTCCTTGCCTGGTAATGAGGCTATGGCTGCAACCGATTCCTCCTTGACACTAGCACGCATACGTTTGCACGATGGACTTGGTGGAGGTAGTGAAGAAGGACGAAATGGGGGTTGCTTCAAGCGCAACAACCTCACATAAGGCATCATCGGGATTCCAAATAGCCTGAATGTATGTGCCTTCTTACTTTTTTGTTATATGTACCTCTTCCTTCTTTCTTCTAGTGATTGTTGTAGGAGCCTAAAGTGGGCTTGAACAAGACCAACCTCTGCACAACTTTGGGTTCTATCAACTCTACCGTGAACATCTCAATGCATTAGGTGATTGTGTTGCTCGTGCCTTTGCTTGAGAAGTATCCTTCTGCACATGACTCCATGATGGTCTTTGTCCCAAGGGTTGAGACAAGTAGTTCAGGAGTGATTGTCCCATTGGGAAGAGATGGGATGGTCTTAAAGAGAGTATAGTTCTTGACCAAAGGATTGAGTAGCTATAATTGGCATGGCAATAGCTAAGTGAGCTAATCCCATATGAAAGAGTTCTTTTGTGAATGTCTCTATCAAGTTTCCGACAAGTGTCATGTCAATACATAGCAAAAAATCATCTTGATGCAATAAAAAGCTCATTTGACCTAGATTGTAGATGGGACTTATTTGGTCTTTGGTATCTTCTTCTTTGAGTGTGCGGTCTTCTTTTGAAGCTCTAGTATTGTCTCAAGACTCCAAGGATGCAGATTCTAAATCAACCTCCTACGATCCCTTGTATAAGAAGTCACTAGACTCCCCACTCGGAGAGCTAGTGGTTTCATCTCTACTCGCCTCTTGACTAGAGGTAACCTCTGTTGGGGATAAAGGCCCCAAGGACTCTCCTTTTGTATATTTTGACCCTTCCATGTGAAAGCTCTCTTCGAGAGCTTTCCAGACATATTTTTGTTGTATTTTTTGGACCCCAAATTGGGGAGTTATAGGCATTTACATTATTTTTATGACTTTTGGTCATTGGCCATGTGTGAACATGCCCAAATGACCTAAAAGTCACTTATCAATAAGACTTGGTCCCAAATCTCTCATAACTTGATTGGGACTTCTTCAACTTCAGCTTCTCCATCTTCTTCTCCAAATTTCTGCGCAGGTTTCTCTCTCTACTTTCTCTCTCCTCACGCAGCAGCCCACTCCCTTGGTGTTTGGAGCAACCGAGCACACCACGACGTAACTCTCCGCGGCCTCTTTCAACTGGTATCAGAGCTTTGAGCTGTTCCATCGCGACAAAGTTGCTCAAACTGTTTTTCTACTTCAGCCTATGTTGAGCTTAAGGTGTTTTCTTGCATTTGGGAGAATTTCATCGCGAAAAACCTTCTTTTTTCGCGATAAAAGGGCTGTTTTTGGAGGATTACTTCAGCCCGGAGCAAAGCTGAAGCAAATTTTGTGTTTTTTAGAGAGTTTCATCGCGAAGAATCTCTTCTATTCTTCTTTTTGTATCCCCACAGGTCTTTTTCAGCATCCACATTGCTGATTTTTTCATCTACAGGTCTTTTGTGGCAGAAATTCTCTCATTTTTCAAGTGGGAGGACATGCACAAAGATTGAGGAAGTGCACACTTGTTGGAAACTTATTACAGTAGGTCATTTCTCTGATTTTACAGGTCATATTGCTGCAAAAATTGGGGCTTTTGTGAAAACAAGCACCCATTGCCTTGGTTTTACATCTATGTATGCCTTTTGTGGTTGAAAAACAGCAAATTTGTTGTTTTTGATGCAATTAAAGCTTGCTGGAATTTTCTGAAATTTTCTGCAGAAAATTTCAGAAATTGTTTTTTGTAAGTTTTGAACAGTTTTTGGGCTTAATTTCTCAGCTATAGTCTCCTAAGGTAATTGCGCACAGGACAGCAGGTGAATTTTACCTTTTTGGTGAAATTTTGAAGCTCTTAGTGTGCAAACATGGCCTCTACCTCCTCTGATGTCAAAAGCTTGTTTGAGATCAAGAGATTTGAAGGTAATGGTTTCGATTTGTGGAAAGAGAGAATGTTGGGCATCCTCTTTCTTAAAGATTGTGAAGGGGCTCTTGAGGAAGTCAAGCCTGAAGATATGACAGATGCAGCATGGATGAACCTAAACAAGAAGGCCATCACTTACATCAAGATGGCTGTATCAGATGAAATCTTAGTGGATTTGAAAGGCCTTACAACTGCTTTTGAGGTATGGGAGAAGCTGAAAGCCACTTATGAAAATACCACGCCTGTAAATCAAGTGCATCTTATGCGTAAGCTAGTGTGTATGCAGCTTGATGAGTCAAAAAGTGCGGCTGAGCACTTACCTTTGTTTACAGGTACTCTTTCACAATTGCAGGACTCTGGATTACCTCCATTTGATGATAAGCTTAAGGCCATCTTCTTGTTGATGACCTTACCTGATTCGTGGGAAACATTGGTTGTTTCACTTTCGAATAGCCCCAGTCTTACCTTTGATGGTGTAAGGGGTTCTATTTTGAATGAGAAAATCAGGAGGAAAGCTAGTGGAGAGGGCAGTGGTTCAGCCAATGTGGCTAGAGGAAGAACAGAAAAGAAAAGTGGAAATGTACAGAGGAACAGGAGCAAAAGCAAAGGAAAGGCTGAAGTGACTTGTTATCAATGTGGTAGGAAAGGTCACAAGAAGCCTGATTGCAGATTCTATAAAGCTGAACTAGAAAGAAAGAAGAACACAGGTGACCGGAAGAAAAAGGACACCAAGAATGAAGCACATGATACCTCAAAGGACAAAGACAAAGAGAAGGCCAATGTGGCCTCTAGTGTCATCATTGAGGAGCTATCAGATGCAGAAGATATACTTTGTGCTACTATGGAAGCAGAGCATGCTGAAGTTATTGATCCTTCTATTAATATTCATGCACAAGATATGCAGATCACAAAGAGGGATTTGATTGATGCCTTGCTTACTGTGAATGATGCTTTGTCACAAACATGGATTGTAGATTCAGGTGCATCGTTTCAAAGTAACTCCTATTAAGGAGTGTTTCACTACCTTTCATGCAGGCAGCCATGGACATGTATATCTTGGAAATAACCATGCTTGTTCAATTGAAGGTATTGGCACAGTGCATCTCACAGTGGATGGTACCAATGAGCTGGTTTTGCATGATGTAAGGTATGTACCAAGCATCAAGAAAAGCTTATTGTCTGTTGGGCAAATGGATATGCATGGATATAGTACCCTCTTTGAGAAGGGGTCATGGAAGCTTATCAAAGGCTCTAGGCTGATTGTTAAAGGTACAAAGAAAGGGACTCTTTATTGCTTGCATGGTAAAGCCTTGCTGGGCAAGTTTATTGCTTTGGCTGAAATCCATTCACATATGGAATTATGGCATAAAAGGCTTGGTCACATGAGTCAAAAAGGCCTTGATAAACTATGTAATTTGGACAAGTTTGATGCTAAAGGCTCAAAACTTGATTTTTGTAATGAATGCCAATATGGTAAGCAAGTAAAGAATTCTTACTACTCTGGTGTCTCTCGTAAGTCTAATGTGCTTGATCTTGTTCATTCTGATGTTTGTAGCATGCCCACAAAATCTATGGGGGGTGCTCTTTACTTTGTTTCTTTTGTAGATGATTACTCTAGGAAGCTTTGGGTATATTTGTTAAAATCTAAAGATGAAGCCTTTGCTGCATTTAAGAAATTTCATGCATTTGTGACCACTCAAACAGGTAGAAAGCTAAAATGCTTACGTACAGATAATGGGGGTGAGTTTACAAGTGCTGAATTCAATAGATTTTGTGAAAATCTTGGTATTAAGAGGGAGCTAACAGTCCCATACAGCCCCTCTTCCAACGGTGTGGCTGAAAGGTATAATAGGACTTTATGTGAGAGGGTGAGATGCATGCTGTCCACAGCTAATCTCCCTCATGGATTTTGGGGAGAGGCTTTGAAAACTGCAGTTCATGTTTGCAATCGATCCCCTCATATGTCCTTAAAAGGTGGCATTCCAGAAGAGGTTTGGTCTGGCAAACCAGCTTCATATGACCACCTACGCATCTTTGGTTGCGATGCTTTTGTGCATATAAGGCCTGAGTTGAGAAGCAAGTTAGATGCAAAGTCCATGAAAGGAATCTTCATGGGTTATGGAGATGAAGGTGAAATGGGCTACAGGATTTGGCTACCTCAACTCAAGAAGGTAATACGCAGCCGAGATGTTGTATTTAATGAGGCAAGGCTGCTCAAAAACAATTGTGCCTCTAAAGATGACCATAAAAGAGTCAAATTTCAGCATGTACAGCCACCAGTTAAATCTGATATGGACCCTCGGGATGCACCACATATGGCTGGAAATGACAATGAGCCCATGGTTATTGAGCCAGATGATGCTGGACAGCAAAATGATGCTCCTGAAGGGCATATGCAGCCACCTATTCATGCTGAAAACAGGGCTGGAAATGATGTACAGCAGCATGTTAACAATGAAGAAGTTAATGTACCTCCTGATGTAGATCCATTGCCTGGTAATGTTGATCATTGGGTAAGAAGATCTATACGTCCTAGGAGGCGAGTGAATAGATATGATCCCTCTATACATTATATTATGTTATCAGATGAGGGTGAGCCTCTTACTTATAAAGAGGCAAAGCTATGTGAGCACAAGAAGAAGTGGGAGTTAGCCATGCAGGAAGAGATAAAGGCCTTGCATGCAAATGATACTTGGGATTTGGTTGAGTTACCCAAAGGAAGGAAAGCCATTCCAAACAAGTGGGTGTACAAAATCAAAACTGTTGATGGCAAACCCAAGTATAAGGCAAGGCTGGTTGCTAAGGGATATGCCCAAAAAGAGGGCATTGATTTCCAAGAAGTGTTCTCTCCAGTGGTGAAAATGACCACTTTACGTGTGTTGTTTGCTCTCACAGCTGCCTTGGATTTGGAATTATTCCAAATGGATGTTAAAACAGCCTTTTTGCATGGTGATTTAGATGAAGAGCTGTACATGAAACAGCCAGAAGGATATGCCATCCCTGGAAAAGAGCATCTGGTATGCAAACTGAAAAGGAGCTTGTATGGGCTGAAACAGGCCCCCAGACAATGGTATAAGAAGTTTGATGCATTTATGCTCAAACATGGGTTTAAAAGAAGCCATGCAGATCATTGTTTGTACACGAAAAAGGATGAAGATGGCAGCCCAATTATTCTTGTACTGTATGTAGATGATATGCTGCTGGCTGGGAAGAAAAAGAGCACTCTGAATGCTCTAAAACAGCAGCTGAACTCTGCATTCTCAATGAAAGACCTTGGGGAAGCTGAGCATATTCTTGGTATGCGTATAAAAAGGGATAGACAGCAGCATACTTTGCAGGTATCCCAAGAAAAGTACATTGAAAAAGTGCTGGACAGATTTAATGTGGCTGATGCTAAGCCTCTTGGAGTGCCATTGCAGCCACATGTTAAGCTTTCCAAGGATGACTGTCCCAAAAATGATGATGCAGCCAGTTACATGAAGAGTGTTCCATATGCATCAGCTTGTGGTTCACTTATGTATGCTATGGTTGCCACTCGGCCAGACATTGCTCATGCAGTGGGAGTTGTTAGCAGGTTCATGGCTAATCCTGGTAGAGCTCATTGGGAGGCAGTCAAATCTATCTTGAGATATTTGAAAGGGACCAAAAGTAAATGCTTATGTTATGGAAAGGGTCCATTGGAGTTAAAAGGATTTTGTGATTCAGACATGGCAGGTGATGTGGACACGCGCAAGTCCACAAGTGGCTATGTATACATCCTTGCAGGTGGAGCTATTTCATGGTGCTCTAGACTTCAGAGGATAGTTGCACTATCTACTACAGAGGCTGAATATATTTCAGCCACAGAGGCTTCCAAAGAAGCCATTTGGTTAGCTCGGCTCTGCAGTGAGTTTGGGATGCTTGAAAAGGCACCTCTTCTTGGATGCGATAGCCAGAGTGCCATATGTTTGGCAAAGAATGCCATGTTTCATGCTCGCACAAAGCATATTGATGTGAGATATCACTTCATCAGAGAGGTGTTAGAGGATGGCCTGATCACTTTGATCAAGGTCAATACTTCACAGAATCCTGCAGATGCTCTCACGAAGTGTCTACCCAAGGCACAACATCAGCTATGTATACAGATGGTGGGAGTTACTTAGCTTAAAGGAGCCTCCTTGGTCCTTTAAGTGGGAGGTTGTTGGGGATAAAGGCCCCAAGGACTCTCCTTTTGTATATTTTGACCCTTCCATGTGAAAGCTCTCTTCGAGAGCTTTCCAGACATATTTTTGTTGTATTTTTTGAACCCCAAATTGGGGAGTTATAGGCATTTACATTATTTTTATGACTTTTGGTCATTGGCCATGTGTGAACATGCCCAAATGACCTAAAAGTCACTTATCAATAAGACTTGGTCCCAAATCTCTCATAACTTGATTGGGACTTCTTCAACTTCAGCTTCTCCATCTTCTTCTCCAAATTTCTGCGCAGGTTTCTCTCTCTACTTTCTCTCTCCTCACGCAGCAGCCCACTCCCTCGGTGTTTGGAGCAATCGAGCACACCACGACGTAGCTCTCCGCGGCCTCTTTCAACCTCTACTATCTCAAGATTTGCGGCAGTATCTTTGGTATGAGATGCTACTAGTGTTTCTTGCACTTCATGGGTAGCTTACTCTTGGCCGACATTACTATGCTCTGAAAATGAATGTTCGGAACCTCCCTCAAATGAATGCCTAAACTCTAAAGCAATCTCCAGCTCACCTCCTTAGATTAACTTGACGATGCCATAATGGATCAAGGATGTTACATTCTCTAGTTGATGAAACAGGTGTCACAAGCGGGTGGTGCCCCAGTGGTGGATATAAGATGCAAGGGAAGTAGTCACTCAATGAAGAAGTGGTTTGCAAGGGATTGGTCACCAGAGGGTGGTCACCTAAGCGGTGGAGGGCTTTGGAGGTAGCTTTCAAGATAGAAGGAAGTAGCTTGCAAGAGGGATCACCTAATCCATGGAGAGGGTAGTATACAAAGCGTGATGAGATTGAAAGAGATTAGTCTCCCACGTGGATAGTGAGTAGAGCAATGGTATATGTCAAAGGATGGTCACCAAAGAGGATGGATGTCAGGGAAGCACTAGATTGTGCTCTCTGACTGGACTATACAAGATTTCGCAAATACACTTATGATTACAAGAACACCCACGCAGGGAAAATGATACAAGAATACGTGACCGATACAATACGTCCCACAACCCGGGACCGATAGGTACGGAAAACTGGACTAGAGATGATACATGAGATCCCCGGGATCGTAGGTAAGAAACAAGATATCTCGATTACAAGAAATCCCTTCAAGGATATGAACTAAATACAAGAAATAACTAGAAAGGATCTCGTACTACGAGATTACAACAAGACAAGAAAGGATGTCCACGATACAAGACTGGACAAGACTAGAGCAAGAGAGAAGACTAGAACTTGAACTAGAACTTGAAAGTACTTACTTGGTGATCAGGATCCCTTGAGCTCCCAAGACTAGCATCCACAAGACTGATTATGAATGTGGCCAACCCCTCCTTATATAGTTTTCCCAAGGGCGGTTACAAGTTGATGATGTCATCAATGATGTCATCAACGGGAAACAAGACCTTCGGGTGTCAGAATTCAGCAAACAGATAGTCGACCTTGGTGTTTTGGAACGTTCCGGACGCAATGGAAGCATTAGTTTGTCCAAAATCTTAAGCAAACATGACATATAGGAAATTCACATGGAATCTAAGGTTTAAGATGGTTTTCTTTGTGTCCATGACATCACCTCCCCCCTCAAGCGACGAGTTCCACAAGGAGCAGCCATGTTCTCTAGCTTGGGTTTCACTGGATTCTTCTTATGGAATTCACGAACCTTCATTTTTGCCCTCTGAAGGTTTTCTATTAGCTCCAAAGTATGATCACTGATATCATACATTTTCCAATGAATAACGCATTCCAATCTTCCTCGAGAGATCCTTGAATTTAATACATGCAAAACCTCAAATTCTTCATGATCCTTAATCTTGAAAGGTGGTGAAGGACTGGGCCTCCCTTGAGCTTCCTTGAGTTCTTCATGCGGTAGATCCTTTGAGCTTCTAGTGGAATGTTGTGGTGTTTCCAAGATCTTTGATGGAGAGCGTTGAGTAAGCACACCTGCTTGATTGAGCATGAACTCCTCCTTATCCTTTACCTTCTTGATATCTTCATAACATGTATACTCCATATCATTTGTAATGACTTTTTGGGCTTCAAAGATTCTTGATTCGGATTCCTGAGGAATAGTGTCTTGATTATTCAACACTTCTAGCTCTTGGACTTGGCTTTCTTTGAATAATTGATAACATCCTCCAAGGTATTTGCTTGAGGCATGGATAGCAAGAGATATTTGACTTTAGGATTGAGGCCACTTCGAAACTGATTAACCATGTAGTTTTCTTGATATATAGTTCCACGAAACAACATCTTGATATTCGAGCCATAGCTTGAAACTAATCGATCATATTGTTGTAGCAGTCTTTTCATCTCTTGGACATGTTCAATCAAGTCCTTTATGGTAGATTGAATCTCCTTGCATAGGGAATCCATGGTGCTTGGTCTTGATGAAGATAGTCTTGCCAAAATGTCAGGGGAGCACTAGATTGTGCTCTCTGACTGGACTATACAAGATTTCGCAAATACACTTATGATTACAAGAACACCCACGCAGGGAAAATGATACAAGAATACGTGACCGATACAATACGTCCCACAACCCGGGACCCATAGGTATGGAAAACTGGACTAGAGATGATACAAGAGATCCCACAACCCGAGATCGTAGGTAGAAACAAGATATCTCGATTACAAGAATTCCCTTCAGGGATATGAACTAAATACAAGAAATAACTAGAAAGGATCTCGTACTACGAGATTACAACAAGACAAGAAAGGATGTCCACGATACAAGACTGGACAAGACTAGATCAAGAGAGAAGACTAGAACTTGAACTGGAACTTGAAAGTAGTTACTTGATGATCAGGATCCCTTGAGCTCCCAAGACTGGCATCCACAAGATTGATTATGAATGTGGCCAACCCCTCCTTATATAGTTTTCCCAAGGGCGGTTACGAGTTGATGATGTCATCAATGATATCATCAACTGGATACAAGACCTTCGGGTGTCAGAATTCAGCAAATAGATAGTCGATCTTGGTGTTTTGGCACGTTCCAGACACAATGGAAGCATTAGTTTGTCCATAATCTTAAGCAGACATGAGATATCGGAAATTCACATGGAATCTAAGTGTTAAGATGGTTTTCTTTGTATCCATGACAATGGAAAGCAAAGAAACAGTCAAAGAGGGTGGAAAGCAGAGAAGTGGTCAATGGTTGCCTAACGATATTCGTCAGGTGGGTGGAAAGTTGTCAGATGATATCGCCTAGGTGAATGGAGAACACCTGTTTGGAGATCAAAGAAGGTAATCGCACATGTGATCATTGGAGGACATTGGAAGGGGCAATTGAAGGGGGGATAAAGGCGAATATGAAGAAGTGAGGGTCCATGACGAAAGTTGTTTGCCAAAGGGAAGATTGCAAAAAGCTTGTGGGGAGAGATGATTGCCAAGGTAAAAGGTAAGGACTCACCAAGTTAAAGGGTAAGTGAAATAGGGAGAGAAGGGTAAGTGAAACGAGGAGAGAAGGGTAAGCAAAATGGGGAAAGTAGGGTAAGCGAAATTGCAAGAGAAGGAAGATGATGATGGAATTGACCTAGGTCAAAGAGATCGTTCAAGATACAATTGTACTTACCCCAAGACTTTAGAAGGGTGAAGTTGAGTCTCCCAAGCAAAATGGAAGAGTCCATGTGGTTAGCCAAAATGAGGTCACCCAAGAAGGGATGTTGAAGAGAGTCTTTGTTAGATCTTCCAAGATCCTCCTCGTTGGACAAGACAAGAAACAATCCAAACAATCCATATTCACAAACAAAAGATGGACGGACATCAGACTCACCTCCCAACCATAGAGCCAATACCGGCTCACCCTCAAGTCTGGAGCCTACAACCAAGTAGGCAGCCACCTCCAAGGGACTTGCATTCCATACCAAAGCCCCCCCCCCCCCCCCCACCAGTACGGGTGACGAGACTCTGCCTAAGGGCCAAGTGTCCAAGTCCCTCCTACGAGGAATGTCTCAGAAATGATCCCATGGTTCCTATTTGTAAGCTCAAATGAGGTGGTGGCCCACTTCACATTGAGCAATCGATTCATATTTGGCCTCACACTTTTAACTACATGCGCCCATCTAAATGTCCTTCAATTTTGGGGACATAATATTTCCCCCTTATTTCTAATTGTTGTCCCCAACAATGTCCTTGGCTAAAGACCAAGAATCCAATCTGTCGACAACCTAACTAATGTCATAGGAGCACTAGATTGTGCTCTCTAACTACAGTAGAAAAGATTTCGGAAATACACTTCTAATTACAAGAACACCTATGTAGGGTAAATGATACAAGAATACGTAGCTTATACAAGATGTCCCACAACCCGGGACTAATAGGTATGAATAACTGGACCAGAGATGATACAAGACGTCCCACAACCCGAGACTGATAGGTTAGAAGCAATATCTCTAGGTTACAAGAACTCCCTTCAAGGAGATGATCTAGATACAAGAAATAACTAGACAAGATCTCGTACTACGAGATTACACGAAAACAAGGCTAGATGTCCAAGAACTAGATTAAACAAGACTAGAACAAGGAACAAGACAAGAACTTGAACTAGAACTTGAAGAGTACTTACTTGGCGGTCATGACTCCTTGAGCTCCCAAGACTGGTCTCGGCTTCATTGGTTTTTTTTCTTATAAAACTCTAAAACCTTGATTGGTGCTCTCTGAAGGTTCTTTGCAGGTTCCCAAAGTGCAATCACTGATGTCATATCCTTTCCAATGAACAAGGTACTCCAATCTTCCTCTGGGATATTCTTGAATCTAGGACATGCTCGACTTTGAATTCTTCATGATCATCAATCTCGATAGGTGGTGAAGGACTAGGTCTCTCCTCCCTCAATGGTGAAAACTGATATGGTTCCAACATAGATACATGGAAAACTAAATGTATTCTCATGGTACTTGGTAACTGGAGCTTGAAAGTGACTGGATTAATCTTGGCCAAGATGGTGAATGGACCGAATCTCTGATAGTCTAGCTTTGCACAAGGCCTGGAAGTCTACATATTATTTCCAAATTCCAAGTAACCGCACTTTATCCCCAATGTGATAGGATGGATTTTGAACACGATGCTGATTTGCATAATACTTATATTGTTCTTGAGCTCTATGGATCTCTTCCTTGAGTTCTTTATGAATATCCATGAGATATTGGGCCTTATCTTTGGCAGCTAGGTTCTTGACATGATTTGAGCATTGTATATCCATCCTTGGATGCAGTGTTGCATACGCAACGCGTTGCGAACCTTCGCAACGTACGCAACGCAACGCCGCGTTGCGTACGCGTTCGCAACGCGTTGCGTATATTTTTAAAAAAAAGGGCCCTTCCAGCGGGCCGAAAACGGCCCGCTGGAGGGCCCTTTGTCATTTCATTCCAGTGACCAGTCTTCCAGAGCAGTGAGCACAGCGCGGGCAGAGACAAGTCGAGAGAGAGAGAGAGAGAGAGAGAGAGAGAGAGAGAGAGAGAAAGAGAGAGAGAGAGAGAGAGAGAGAGAGTTTACAGCAGTCAAGAACTTTCAACCATCATGCCTAGAGCTAAACAAGGTTGTTGGCAATATGTCACGAGCCAAGGAAAGTTTGGAACAGGAGGTAGTGAGAGATGGACCTGCAATTTGTGTGGGTACAAAGGGACAGGAGGGGCAGATAGAATAAAAGCACATTTAGCACGTTTTGGAGGTATAGGAGTTGGTCCTTGCTCTAAACCAATGCCAGAGAAGATGAAAGAAGAGCTTTTGGAATGGGTTGCAGCACGGGAAATGAGAAGAGGGGTTAGAGCATCAACAGAAACACTTAGTAGTGCACAGAGCTCTATTCCTCCAGGACATTCATCCCATGCATCTCAAGGGGAGTTTCCTTCAGCCCCTCTTGTTGAGGACTTGGAGACAGAGGAGGTAGCACATGCATCAGGGCAGCAGCAAAAGAGACCACGGGAGAGTCAGAGCATTGCTACAGGTCGTGGCAGCCTACATGCATCATCCATACGGGCTAGTTTGCAAAAGCAAGGGAAGCAGGAGGCCACCCAAGGTATTATGAGGCTCTTCATTAAATGTGGTTTAAGTTTTAATGTGGTGCGCACTCCCGCATGGAAAGAGGCCATGAAAATGGTGAGTAGGCTTGGGATTGAGTGGGAAGGGCCTTCTTATGAAGAGCTAAGAGGAAGTGAGCTGAGAAGAACAAAAGAAATTGTGCAAAAGCAATTGGAGCCTATGGCGGATACCTGGAAGAAATATGGCTGCACTTTGATGTGTGATGGATGGACAGACATTAGGAAAAGAAATGTATATAATATACTTGTTCATTGTTGCAAAGGTACCATGTTCCTACGTGCCATTGATGCATCTACTCCAGGCCTATCCATCACAGGGGAGTACATTTTTGGACATATCAGACAGGCAGTCTTGGAGATTGGAGTGCAGAATGTTGTCCAAGTCATAACGGACAACGGAAGTAATTGTGTTTCCATGGGGCGGATGTTAGAGAAGGAGTTCCCATCCATTGTATGGACTCCATGTGCAGCTCATAGCATAGACTTATTGATTGAGGATGTTGGGAAGGTCCCTTGGATACATGATATTTTTTCCACATGTCAGAGAGTGGTCACCTTGTTCACGAAGAGGCCAAAGTTGCTTTCCATTTTCAGATCATACAGTGATTTGGAGCTTCTTAGGCCAGCAAAGACTAGATTTGCTTATATGTGCATTGTGATGGAGAGATTGCTTCGAGTGAGGCAATCACTTATGCAGACAGTTGTTTCTCAGGAGTGGCTTGCATGGAGTGGCCATACATGCAGTAAAGCAGAGTCAGTACGCATTACATGTTTGAGTGACAGTTTTTGGAGAGAGGTAGAGGCTTTGGTGGGAGTGATGCAGCCTCTATACTCCATGCTACGCATTGTTGACATGGAGGGGAGTACTATAGGCCTCGTTTACGAGTATATGGACCGTGTTGGGGAGTCCCTTGGTCGATGCACTTCTATTTCTTCAGACAGGTATGCCATATGCATTTTGATAATGTTACATTCAAATTTTATTATTCTTATTTATATTACCAATCATCAATGACATGTCACCTGCATTCACATTGATTCTTGATTCTTGACTCTTGGATAAATAGGCTTGATGAGATTAGATCTATATGGAGGGATCGATGGGGTTGGTTCCATCGTCCGATTCATGGTATGGCTCACATTCTACACCCATTATGGAGAACTGAGAGGCAGATGTTGGATCATGAGCTTGACAGTGCATGGACTTCATACATATGTAGATTATATCATGATGATATTGATATGCGCTTGACACTTGAGGATCAGCTCCTACTATTCCGGAACTATGGGGGTAGTTTTGGGAAAGATACCGCCATGCTCCGGTCTAGTCAGTTGTCACCTGTGTCTTGGTGGGAGAAATATGGCCTATCTGCACCTGAGTTGGTAAGTAGTAAGTACAAACTTCTAAGTTTCATTTAAATTTTAATTCATAATTTTGAACTCATAATTCAAGCAAATAATGCATACTTTTTATGGAACATGCAGAGATCAGTTGCCATCCGCGTTCTTTCACAGGACTGTAGCGCTAGTCCATGTGAAAGAAATTGGAGCACTTGGGCCCTCTTCCACACAAAGAAGAGGAATCGCTTATCTACTGCACAGTTGGAGCGGCTAGTATATTGCCACTGCAACTTGCGCCTTTTGGAGAGCGGAGGTCATACAGCAGATGTGCGACAGGTCAACATTGACCACATTGACATAGAGAAGGTCCATGAGATGCCTACTATACCTTCAGAGGAGTTGGACCTTTACAGCATGTTATATCAGGAGTTGACCGAGCCACAGCATCAGACTCGCTCCCAGAGACGTACTCGATCCCGAGCCGTAGCATTTGCAGGGGCCTCTACTAGTTCCGCTCCACATGGTAGAGAGGATGAGGATGAGGATGAGGATGAGGATGAGCCTGATGAGGATGAGTTTTCATCAGATACTGAGTCAGATTCTGATGATTGACTCTTGGACTGACTTATATTTGTATATTTATTTGGACATGTCACATGAGTCATGACTCATGACTGATGAGTCATTGATCAGTCATCAGTGGTTATGGACATTGGATATGTATTTATGACATCAGACATTTAGATGATAGTATGATTGTCTTGACTCTTGACTTTTATTTTGACTCTTTGAGATGACTCATGTACCTAGATTTTGCATTATAATTGATTATTGTATTTTGTGGCATGTGCTCATTGCTCACTTCCAAGTTCCATCTCCATTCTTGTCACTTGAGTATTTGAGTTTTAAGGGTGATTTGTGAATTTATTGAGTATTCCTATGAAGTTTGAAATGTGATCTATATTAAAAGTTAATGTGCATTCACATTGTGATCAAATTTCTAAGTTGAAATGCAGGTCAGGTGTCGACGTCAAATGATCTATATATGAAATGTTTAAACGTTGATATATAATGCTTATGTGTGTTTTTGCATATATTAAAGCATTTATAAGAGGATTTATACAGTTAGGGTATTGAAAATCTAAAAAAATAATAAAAAATTGATAAAAAAAATTGAATTATAGGCAACTTTATCGCAACTTTAGGTTCGCAACTTCATCACGTTGCTAACGCGTTGCTAACGCGTTGCCTACGACGTTGCCATCCCGTTGCTAACCACACTGCTTGGATGTTGTCCATAATTTGCAAAGAAGGGAGTTTGCTTAGTAGATGTATGAACACTTTTGTTATAGGCAAACTCTGCAAAGGGTAAAAGCTCAAACCAATCATTTTGATAATAGTTGATGGTGCAATGGAGATATTGTTCTAGGACATGATTCACCTATTCTGTTTGTCCATCAGTATGTGGATGATTGGCTGTAGATAGTTTAACTTGAACACAAAGGAGTTTGCAAAGATTGTTCCAAAAGCTGGATATGAACTGCGGACCTCAATCACTCACAATATCATCACGCAATCCATGAAGCCTAAAGATGTATCTGAGAAAAAGTTTAGCAGTGGCTGCTCTTGTGATTGCCTTGGTAGCTTCAATGAAGTGTGCCATCTTTGTAAATCTATCCACTATAACACGAATGGCATCATACTTATTTGACTTTGGTAGATCTACGATGAAATCCATAGATAATGAAGCCCATGGCCTTTCTGGAATAGGTAAAGGTTGCAAGATACCATGAGGTTTATGTCGCGGTACCTTAGATCTATTGCAAGTGTCACAGGTAAAAATATATATCCTTTGACTTCCTTCCACATTTGAGGCCACCAAAAATCCATTGTTATCAGTTGTATTGTTTTATTCACTCCAAAATGTCCTCCTGCAAGGTTGTCATGACGTTGTTGAAGTACTTTGATCTTGGGCTTTCATGGAGGGACATACAATAGGTTCTTATAGAATAGTAACCCATCCTTTTCCTAAAATTCGTTTACTTCTTGGACTTTTCCTTCCTGAATTTTCTGCTTAACGTTATAAAACAATTCATCTTGTGGTAGATTCTCACAGATCACATGATTCAAGGCTGAATCTTCGTGATGGCTTGAAGAGATAGCTGCTAACTAGAGATGCTCAGGCTTGAGTAATACACTCTCTTGTTGATCAAAGGCCTCTTCACCTTCTTCGGTGCAAGGTAAGATCTTCTGAACAAGGCATCTGACTGACATTTTTGACGTCCTGGACGGTATGTGATGACAAAGTCGAACCTGGATAAAAAGTTACTCCATTGAGATTGCCTTCTATTGAGGATGCGAGTGGTCATAAAATACTCTAGGTTCTTGTGATCTGTATACACAGTAACTTTATGAGCTTCTCCTTCTAGATGGTGATACCAAGTATCAAACGCATCCACTATGGCAAGAAATTCTTTATCATGGATTTCATAATTAATCTTTGAAAGGGAAAATTTCCTTAAATGATATGCAATTGGATGTAGGTGTCCATCATCTCCATATTGGGATAGAATGGCCCCTGGGGCAAAGTTTGATGCATCTGTCTCTAGGAAGAAGGGCTTGCTAGAATCCGGATGAACTAGAATTGGAGCAGTGGTGAATGTTGATTTCAAGGTCTGACAGTCTTTTTCTGGTTCTTCGGTCCATGAGAATTTCCAGTTCCTTATAAGCTTGGTAAGAGGTGTCACTATCTTGGAGTAATCTTTGATGAATATCCTCTAGAAATCGGCAAACCCTAGAAAACGTTGTATATCTCGAACACAGGAAGGTGGTTGCCAATCAAGGATTGTCTTGATCTTCTTAGGGTCCATAAAGATTCCTTTCTCTAATACAATGTACCCTAAAAGCTCCACTTTTGTCTAATGGAAAGAATACTTCTCCAATTTTGCATATAACCCTTTTTCTCTTAGTTTCCCTAGGACTATATTTACGTGATATTCATGATCCTCTAGATTTTTGGAGAATATCAGGATATCATCGAGATATATTACCACGAGGTCATCTAAATATTCTCGAAAGATATCATTCATCATATATTGAAAGACAACTGGAGCATTTGTGAGACCAAACGGCATAACTACATATTCAAAATGCCCATATCTTGTTTGAAATGTAGTCTTCCATTCATCTCCTTCTTTGATCCTGACAAGATTGTAGGCTCCTCGAAGGTCAATCTTCGTGAAGAATTATGCTTTTTTGAGGCGTTCCAAGAGTTTTGATATAAGTGGTAGAGGATATCTATTCTTTATTGTGACTTTATTCAACCCACGATAGTCTACGCACATTCGGAGAGTCCCGTCCTTCTTCACAAATAGGATAGGGGCTCTTGCAGGAGACTTCGAGTGTTTGATAAACCCCTTGGCTAGATTCTTATCAATATTCATGCATAATTTTGTAAGTTCCTCTCGGGATAGTCTATGATTGGCCCGAAGGGTGGTTGTGCTCCCGTTTGAAGTTCTATGGCACAATCATAAGGTCTATGCTCTGGGAGGATATCTCCATTCTTCTTTTCAAAAACATCTTCAAAATCTTGGTATTGGTTAGGTAGCTTCACTAAATCGTGCTCTTGAGTTCGTATGGCATAGATCGTATATGTCGATTCCTTCCTTACTGCATGTATGAAGGCCTTGGCTCCGACATATGTCGGGTTCTTTTGGATATCTCGACGGATGATTTTATTCTTTTCCCAATTAATGTCTGGATTATGTTTCTTTAACCAAGGCATTCCAATGATAACTAGATTTACTCGACTCGATATTACATTGAAACATATGTGGGATTCATGGTCACCAAGGTATACTCTTAATGGTGTGGTTTCAATGGTTATATTCTCAGATGCTAGAGGTCGTCCATCTACTACTTCAACTCCTACTGGTTTGTTCTTTCGAAGTATAGGAATTCCATGTTTCTAAACCAATCCTTCATCGATGAAACATGAGGAAGCCCCTGAATCTACTAGGGTTGTAAGGGAAAGGGTCTTCTTGGGCAAGATTAACTTGACAGGTGCAAGACATGTTTCTATGGGTGTAGCTTGAATTAGGAGACCCTTTCTTATATCATGGTCCAGCTGTAAGATCTCTTTTACAACTAGACTTTCTAGTTTCCCTGCTCTACAAGGGTGGTTGCGACTCTAGAGTTTGCTCTCTTATTGGGACAATTTACTTCAATATGTCCAGGGTTTCCTCAATAGAGACATAACTTGTTATCTCTCCCTCTCTGTTTCTCTTGTGGTGTTAGATGTTGGAATCTAGTTACATCTGTTTGCATAGGTTCAATCATAGACTATCTTTAGGAGTGGATTGGAAGGCTTTCCATTGGCGAGGTCTTTCTTCTACTTGTTTTTCTTGTTTCCTTTCAAAAAGTCAGTTATCACATTGAATAGCTTGCGTGATGTATTCATTCAATGTCCTAACCTCTGGCATCGTGGGCCGAAGGTCCATCACATCATCTCTTAAACCCAATCTAAATTGGCTTATGAAATAATCTTCATACCAAGTGAGACCACATATTAACTGCCTTAATCCTAATGCATAGGTAGAGGTAGGGCAGTTACCTTGACGTAGCTTTCGAAGTTTTGTTTCTACCACTCGACTTGTGTCTGCATCTCCAAATGTGGCAATGAGTTCTTGAAGAAACCCCTCATAGTCCTAAAGTGCTGTCATATTCTTCTCCAAGATTGGGGCAAACCATGATAATGCTTGGCCATAGAGCAAAGTTCCAATAAACCCAACCTTGGATGCCTCGTCAGGGCATCTATAACGTTCCATACGGATGTACAATTTAACTTGCTGGAGAAATCGGCAAAACTTAGTGCGATCCCCATTGAACTTTTTTGGCATGCAACTCTTGGGTTCCTTCATGAAGGATGTACTAGGCCGTCGATTCACTTGAATACTCCCTTGATTTGCTTAAAGATTCTCGATTCGTTCTTGTAATTCTTGGAGGAGTGCACCTACATGCACCGGATGTCCTATCTCGACTTGTGCTTGTCCATGAGTTACGTCCTTGACTTGCTATTGGAGACTCTGAAGTGATGCTACAATCTGTTCATAAGCGTTCTCCATGATGCCTGGTCTTGGATAAAAGCTAGTCTTGCTGTCAGGGGAGCACTAGATTATGCTCTCTGAATGCAGTAGACAAGATTTTGGAAATACACTTTTGATTACAAGAACACCCACGTAGGTAAATGATATAAGAATACGTAACTAATACAAGATGTCCCATAACCCGAGAGTGATAGGTATGAATAACCGGACTAGAGATGATACAAGACGTCCCACAACCCGAGACTGATAGGTTAGAAGCAAAATCTCTAGGTTACAAGAACTCTCTTCAGGGAGATGATCTAGATATAAGAAATAACTAGACAAGATCTCGTACTACAAGATTACAAGCGAACAAGGCTAGATGTCCAAGAACTAGACTAGAACAAGGAACAAAACAAGAACTTGAACTGGAACTTGGAGTACTTACTTGGCGGTCATGACTCCTTGAGCTCCCAAGATTGGAATTGGCAAGACTGAGTATTCAAGACGTAGCTTGTGCATGTATGTAGGGTATGGAAGTCATCATATATTCCATTGGCTGAACCAAGGAGGCCGAGGTGTGAAGGACTCTACTCTCTATGTGCAATCTTTGTAAATGAGTGCTATGCCAAGATGGAGAGAAGAAGCCATCCGTATGTTCCTAAATTAAAATCCCCCAACCTCCACTATTTTCCACCTACATCCTTAATTAGTTTAGAAAGTTTTCAAAACTTTCTAATTTTACACATCACCCAATTAATATCCGTCGTATGTATGTATGGAGAAAATGCCCACGCCCAATTTTATGAGGTGGGTCCACCAAATTTATGCCATGTGGCAAATTTCTATTGAAGCCCAAATGAAAGTTTCCTTGATGCCCAAGCAATTGTCTTGCAGCCCAAGTGATTGTCTTGCAGCCCAAGGGATTGCCTTGTTGCCCAAGGAATTGCCTTGCTGCCTAAGGAATTGCCTTGCAGCCCAAGCAATTGCCTTGGTGCCCAAAGAACTGCCTTTGCCGCCCAAGTAATTGCCCTGCTACCCAACATATTGTCAGCGCAAGGGGAAAAAAGCCACTTCCCATCTAATACAATTGTCCTAAGGATGTTTTGCTGCCCAAGGAAGATAGCTGCTTCCTTTCCATCAAGCTATGGATGAATTACAACCATGCACAAATCTGCACTCATATGGACGTGTTGCTAGGAAAAAAAATAAGTTGGGCTGGAGTGCAAACAGGGGGCAACCAATAGATATGATGGTTGTCCAACCCTCTCTACAAGCTCCATCCTATTCCTTTCATCTTTTCCCTGGCATCATCATTTTTGAGTGCACATTTGATTTCCTCATGCCAACAAATGCATCTTATAAGTAGCCCATGATGGGCTGCCCTCTATGAATGCTTCATGGACAAAAGATCAGTAGCGCTCATCAAATTTTCTTCGCCCTACAGGGCTGAAGGGCATCCAGCAAGCACACATTCCATATGTGCTTCTTTCCTGCCTCTCTCCTTTTAAAGTTGTTGCTCCCACGCAGCCCCCTTTCTCTACCCAGCCACACACGGGCAGCCAATGATGCCCTCTCTCTTTCCCCACAATAGAAGGAGAGAGGCACTCATGGCTGCCAGCAGGTGTGCGATTGGAGAGGGCCAGTCATCCAGCTGCCTACCTACATGGAAAACACAAAGAAATGAGGGACTTACATGTGTTCTCCAAACATCGGCTTGCACGTGCTCCCCTTCCTCCTCCCTCCTACTAGAAGGATCCCATACCACCACATGCAAGAGGGTGAGATGCATATCAAGCTGAGTCATCACGGCTCCATGAACTCTGATGGTTTTGTGCACGTTGTCCTGCCTTTTCCATATGAGTTGTGAATTTCTTTGATACCAATGTTAAATCCTCCAGAATCCTCCCTGCTGAACAAGACAAGACACAAGCCATATTCACAAACAAAAGAACGAGACATCAGACTCACCTCCCAGTCGTAGACCCAATACGAGCTCACCTCCAAGCCTAGGAGCCTGGGGCCAAGTGGGCAACCACCTCCAATAGGAGGTCGAACTAGTAGTCTCCCATGAAATAGATGATCACCCAGATGGAGTAGTCACCTAACCCATGGTCACCCGACTAAAGTGGTTGCCAAACTTTGTTGCCCATGTGGCACATGGGTCTCCCGGCTAAAGTGGTCGCCCCACCTTTGTCGTCCAATAGAATATTAACCCAATGTTATAGTGGTCACCTCCCTAAGCCTATCAACCCCCCTGATGAGTACTCCCCACATGTATGATGGTTGCCTAATTTCTCCATAAGCCATGCACAATTGCCCAGTTATATCACCCAAGATGGAGTCTCCCCATTCCCTAGAGGTGGTTGTCATTGGTTGCCTTCTTGGTAGTCATTCAAAAACCTTGAAAGTTTATGGAGATATATGAGGGTCTACGTAGATATTGAGAAGGAAGGTAAGAATGATTGATTAATTAAGAATAGCCACAGTAATAAGCATTTGGAAAAGCAATACTAGCATTATTCCAAAATGATAAGGAGCGAAGGACGTTACCTAGAAGAATGGTTTGGAAGGAAAGGGGTTGGTCGTATTGGGTAGCGCAGATATAAAAGGGTAAGTTATTGCAAAAGTGGAGAAGAGTAACCACATTTTCATGAAGAATGGAAAATGACAACATGAGATTGAGGAGTATTTACAAACATATATATAACAAGTACAATATGGTATAGATTCATCATTCAGTGTGGCTATTTTTACTACGTCATGGGGAAGGACTTCTTGTGCCTGGTACCGTCCTATCCATATGGGTAGTAGCTTCTTCTTACTTTTCTTCTCAAACAAGCATGGGTAGTTGAGGAGGACTAGGCAATTCTTCTATATTTTGGATATCCTTGGCATCATGGCTGCCCTTCCTCTTTTCTTGCACCATGGTAAGTTGTTCGTTCGCCAATTTTCTCTTTTTCTCCAAGAGTTACATCCTGATGAAGTTGGAGGCCACCGCATCCATGGCACCTTGGAGTCTTCATTCTCCTATCCATGCAAATCCTTGCAGGAATTCGAAGGGATCAATAGCCTACAGATCATAGACAAGTTCAAAAGGAGTACCGCCAGTGGTGGCCTTGAAGGAAGCCCGTATGCCTACAATGTGCCTAGATAGGAATATTTTGAGTAGAGTAGTCACCCTTGTTGGAAAGATAGTCGTCGAGGATGCCAAGGGTAGAGGTAGCCGCCCAAGATGGTAGTAGCCTAGGAAGGGTAGATAGTCTCCCATGAAGAGTATAGTCGTCGCCCAGGGTAGAAAGATAAGTCGCCCGGGGTAGAAAGGTAGTCGCCCAACATGCCAGGGGTAGAGGTAGTCACCCAAGATGAGGTAGTCGCCCAAGATGTGTTATATTCAAGAGATGTACATGCTTGGAGGAATGAGAAGTTCCTTGCTTGGGGGATAGCCAAGGCCAAAAGCCAGAGAGTCCATACGAGGTGCCTACTCATGATGGCCAGATGAGTAAAGGGACCTTAGAGAGAACTCTAGATGGTGACTAGGCAAGGGTTATAAATAGGCTGGGAGGTGAGTCCCAGGCATGTCATTCTCCACTTCTCACAAGATGGAGAGTAGTCTCCCCATAGCCCATTAGAGAAGTAGCCACCCAGCACCTACCACCAGAGGAGTAGTCACCCAGGTGTAGCTGCCAGAGATACACATGTTGCCCAAGTCTCACCAGAGTCATAGTTCCAATGGGATATCCAAAAAAAACTGCTGCCTACATCACTGTTAGTGTCAGACTGAGAACCAACATCTGTGCTCTCTTTCGCAGCAAGATATGCAAGGACTCCATATGCAACATCCCCTTCAACTCTACTTCTATGATCTTGATTGTTTCTGCCAGTTGATCCTACCCTCTCTACATGTCACCTTTTTTTTAATGGCATGCTGTTAAATTGATCACCACATTCAGTTTCATTGATCAGCTGTTGATTAATCTCAACTTTGAATCATCTGTACTTCATTATCAATATCATATATAATCCTAATTTTGTAGAAGTCTTCGTATGGCAATCAACTCTAACTTTTCAGCTGTTAACAGTTCATTCAATATATATTTTTCTAATATTGTCTCATTGATTACAAAGTCTACAAGATTCGCATGTCGAATTCTCAATGATTATTGTCTGTATTTCCAGCCAGCGAATTTCCCCAACTCTCATATCCAGAAGAACGCTGGATGCTTGATAATGGCTGAATCTAGGCACAATGATAGCTCAAATTTCAAAAAATCAAGGGGTGAAGAATGGCTGCTGGAATGCATGTCCAACTACATGGAGACACTCAATGGTAGATTCCCAAACCAATAGACAACATTCTATACATTGAAAGACATTCAAAAGTTTTCATTGAAACTATGTATGTAATAATATTCTTGTAGACATGCATATACTCATGTAGATGCTTTACTTTCCACAATGAAACATGGCTAAATACACTGCAATCAGAATACAAGTGAAACTTGGATGTATACATTTCAATCCCTTCACATACCACAATTTCCTCCAGCTCTTCTTTTGCTTCATCCACACCAGCCACATCGGCAAATGTGATAATGCCACTTTGATCCTGATCCTTATTTACACTTAGATCAAGGCCTTTCTGATTTCTCCATCGACCAGTGCGCTAACAAGAAAAATCACCATTATGTACGCTCAAGTTAGAAAGTAAATGTAATTAACATGTCTATTCTTACATGTGGAAATTTAATAGGAAAGCGCCCAAGAAGACCTGCAATGAGACCAATATACAGCAGCCCGATCTGTAAGAGCATGCAAATATGCATGTACAAAAAAGTCAATGTAGATTAAAAGATATTGGCCACTGCCAAATCAATCATGTAACTGATCATTGGATAGAAATGTGAAATATTATATCTGAAAGAATATGCACAATTTTCCTGTGTTGTAAATGAAAGCAAACTAAGACAAGTGATTTGTTAAGATATTCAGAAGGGAGGCTTCCAGTAACTTGGCACTCATGTCTGAATCCCCTCACTCCCAGCCCCAGCGGAAAATAAAGAACTCCTGAACATGTACGACAAATGTAACCACAATAAAAGAGAGACATCAAGCATGCTTCACAGTCATAATCACAAAAGACTCCATATAGAAGAAGCAATCTTAGTAGCAAATATGTTTTTGTAACTAGAGTTCCTAAAAAATAAGTTACCGCTGTGTATGGCACGTGTAAATAAAACCCTCATATGACTTCCTTCTTCCTGTTGTTGTTTCTGTTTGTGGTTGTTTTCGTTGTTGTTCTTGCTGTTAATGTTGCTGTTGTGTGCTCAGATGGCATATGCAGATGTACTTGTGCACACATGTGCATCTCTGATTCTTGATAGATTAATTCTTGATAGATTGTTATATTATTATCTTCTTTTTTGTTTAGAAATCAATTTGATTCAAATCTGAAGCCATTTTGTGTGAGAAGAGCACACAAGGATGCCCAAGCAATATGAATTTATGCATGCCAATTTACTGTTTAGTTACCCTCAAAACTTTAGATTGATTCATACTTCTTTCCACAACAACATGAAATAATTATATTAGAATAGGTTTTGAACATGGGTTGAATTACGAAGGTTTACAGCGCATAAAAAGGGCAAATCCCCCCTTCCATAGTACAAAGGAGAGATTTAAATCATAGATTTAAATCAGGATTTAAATCGTTTAAATCGTAGAAATTTAAAAAAATGAAAATAAAAATCGAGGTTTTCATTCATTATGAGCAATTTTTATTTTCTTTTCTACTTTGTCATCATCATGGCAACTAAAAGTCTCTCCAAATCTCATTAGCAATAGCAACTACCATAATTGAAGGGATTCCTAGTAAAAGAGATTATGTTCCTCCGTACGCACATCCACTTTGGGTGTTTTGTCATTATCTAAATCCTGGAGAGCATAAGGTAGCTCTTGATCATCAAAGTTTTGCCAAGACCATTCAATGGCTAGGGTAATAGCTGAACATAAGAGGGAATGAAATCCATAACTTGAATTTACTTCAACAAGGAATGGCTAGAAATACTCGTAACTTTTCCAAAGTATGAGAGTATCGTTCATTTTTTCAAAGTATGATGACCATTGACATGTACGAAGTGAAATAGTGGTATCAAAGATCATTCATCACCCGAAAGCAAAGCAATACTTTGAGCACACAATTCAATGTATGAGCAACCAATGTCCATGGGTATGTATTCCTTAAAATTGCAAAATCATGTACAAATTCATTATGCATGCCAAATTATCATCTTAAAAAGATCCTATTGAATGGTATTTACAATCACAATACAAAGAGTGCACAATACAACAAGGTTTGGACAAGACTTTAAAAAAAAAATTATAAAAGACTGAATAAATAAATAATTTTTTTATGAATAAAGTTCTTACCTAGAGATTTAAATCATGATTGAGATTTTTTTTTTTTTTAAATAAAAATCATATGATTTTTATAATTATGTCCCCTTCCCATGTAGGTGCCCATTTCAAGAAGAAAAGAGCATAAGGTAACAATGTTGAAGAAGGTTCAAAACCTAAATCTTCAAATGAAGAATCTTATGCATGTGTCAGTATTGAAGAAATAGCTTTTGATCAAGCAACATTGAATGCAATATTATAAAATCCTTGGATTTTTTATTATGAAGCTAATAAGCACACGAAAGGTTGCAAGAAGGTACTTTCTTCCCTTAATAACTCTACAAGTAGAAGGGTGACTATTGCATATGGTCATGATTGGAATGTTAGCGGTGTTGGAGAAGTTACCCTCAAGTCAAGAGCAAGAGGTAAATTCACTATTTCTAATGTTCTCTATGTTCCAAAAATGAAGAAGAATTTGTTGTCCATATCTACTTTCTTATCATAGGTTTGTTCCCTTAATAACTCTACAAGTAGAAGGGTGACTATTGCATATGGTCATGACTTGGATGTTATCGGTGTTGGAGAAGTTACCCTAAAGTCAAGACTCAAGAGCAAGTGGTGAATTCACTATTTCTAATATTTTCTATGTTCCGAAAATGAAGAAGAATTTGTTGTCCATATCTACTTTCTTACCGTAGGGTTATAAAGTTGTTTTTGAGAAGAATTCATGTCATATCATCGCACCTAATGAAGAGCATTGTCTATTACAAGGTGAAAACAAAAGTGTTATGTTTGTGTTGTCCAAAATTAATCATACTAAAGTTGTTAGGTTTTCTACACCAAAGGAGAATATGAAGTTATGGCATGCTAGATTTTGCTGTATAAGTTATATAGCTCTCAAGCATATCAAAGATTAACGAAGTACAAGAAGTCAAACTAAGGAAGCTCAAGTATATTATGCATAACATTTTGAGATTCATAACATTCTTGCTCTTACATACGTTAAGATGAACCTGCTAGTATCAAAGATGCATTACAAGGTCCATATTGGAAGAAAGCAATGCAAAAGAGGATTGATTCTATACATAAGAATCAAACATGGAAGCTTAAGCTTTTGGTGTTAAGTGGATCTTCAAGATCAAAAGAAAACCTGATGGTATAACTGACACGCATAAAGCAAGATTACTTGTTAAAGGTTATGCACAAAAGAAAGGTATTGACTATGATGAAACATTTGCGCCTACTTCTAGAATGACCATAGTCAGGGTTATGCTTTCTCTTGTTGCATTCTTTGGTTTGAAAATATACTAGTTAGATATCAAAACTATTTTTCTTAATAGTGATCTACGTGAAGGTGTTGATATTGAACAACCAAAAAATTTTTAGAAACTAGGTAAAGAACATATAGTTTGCAAGCTTATAAAAGCTCTCTATGGTTCAAAGCAAGCACCAAGGGCTTGGTATGAAAAGATTCATCTATATTTTTTATCTACTAGTTTTGAAAACTCATAAGCTTCTCCTACCCTCTATGTTAAGTAAGAGGCAGATGTTTCGATCATAATCATCATTTATGTTGATGATATAATTATGGCACGTCCCAAAGCTTTGGATCTTCAGATTTTTAAGTCAATATTTAAACATACATTTGATGTTAATGATATGTGTGCTTTACATTATTATCTTCAGATGAATTCAAATTCAAAACGATTGTATCTATATGACTCAGCAAAAGTACATTGAGAAACTTTGCAAAGGCTCAAAATGTTAGATTGTAAACCAATGCAAACACCTATGAATGATGATGAGTCGTTAAAAGCAGAAATAAAAGCTTTTGAATCTTTCGATGCTACGTTGCATAGTCATGCAGTTGGATGCTTGATATACCTATTTAATATAGGTCCTGACATTCAATTTGCAATTTCTCAAGTTTCAAGGTTCATGCACAAACCTCTTAAAATTCATTGGACTTCGGTTAAACGATTTTTCATATATATTTACTAAAGCATTATCCAAAGGCAAACATCAGAGATTCTGCAGATTATTGAACCTTATGTCAATATGACATTGAGGGGGGATTATTGGAAGAACAATGTCATATTGAGGGGTCTAAACCCAAATTTTCAGAAATGATCCAAATGGTCAAAATGGTCTACATGCTCAAAATGCTTATTCAGGCATATAGTTCTCATCAAGAACTATCTAATGATATATAGCACCGTACCATCAGAGAACATTTAGGGCATCAAAACCCTAACCCTAATTTTGAGTTTTGAGCTTTTCATAAATGAAATACATTATCTTGTAGCTCTCATTCTCTAGATCAAGGAAAGCACCATATCTTAGGTGTATCATGTGAAATAACAAGTTAATTTGATACAAACTAACAAAAAGCACATTAAAAAGTTGTTAAAAGCTTCTTTTCAATCAGAAAATTTGTGGATAGCTTTAAGTCCTATAAAACGACTCACGTGGATCACTTTTAACACATCTCACACTCACACTTGAGCATCCTTGAGTGTGATCTAGGTCTTGAAGTTGTGCCCTAAGAGCAGATTGGAGGTGTTTCTGCTGTTTTTGCTGATTTTCCTAGGTGTATGCTTTTACTTGGTGATTTGCTATTGTCTTCTCCTACAAATACTTCAAAGTGTGTGCCTACTGAATCTTGTAAGTGGCTGCATATATTCAAGTTTTCTTCAATGCTTGCTTCATGTACCAGGTTTTTATGGCCTATCACTTCAAGAAGAGAAGTGTTGTTGCTGCTTATATTAGAGGAGAAACCATAATCACTGTTAGGGTTGCAGATTTTCATCATATTCCAGCATAAAAGCTGTAAATCTTACATGTCCTCCTATTTTATTTTTATTACAGCACACTCACACTTCCTACAAACTCTTAGGCACTTCTTCTATCATACATTTATACCTAGAACCCTTCTCTTTCAGCCTATATTCAGTTCTTGTAACATTATTCACATTGTACATTATCATTAAGCATCTTTTTAGTTTTTAGTTTGCATTCAGCTGCTGCACTATTTAAATTGTCTCTTTTCTATTCTCTTGTTATTCATCTCATTTTATTTGGTCAAGGTGTGAATGTGCTAAGGTTCTAAGAGTTGGAAAGAACTTGAAAACTGCCTATGATTATTATTTGGGCCCATAAGGTTCTAAGCGTTGGAAAGAACTTGAAAATTGTATGTGATTATTATTTGGGCCCATAAGGTTCTAAGCGTTGGAAAGAACTTGAAAATTGTATGTGATTATTATTTGGGCCCATAAGGTTCTAAGTGTTGGAAAGATCTTGAAAATTGCATGTGATTATTATTTGTGCCCACCTCGCTTCTAAGATAATTCAAGTTTGGAATAATTTTGTAGTTGCAACAAACTTGCCAAAAGTAGGTAGATAAGCATCACCCATTTTGAACAACTTGAAGGTGATATCACATTCTTATTAAAAGACCTACCTTGCTAAAAGATGATGCGATCCATTCCAATTTGTAACCAAGCTATCTTGGGACCATCGAAATACTTCGCATAAAAAAATTATAATTTAGAAAAAAAAAAAGGAACTAAGCTATGCATTGAAGTTGCATCCATGGGGTGAAATACATTTGACATTTCATGTATCTTGGTTGAAGAAAGTTGTGCAAGGAGATATGAATACCAAAAATATATGATATTCATGAGCTTGGAGACGAGCATGTTATTCTTGTTTTAGAAGCCATAGCATATTTTTGTGTAGAAAAGACATAAAACCAAGGTCTTCACCAAAATCCTTGTGAAATAATGGATGTTGATGAGCGATAAGCATTCAACGATCATACATATTGATACAATAATACTGGCTACCCTCTCCCAACCTCTTGTAACCTATAAGCCCAATTTAGAACTAGAACCTACGAAGTTACACACATGGATGGTCCATAAGACTTGACATAGAAAAAATAAAAAGGCATCCCCTCTAAAAATGAAAATTCTGCATATCAGATATATGCATATGATAATGTTTTGGGACACATACATATAGAGTTAGAATAGCTCCTGGCTGAAATGTCATTATGTTATTTTGTTGAGGATCATCATTAGTTTTGGTATGTATGACATCATGTTGTTACACGTCTGTATAGATATCTCACTTCAACTATTAAGAGTATTTACTTTTACAAATGGAGCAATATTAAAGTAGAAATACTTTTTTGTGGAGAATAATAACCTACAAAATTCGCTTTTGTTTTCCAGTCTTTGGAGGTGTCCTCACCTGTTATATCCCTTTCTAGGCTTTGTAAATGGTCATCTGACAATGTTAGACTGCCCACGAGTGCACGAAGGCTTAGTTATCTTTCTTGTTGAATCAATTCTTCACTTGTCTAGCCTTGTATAAAATGGAGAACTACACTGTGTTGATATGAACATCAATGATAATGACACTTTTATCCAACTAGTAAACTGCAATAAAATTTCAAAGGATGAGTTGCTACTTATCTTGATAAAAGAATGTCAACGAACTCTGAAGACCTGCAGATCCATACATAAATTGTGCCTCTTTAACTTAGAATGCATACATTTCCCCATGAGCATATGTCTTCCTTGAACATTTTGACCAAACATGCATTTAGGTGATATCATGCTCAAAAAAAGAGAAAGCAAACGGATAGATCCAATTAAGCTTTCTCTTTGTCATCCATGTGATCAACTATTTGTTGAAAAATACAATCTCTTTAGATAAATCATATTAGATCCGATAACATCTAATCAAGTTTTCTAATTTCCATAAGACTCTGTGCTAGGACATAAGGGCTCACCAAAACAGAATTGAACAGGCCAGCAGAACGCCTATCTGGAGCACCGAACTCAACACCATTCTCGATCATCTTCTCATACGGTGTTGTCATGTCAGTAGGTCTAGTCGTTGTAAATACCATACGTCTTGAAACTGGAGCTGATCGTGCAAGTTGTGTCAACGATGCAGCCTCCTCATTTTGAATCCCACTAACATAAGCCGAGTCATCCCCGCTAGTAGACTTCTGTTCTTTCAGCAGGATATCCCTCGCTAGAGGTCTTACTGTAAAGGTTAGATGCACTCCATCCACTTCTACACTTTCAACTTCATTGTTGTTGATTCTATTCAGAAAATCACTGAAAGCAACATTGACATAAGGTGTAGATACATGGTTTTCAGCAGGTTGTCTCATACCAGGAAGCACAAAACCTGGTCTAACAAGACGCATGAAAAATAATAGAACGCTCAGCTGCAAGATAACAGCTCCCAACTCGTGTATATGCAGAAAAGGCCATTTTCTCGAATTCCATATCCATCTCCATCGTCTGAAGGGCTTTTTCCATGGGCTCCACCAGCTTGCACTACCGTGAGCAGGGCTTACATCATTGTTTTGCAGTCCTGTCGTGTTACTTTTCTCTTCACCATCATCCACCAGCTCTGTCCTGCTGGACGATGGCCTGCTATCGTCGTTGTTGCTGGAACTTGAACTCGGAGTTGACGGGTTGGAACCCAATACTGCATCAGTCTGCTCCTTGCACGAACCTTGCGTATTTGAATCGGTCCTTGCATGTAGCAAAAATCTTTTCTCTGCAGAAAATTGGTGAACCAGAAGACCTTTGGGATCTCCGAAAAGCAAATCACGGTCTCCAGCACTAAAAGGAAACATTGCGGGTCGCTGGTGCTGTCCACGGAGCCTCAGTGTGTGGAGTGAACTTCCGCGAGTAACTAAGTGAAAAGGAATAAAGCCATGAAGATAGGACTGATGAGAGCTTCGCCTGAAACCCTGCAAACAGATGCAATCCATGCAGGCTTCTCGGGGAAAAACCGATATAGATGCCATGGGATAGCTAGCCAGAGCCCCACAGTGAAAGAAGGGGCGTTGAGGATTGACCGCTCATTGTCAAAAGATGAACGATTAGCCTCGCCTGCTACGACTAAGTTTTTTCCCAGAATTCTCCACAGCCGTTGTACGAAGACGACTCATCAGCCATACACGATGATCACAGAGACATGGAAACACGTAGAATGAACCACGCACAGGAAATGAGAATTACAGTTCAATCGATATCCTTGGAGTATATTTCAATTAACATGCGGAGGAGCTTTCATTTTATCGGGCACCGATGTAACAGCGTGCACCACCTACTCATCACTTGGCTTTCCCTCTATATAGATACAGCACAAGACCAATGAAGCTTGTATAAACCCTCGGTTATTAAGACCCTATTAGACACAGAGTTGTGTAGGCAGGGAGTTGAAGGTATACTGGATTAATTACAGACACGAGAGGTTTATCAAGTTGTTTTTCTAATCTTGTCCGTGGGTGCTAGTTTAAGTGGTGGATCCCCCTGCCTCTTAGTTCGAGGTGGGGGTTCAACCCTTGCTAGTTGCCATGGACACCTCTCAACACCTTAGTTCGGGTTGTTCACATTGTTGCTAGTTTTCATGTTGTTCAAAAATAGATTGAGCCTTTAAGTTAGTTCAAATCAATTACCTCATCTACTTTTAAGGCATCCCTTCTCGAACGTTACCTTAGTGAACCTTCGGATTCTGTATCTTGAGAATGCGAGGTGTCTATCCTTGTTTTGTAAAATATGGAGGTTCCATGGGCACTATGTCCACTTTCACTTGTACCTTTCAATTAATCCAAGCTTAATTGAAAGAGGAAATCTCAATAATCAAATTTACCTTTTTTTTATGTTTTTGTGTATTTTTCTTTTCAATTAATTTTTTGTTCATAGGTATTTAGATGCATGGTTCATAGCATACAAGGTTGCCAAAGGACTTGTTGAAGTTATGCGAGTGGATGAAACTTGGAAATAGCACGACAATGAAGGAGTTTAGGTGAGCAATGCACCATTATATTACTAAGTGTATTGTAAAATGTTGGAAGTCTCTTAAAGGGGGGGGGGATGCATCATACCTGAGTGTGTTCACTTGCATCATACTTGAGTGTGTTCACTTACATCACTACCCATAATTGACTATCAAAACTCACTTGGGAAATATCAAGTGAACAAAGATCTTGCACTCATGTATAAGGGTGTCAAGCTACGTGGATTATGAACAATTCACAAAAGGGGTGTGAATCCAAAGTTTTGTGGGAAACTTTGAATTTCTCATGTGTTTGAGACTTTTGTCGAAAAGTGTGCAAGGTTATGTTATGTGAGCACATGATCCAAGTTAATATCTTTAGTAGGGTTCTCATCATAAGGTAATGATAATGTACCTCAATGTGCTTTGTACAAACATGGAGCAATGGGTTCCTAGCAATTGTCAATGCTTGTGTTCCATTCTCCTAATGATTCCCTCCATTTTTGGAGTTCACTGTGCAGAGGTTGATGTCGATGCACGGAGATCGAGATATCCTCTTGCCACCCAACCGTGTGCTACTATCTATCACTTCTCTCTCTCTAATTACACATAAAGGGTAATGCTCATGGTCTCTCATATGGGTGCCACTTAGCACTCATGTGAGTATCATAGTCAATAAGTATAAGAGAGGGTTCACACCTCTTTCTCATAACTAATAAGTGATAATACATGTTGTTGGTGCAATTAAACCCAAGCCCACATACTTGGTTAAGTAGCTTATGCTTAACGTATTGGCATAACCTATGAAAGGCTTCATATGATCAACCTCTTGTAAAAGTACTTCACATTTATCCTTGTAAAAATGGATTACACCCACGAGGAGTTAGGAAGCTCTAAATCACGTATCACTTGGTTGTTGAGCAATGAGAGAATTATCCTATATGTTAGCATTCACCTTTTAGGTAGAAGTTTGAATTTGAATTCAAACTTTGGCTCCACGTTCACCTATAAGAAGAGGATCTAAAAAACCCACGTGTATCTCGAGGTTGAGAGATCATTTTGTAGTACATCCATTGTGAAGTGAGAGCTCACCTCATAGCTCATTCAGCTCTCACACATTGTGCAATGTTTGATTGCCAATGACATTGTATTTGTACATGTTTAATACATATATGATCATTACATTCTCATCTTACTTCTCTGTCATAACTCCATCAGAACAATGATCTTCTTAGAGCTTGTTCTCAGTGTGTAGTTGATCATTTGCAATGATTTAAAGCATGATAGAATCAGCATATTATCTATTATAATTCTATAAAGTTTCATTAGCATTGCTTCTCGGGATCGTCAGATATTAGCATATTTTGCTTGCTTGTCTGATAACTGTTGCAGCCCGTGAATGTTAGGATGGAGCTGTGGCTTGCTAAACTTCTTTCTCTGCATGTAGTTCATCATTTTTTATGAAATCACTCATGATTGTTAGCTTAGTAAGTTAATTAGAGTTCCCCAAAAGGAATTAAGTCAATTTTTGTTATGCTCAGAGAATTGTTCAAAACACTGGACAAGAGTAAGAACAAAAATAGCAAGTTTTTTGTTCTTGAATCAACTCAAACATATCTATTTTGATCCATCAATTAGTGGATCATCTTCCAAGTAACATATATAATTGAATCATTGCCACATGTTAGGAATCGCAAGACCTCCCAAGAGACTTGGGAAGTACTCTCATCATGTTTCTCCTCAAACACAAGAGCTATGAAGAATCAGTTGTGGATGGAATTTACAACCCTAAAGAAACATCCAAAGCAATGGATGATTATGTAACCAAGATGAAAGATGTGGCTGATTAGCTTGCAAGCATTGGAGAGGAGATAGAAGAAGAACACATGGTGAGGCAGATCATTAATGGAATCAAGGCTGATGACAAGTGGGATTCCTTCACCACAGCAATGGATCTCTACATGGATATGCAAATACCTGACCTCAACACCTTGATGGGGCAACTCTTCACCCATGAGACAAAGCTCAACAGAAATGGTGACAACTCAAGAGATAATCAATCTTCTGCCCTTTATACAGATAAGAATAAAGCTAAGGATAAAGGTAAAAGCAAGAAGGGTGAAGAAGAGGCTAGTACCTCTCAAGCTAATTATGCAAGAAGAGGAAGAGGTGCTAGAGGAAGGGGCAAAGGAGGAAAGAAAAGCAGGGGGAGACCCTACAACAACTCACCATGCAACATATGTGGTCTTAACAATCACACTACACAAGAATGCTTCAAGAATACAAGGAACCAAAGGGGAAGATGCTTCCATAGAGGTAGCTATGGACAATCCAAAGGCAGATACAACAATGGTGGAGGAAACTACAATCATAACTACAATCAAGGCTACAACAACAACAATTATCAAGGAGGATTTAGAGGAAGAAGGGACTACAACAACTATAGTGAAGACCAAGAAGACTCTCTACTCATCATGAACATGACATCCAAGCAAGGTAAAGATGATGAGCATCTTTTCTACATTGATTCAGGATGTTCCAACCATGTGGCTGGAAATGTAGCTCTATTATCTGATCTTGAAGAACCCAAAGGGAAGCATGAAGTACAAATAGGTGATGATACTAAACACTCACTTAAGCAAATTGGAAATGTCAAAACATCTGATGGTAGCATGAACCTTTTGAGTAAAATTCTGTATGTGTCAACTATAACCAAAAACCTAATTAGTGTTGGGAAGATTGTTGAGAAAGGTTTATAGGTCAAATTCACTAAGCATGGAGCATATGTGGAAGACCCCCAACAAGGCTTCAAAAGGATTGCCAAAGGTGAGAAGTCAGGTAGATTTCACATTTGAAATTGAAGACACAAGGAACAGAGCACTATTCAGTTATATAGATCAAATCTTATCTGAGTTAGAAATACGGCACGAAAGGCTAGGACACATAGGAGAAAGAACTTTGAAGCAAATGTGTAGGGATCAAAGTGTGCTTGGCATTCCCAATGTGACCAAGCAACATATGATATACAAATGTGGAGCATGCCAATTTGGCAAATCTCATAGGCAACCATTCAACAAGAGAGGATACATCCATGAAGACTATTTGGAGCTTGTACATACTGATGTGTGGGGACCTAGCATCTCAGGTTCAAGGTACTATGTGTCATTTATTGATGATTACAGTAGATGGACAATTATTTATTTCATGAAACATAAGGATGAGGTATTTACATGTTTCAAGAAGTACTTGGTACTAGTTGAAAACCAAATAGGAAAGAGATTGAAGAGGATCAAATCCGATAGAGGTGGTGAGTATTTTTCACATGAGTTTGATTGATTTCTACAAGATAGAGGCATAAAGAGGGAAGTAACAACCAGATACACTCCTGAATTGAATGGAGTGGCAGAGAGAAGGAACATGTTAATTGTTGAAGCTACTAGGTCTATGTTAAATGAGAAGAAGTTACCTAATTATCTATGGGCAGAGGCTATTTCCACAACCACCTACCTGGTCAATAGGCTTCCATCCAAATCATTGGATGGTATGACACCCTATGAAGCATGGAATGGCAGGAGACCCTCATTGGACCATTGCAAAATATTTGGGTGCATTGCTTATGCACACATCCCCTCACAAATTAGAGGAAAGCTTGACCCTAAAGTTGAGAAATGTATATTTATTGGGTATGATTAGAATCAAAAGGGGTATAGACTGTACAATCCCACTAACAAGGCATTTATGGTTAGTAGGAATGTAGTGTTTGATGAAAATAATTCATGGTTTGAAGATGATTGCAGGAAAGTCAAGTTACCATATGATTTGGAAAATGATTATCCAACCCTCACACAGAAGATGAAGAGCAGATTGACCTCAAGGCTTGGAAGTCAAGAGGCAAGGTCAAGCTCAAGCAACTAGAAGACATACCAGAGTCTTCAAATCAAGCATTAAGGTGATCACAAAGAGAAAGTAAGAAGCCCATAAGGTATGGATATGATACATCTTTAGTCACCAAGCACTCTGTGTATATCACTAAAGACTCTATGGCAGAAGAGCCTTCTTCATTTGAAGAGGCCAGGAAGAAGAAAGAATGGAGAGGAGCTATGTAGGAAGAAGTGGAAACATTACAAGAAAATCACATTTGGGATCTAGTTCCCAAGAAGCCAAACATGAAGGTTATTGGTTCAAGGTGGATATACAAAATCAACAAGAACTAAGATGGCTCTATAAACAGGTACAAGGCAAGGCTAGTGGCAAAAGGATTTTCCCAAACTCATGGAGTAGACTATGAAGAAACATTTTCACCTGTGGCAAAGATGCTAACAATCAGGGTTTTGGTAAGTCTTGTTGCTTCTAAAAATTGGAATTTATATCAGTTAGATGTCAAGAATGCATTCTTAAATGGATGGATATCAAAAGAAACATATATGGCACAACCATCAGGGTTTAAAGATGAAGATAAAGTAGGTTATGTATGCAAGCTTAGGAAGGCACTCTATGGTCTCAAGCAAGCTCCTAGAGCTTGGCACCATAGACTTGTTACTTATTTGCAGGACCAAGGCTTTGTGGCAAGCAAGGTAGATTCTTTTTTGTTTGTTAGGAAGAACAAATCAGAAGGTATGCATGAGCTACCAAGCATGAAGCAAAAACTACCTATGAACCCCCCATGTTGTTGGTAGATAACAACAACAAATGCACCAAAATTATGAAACGTAAATCATAAAAATGTATCCATGGGAGTGGCAATGAGTTTAGAATCCTCAAGGATTAAACATGGCAACAAAGTTTCAAAAAACTTTGTTTAACATTAAAAAAATTTGCAATCAACTTGCATTGGTTGGATACCCAAAGAGTGATGCAAAGTCCATACATCCAAGATTTCAAGTAAATTAGTCTTACACTGAACAATGTTTCTCATTGGGACCAATGAGCAAGCTATCGCGAGCATAAACAATAGTTAGAGATGCATGACCTACAAGTGCTTTTAGTTTGATTGTTTTAGAATCCATGTGTCTTCTCATACCAAGCACGTGATCCTTGTTTCAGAACATGCAACACCTTATTCAGCATGGAAAACTTTTTCTTTTGTTGTTTTTGTATAAAGTCACAAGATTGGAATTCATACTCTTTAAATCCTTAAAAAAATGCAATTGTTTGAGTCCAATCATTGTACATTCCAACCATCGCAAGTTTACAATGTATAATTGAAATAAATTATTATCATATAATACATAAGAGAAAAGGTCTCATCATATTCAATATCTTTGTATTGAGCATAACCTTTCGTTCAAAGTCTAACCTTATAGGATCAATCATTCGATCAATATTGGGAGACATCCAAATATTGGGGTCTTTGGTGATGCAGGTGGAAGACTTACCTAGCCTCGCCATACGAGATGTATGCTAGTTGTTCATAGGTGCTCGATAAGCCTAGTTGGCTTCCTTTTAGCTAATTGATTATATGCAACGGCGTCAGTGATTCACTATGCAAGTTTACATGTCAGTCCTTGTAGTTTAATGATCTTTTGACACTGGTTATATGCTCATTTTGTAGAGAAGACTATGGAAAAAAATTCCAGATTTTTTTTGTCAACTATATAGTGGTCGATTTACTCCTGATACACTTATTGATGTGAGCACATATATTCTCACATAATTCTTTTGGTTGGACATTAGTGTCCATTAATACATATTTTTGCGGAGACTTTGTTGAATTTTTGCTAGAATCAGACACTTGGTCATCCTTTTATATCCTTAGTGGTGTTTGGACTCTTCTAGCTCCGTTATCATTCTAATCAGTTCTCAATCATCATGACATCAGAGATATCAAGCATGTCTAGTGCATCAGGGTCTAGTGCTAGTGTTCCTAGGAGGAGCTATGACTTGTAGGGAAAATACCATTTTGAGATCGATTTGATGGCACAAACTTTGCTCTATCGAAGAATCAAATTAAAGATGTGGTGATTCAGAGGACGCAATGGAAGCCAGTAAATGGAATCTCAAAGACGCCTGTTGACATGCATGAAGATGATTGGGATGAGTTGGACAAAATGTCTAGGTCTACCATTTGATTGCAATTGACAGATAATGCTTACTTTATGGTATTGGATTGTGAAAGTGCAAAGGAGCTTTGGAAGAAGTTATGCAATACATATGAAAAAGAAATGGCATCAAATAAAGTGTACTTGATGAGAAAGTTATATGACCTTCGCACAAAGGACACATATAGTGTTGTTGCTCATCTAAATGATATTGATGCTTTATTATCTCAGTTGTAGGCTCAAAAAATGGAGATGGATAATGAAATGAAAGCAGTCTTGTTGCTATGCACCTTGCGATCATCATGAGATATGTTTTGCACAACTATTATCAATAGTGCACCTACTGATAAACTAGTCAATGATGATATATTTGAGCATTCTTGAGTGAGATCCATAGAAAGTCTATAGTTGGCACTCAAAGTGGAGCATATAATGTTCATGATTCTTACCAAGAAAAGAATCAGCAACATGTAGGAGCAAGAATAAGGAAAAGAAATAATAAGAAAGGACATATGAAGAAAGACTGTTATGTATTAAAGAATGCTTAAGGTAAAGGACATAATGTTGATGGGCATGTTAAATAGTTACTTGCACCATCTTCTTTGATTGCGAAGATAGAAGAAATAAATGCTATTTGTGATGATGTTGATGTGTTGACACTTGATAGTAGTGTGCCCACTGAGGCTCTATGGCTGATTCTCTTTCCTACACATGGCTGCTAGATTCTACTGCTTCTTTCCATGTGACACCACATAAAGTATGGTTCTCTAGTAATGCAACAAAGTCTCTTGGTAGAGTGAGACTTGATGACTCTTACTTGTGTGACGCTGTCAAGATTGGAGATGTGGTTGTGCAGTTCTTTGATGGTTCAAAACTCACTATGCATAATGTACACCATGTACCTCAATTATTACGGAGCTCAATGTCAGTTGATCAACTTGATGAACTTGGTTGCAAGGTAGTTTTCTATGCTCAACCTTTTCACATATCAAAGGGCATATATGGTGATTGCAAAAGGAAGCAAAGTTCTTTCACTTTATCCTTTATTTGTATCAGAGAAAGAACACTTGTTAGCCGTTACTGAACAACCTATGGCATGTATTTGGCATGACCGTTTGGGCCACATATCTTGTAGCAAAATTGAAAATCTTTCTCGTTTTAGCTAGTTACATGTGTTATCTTTCTCTGTTTTTTCATTTTTTGAGCATTCTCAATATGGAAAGCAAAGTAGGAATGTGCATAAGATGCACATTGACTCTTTGATTCAGCATTAGATCTTGTTCATACAAAGGTGTGTGGTCCTATGCCCACAAGGTCAAGAGGTGGTTGTCTTTACTTTGTCACTTTCATAGATGATGCTACTAGAAATTTCTGGGTATATCCTATGAAATTGAAGGATGAGGTAGTCCCTATTTTTAAAAAATGGCTTGCTTCAATTGAGACTAAAAGTTGAACTAAGCTCAAGGCTTTACATTCAAATAATGGGGGTGAGTACACACCGAATGAACTCAACATTTTCTCTCAGTCTAGAGGAATTCTTAGAGAGTTTACAACTCCTTATACCCAAGTACAGAATGATGTAGATGAAAGGAAGAATAGAACTATTCAGGATAGAGTAGTTGCTATCTAGCATCATGGAAACCTTTCACAAGGCTTTTAGGCAGAAGAAAAATTGACTGCAACTCATGTGATTAACCTTTCATCTAGTACTGCCAAAGGTCTAAAAGTGGCACAAGATTTATGTACATGGAAGCCACTATATTATGATCATCTTCAAGTTTTTGGGTGTGAAGCATATGTTCATATACCCAAAGATCTTAGACAAAAGCTGGAGGCATAAGTCAAAGAAATGCACTTTTTGTGGATATGGTTGAGAAGGACAATTTGGATATTGCTTATGGGATCTTGAAACACAGTTAGTGATCAAAAGTAGTGATGTCATTTTCAATGAGTCTAAGATGTACAAACAACCCATTAAAGAGGTTGAAGTGAGAAAAGTTCTGCTTGAGGATACTAGTCCTCCAATTAGCATGCATAAAAATGTTGCACATAAGGATGTTCAAGAGAATGTCCAATCATATTAGCCTGCAAATGCTCTTGTTCAGCAACCATTGAGACACTCTACACATGTTTTTTGTTCAATTAATAGATATGTTCCAATTTTGGATTTTGCTATGCTAATAGATTCTGGTGAGCCTTCTTGCTACAAATAGGCTATGCAAATAGAGGATGCAAAAAAGTTATAGTTTGTAAGTTGAAGAAGAGCTTATATGGACTTAAACAGTCCCCTAGCCAATGATACCAAAAGTTTGATGCTTTTATGAAGTGTGAGGCCATTCTCAAAGGAATGAGGATCATTGTATCTACACAAAGAGATGCTTAGATGGTAGCTTGATATGCTTGATACTTTATGTGGATGATATGTTGATTGCAAGGAAGACTGTCCTCTTATGACTTGTCATTTTTGAAAAAGAAGTTGAATGAGACATTCGATATGAATGATTTGGGGGATGCCAAACATATTCTTGGCATGCGCATTACTCGTGATAGGAGTAAAAGATGCAAATACTTGTCTCAAAGTGAGTACATATCCAAAGTAATTTACATGTTCAATTTGCAGGGTGGAAAGGCATTGAGTACGCCTTTACCCACATATGTGAAAGTGAGCAAGGATGATTGCCCCAAATCAGATGAGGATAAGAAATTCATGACCAAAATTCCTTATCAATCTGTTGTTGGTAGTCTTATGAATGCTATGGTAGCTACAAGACCAAACATTGCATTTGTAGTGGGAATTGTAAGCAAATATATGTATAATCCTTGCAAGAAGAATTGGGAAGCGATCAAGATGATTTTGGGATATTTGAATGGCACTAAGAACAAGTATCAATGCTTAGTTAGAGGAACAACATCCATTATTGGTTACACAGATTTTGATTGTGGTGATTCAATTTTGAAGTTTTATTGTCTCCAAGGGCTACAATGTCTACCATTTTGAATGCGACATCGTCAAGTATGTTATACCTTCCGTTATTCACACCTATGTTCATGCCCAAGGATTAAAGGTTGAATGGCACGAACTACAATTTGTGGAAGGATATGATTAAGCTTACTTATATGCAAATTTTTTATATGAAGTAGTAGATGTTACAAAATTTGGGCCCGATAAGGATGGTGATTTGGCTACATGGAATGTTTGGAATGTAAAAGATAAGTGCACCTTAGGAGAACTATTCTTAGCTTGTGGTGAGTTAAGTAAAGGACATATTACTTCTTATGCGACTTCTCTGAGGCCTGTAAGATTCTTTGAGATCTCTATGAGGATAAGTTTCCCTATAGAATTTATGCCTTAGAAGCAAAGTTCCATAACCTAGCCATTATGCCCTAGGATCCCATGAGCAAGGTCATAGCCACTTTTAAATATTATCGATGCAAACTTACATTTATTGATAGACATGTATCAAGCGTGGCTATCAAGCTCCTAAAAATCTTCCTAATTCATAAGAGAATTTGGTAACAACACTTTAGTATCATGGTCAAGTTTTAACCTGGGGGGAAGTGCAAGGAATCTTGCTCCTCCATGACTAGCAAACAAAGTCTTCAACATTGCAAGAAGCAACCATGGAAGTGAAATGTCTCTTCAACAAGGCCGAGGACTATAATAACCACTCTAGCAATGGTCCTAAGCAAGGCTCCAAAAACTCTTCAAAGAAGTTTCCATGCAATTATTGTGGAAAATCAAGGCATATAGAGAAGCTTCATTACAAAATGAATAATAATTCGAAAGCATCTACTTCCAAGAATCAAGCTAAGTCTTCTACATATAGGTCTCATTGTTTGAGTGAAGACCTCTTTATCTCAATGACGACCAATACTCTAATCACTTCTAGCTCATCATAATAATGGATATTTGATAGTGGTGCAACCTCCCACATGCGCAACGACCATGAGTCATTTCAGGATCTAGAAGACCCAAAGATGAAGTTTACATAGGCAATAACAAGAGTCTTCCGATTAAAGGAAAAGGCAAAGTACAAATAACAAATCACAAAGGGGAATGCAAAGCCTTATACAATGTACTTTTTGTACGAAAACTTTGCATGAATCTCCGCACCATCAAATCAATTACAGATCACCACAAACAAGTTCTCTTTGAAAAGACATCAGTGAAGGAGATTGATCATAGCACTCAGTACATCATACCCCAAGGTCTTGAGGATAAAGTTTTGTACAAGCTATCCTGCTTTTTCACTTAGCAATCACTTTCCACCCTTTTGCACAAACGCTGTGGGCACATATCCTACTTAACCAAAATATCAACATCTCAATCGGTTAAGGAATTACCCAAGATTGGATAAGTGCAAGATATCTACCAAGCTTGCACTCAAGACAAGCAACATAGGGCTCCTATTTTGAAAGAGGCTTCCACGTGAGCAATGAGCCCTCTAGCCCTAGTTGACATGGATGTCAATCGACCAATGAATACCCCATGGCTAAGTGGATCAATCTACTTCTTTCTTGGAGTAGATGATCACATGAGATACATATGTGTCTATTTCCTCAAGTCTAAGGTTGATACATCTTCTAAGTTTAGAGAATGGGTCTATCACATTGAGCACGAGACATCCAGTTCAGTAAAGAACATTAGATCATATGGAGGTGGCAAATTCATCAACCATGACTTTGAAAAGATCTTGAAACAAGCAAGCACCAAGAGACAAGTCACTCCTTCATACTCCATCCCAAAATCGAGTGGCTGAAAGAAAGATACATAGTGTCATGGAGATGGCTACACTATGCTTCACAACATAGCCTTACCATTCAAGCTTTGGGTGGAAGCTATACACACTGCAATTCACATCATCAATAGAGGACTCACAAGTGCACTACAAAACAAGACTCCATTTGAAGTCTACTATGGATGCAAGCCCAATCTCAACTACTTTTGAGTGTTTCGAAGTGAACCATTTGTACATGCACCAAAAGAAGATCGACATAAGGTGGCATCTATGTATAACAAATATATATTCTATGGCTAAAGTGAACAATCTAAGGCATACAAAGTGTATGCCGTTGAGAACCATTCCATCACCATTTCAAAAGATGTAATCTTTGATGAAGTTTCAAAGTATTCAACAAAAAATCCAAGCTCAACTTTGAGGCAACCCATATACACTTCAAAGGGGGGACAATTATTTCCAAGCAAAACTCAGAAGCAAGTACTTTTCACCAACCTAGGAGATCTCAAAGGCTCATCATTAAGTAGCAATGAGAACAAAGCCACAATGTTAATTATGCACTTGTGCAACAACTTCAACAAACTCGAGAGCCTTCCAACTTTAAAGAGGCTTAAGTTCAACCTGAGTGAGAAGAAACTATGCAAAAGAAAATGGATAGCAATTGACTACTCAACCATAATCAAAGTCACCACCAAGGAATCAAAAGGTGAGCCCAATTCAACAACTAAGGAAGCAAGAAAGGAGTTATTAGCAGAAAGTTCGGCAATTTTGGGTACCAAAGCAGTTGATGATGGCTATCCCCAACAACTCGAGCATATGGGTGCCTAAGACTTGCATGAAGGACCAAATTTCACTTCAGGTACTCTCATCTCATAGGAAGTCACATTCTCCCACTCAACACAGACCTCAAAGAATAGCCCTTGTATCTACATAACCATGTAGAACAGTTCCTCAAACATCGTGGAAATGGGTGCCTAAATAGCCCAAGGACCAATTATTCTCACAAATTCCTGGTAAAGTTTATCATTCAAGAACCTCTTTTTGTAATCCCTTAAGGGAACCTTTCACTACAAAACACCCTTGTAAAAAACCACCATCTCAAATGTCTTGTAACAAATTGATGAATCAACCTATACATGTTGAGATCATGCACTACACAGAGTATGCATATAGGAAGTCTAGTGACAAGAGTTAGGCACAAATACATCATCATCCATCATTACATGGAACGCATGCCAGTATTAGAAAAGGACATGGTCTTTCCATATTGAGATCAACATTTGTTTCCATATTAATATCTTCTCCTTTTGTAGCAAATCATTGTAATAAAGAAAGATATTCACAATGCAAGCTAGAGATCCTTCTGCTCCAGATCCGAGTCAATGGCTGATGGATTTACCACAGTCTATCGATAGAAGAGTATTCACTGCTATCGCCATGAGAATTCATAGGATTTCAATGCCCATTACCCATCAAAGATCCCAAAAATGGAAAGAAAAGACCATATCAACATCAAGTCACATTGGTTTTAGGGATGGGCAGAACCCCTAGCTAATGCAAAATACATCTTTGAATCGAAGTTGGAGTTCGACCACCGTTGGGGTCGATTCCAATTTTTCTCACAAGAATTTGAAACTTGTCAAAACGCAGAGGAGCTTTCTAGCTTGATGGATTATTTTGAAGCACCATTACCAAAGCCTGATTGCTATAGATGTTACTATCTCATTCACATGCTACAATCAGGTTTCAACAAGGATGTCCCAGACACTTTTGTGTTGCCCTCCATAGTATTAGATCCACCCTTCAAGAAATGCAAGCTGACACACAAGCCAGTTAGGAAATCCTTGAAGATATTTGGTCCCCACATTCCATCCAACAAAGAAAACTTAGTTCTAGAATCGATGAAGAAGAGTGATGTAATAAAATTATCACAAACGTCTGCCATCACCCCAGAGTTGTCTACATCGTTACACATGTGCATGTAATTTTTCCTCTTCTGAGGTAGGATATATTCACCCAACTACATAAGAAAATACGGTTCAATCTATATCTAGCACAAAAACTATCAATGAGAATTGACCTAGCACATTGGATCATTGATAAGATGTCTACAACCAACCACAGGTGGATCTGAACGCAATTCCTCAATGGGTGTTGTGAAATTAAAAGAACAATATACATGTGTGTAGCTTATGCCATCCCCATTGAGAGATCCCTCACACGAACACAGTTACAAGCATTCAGGAGCAATCATTCAGCTACCTCCCAACCTCCCAAGTGCATGAGGGGTACTAGCTCTTGTTTACAACCCATAGAAGCCTCACCATAGCCTCAAACCATCACATTGTGGAGGTGATCACAATCCGAGTGGATCAAGTCTTGTTGCGACACATGCAGGGTGTATGAAGATAATGAGTGCTGGAAGATTTATGGATGTGAAAGTGAAGGTGAAGTTGGGTATGGAGAGGAAGGATGTGATTATTTAGTTGTTGGAGTGGGAATGTATGAATGTAAGATAAACACATGCACATGAATGATGATGAAAGTTAAAAACCATACAAATTTATCAATTTTAGAAGGAAGAATGGTCCATAAGGAGCTTCTTAAAGACATCCAATATTAAAACATGAGGATGGATGATGATAACAATAAAAAACATACACATGAAACAATCTTAGGAGGGAGAATGGTCCATATGGAGCTTCTTAAACACTTCCAAGATTAATTCATATGCATGGGTCCTTGTGGATGGTATGTATGCATGTGGGTCATAAATTATGAATTTAAAGAGAATCATCCTCACAATCTCAATAGAAAATCCTCACCGGTTCAATGCAAAGATGCGGAGCCTTCTCACACATAGAAAGATTTGAAAGGAGACATGTAAAAACACTTATGAGACAAGAGACATGGAGAATTGAATTAAAAGGGTGAAATACATGTCATGAGCATCATGATACATCAAGCTAGGCAATCTAATGGTCAAAGGGAGTCCACAAGACCCTCCCATCATGATAGTTCAATTGAATGTCTCACATGGGAGGATAGGAACCACTTCAATGACCCTATATTTGTCTAGGAATGTGGCATCTATTTAAAAAATTCTAAGACCAATAAACCCAACTCTCACTATTGGGTTTATGAGCCTATCCTAGTTTGGAAGTCTAACTTAAATTTGATTCTAGGTTCTATGATCTTATTAAAGCCTCTACAGAAAGATCAACTTCCTCAGTTCCACTCTAGCAAGAGTCTCTTGTACTTTTTGTTCCTTTGTCATCATTGTCAACTCTTATACCTCGTTTGATGTTTTACTTCAAGTATCAATTTTTTTTTTCAACTTTTGTATTTTTGAAATTGTTTTGGATTCAAACTTAAATTCTCTTCCTATAGTTTCTAGGTCAGAAGACTTGTTGGTATCACTTTTTGTTAAATCAACATTCATCATGTAACATTCAAACTAGCTGGTCGTTGTCAGCCATCCGAGTAACTCTTGATTAGAGTCATCCTTATATGATAGGGGTTTTACATATTCTTTCTTATATGGTCCTCCTTTGTTATTGCACACGATCATATCTTCTCACCTCCACCTATTCCAATCCCTAGTGCTCTCCTAGAGAGTTTCTGATAGCTTCATATATGGGTAAAGGAATCATGGTGCAACTCACAAATTAGTCTCTCCTCCTCCTAAAGATGCATCAAACTCTATAATTGATCTACCCATTCACTAGTTGCACCTTAGAGTATTAATGCTTCCTATTTTCAAATTGATAACCTCCCTTGTTCCCTATGAGCTCTCGATTATTTGTATTAGCTAGTATTTTGGCTAAACTCCCCAAAAATTCCACCAATTCTAGTTGAGAGAAAACCAGTTGTACACTCTTCCCCGAAGCTATAGATCAAAAGAGATTCCTCCCAAGGAGTGTTGAGATTCCTCCCCTCCACAATCAGATGATGATGAATAGGGCCATGTGCTTCTCCTCCCCTTCTGCCTTATTTATGCACATGTTCACAATTCTTCCTTCACTCCTCCTTGTTGTTCTCTACCTCTGTTTGCGATTGTGGGAGACCTTTTCCCTTCATTATACCCCGTATCCTTAAAATGGATGGCAAGCTCCATTGGAATGGATCCTCGTCCCATCTCTTCTCAACGTATCTCTTTTACAAGAGTTCCCCCATCACCCTTCTCATTGAAGGAGATGAGACCCCACCTTGTGCCCTCTTTCCATCTTTCTTAGCAAGAAAAAATGGCCCATGCTCTCGTGTACTCGAATCTTCCCCTTCCTCGTTAACATGCAGACCCTTAGAAAAACCCCCCTTTGACTGTAGATGTCATCGTTCCCTCCAAAACCCCCCTTTTTTGTTCTAAAGGGACACCCTCAAAACCTTCAATCAGCGACCTCTACCCATGCTCTCTCCAATTGATGATGCCAGGCCCAACATTCCCCTCCTAATCATATGGTATGTGCCCATAAAAAAAAAAAAAAAAATTTCCCCCCAAGCAACCACTCCTTGTCTTCTGTGTACTTCACCAAATGTCGTTACCTTTGCCATTTGATGCAAAGATGGTCCATCTTGTGTTGTAGCAGGTTTACCTAGAAAAAGAAATGATATGACCTCGCTGCTTGCTTTTGAAAAAAAACCCCAGTTGCATATCACTGATTCAGAGTCACTCTTATGCGTTTAGCCCTTATTGTTGATGTGCATCCAATGCTCATCAATGTGCCTCCCTCAAAAGAGTCCGTCTCCAACCAATAATTTTTTTTTGTGTTAGTATGTAGCAATTGGTTTTTGCATGAGGCTCCAACAATGCCACAAGCTTTTACTATACATGCATAAGTGATCCACATTTAGTGTACATGTCGATAAGCGCATCATAGGTTGTCACATCTTTCTGCTACCAATGTCTTGATGATGGACCATGGGCTTCACTTAGAATTCCTTATCTAGATTACCATTTTGTTGATGTATGTGCCTCAATAGTCTAGTGAACCTAGTTCGAAAATTGATTTGTGGTTTTCTTTTAATGCATGGAACTGTCCGGGTGCAATCCCCAATTCTCTCCTCCAAAGTACCATATTGGGTTGTAGTTTATGACCCTCAACAATGTAAAACCCAAACTTTTCTAGTAGCATCATCTATGAAAGTGACAAAGTAAAGAGAGCCACCTAAGGACCTAGTGGGCATAGGACCACACACATCTGTATGAACGAGATCTAAAGGCTGAATTGAAGAGTCAATGTGCGTTCTATGCACATTTCTAGTTTGCTTTCCATATTGATAATGCTCACAGAATGAAAAATCGGAGAAATATAACACAGGTAAGTAGCCAGAACGAGAAAGATTCTCCATTCCACTACGAGATATATGGCCCAAATGACCATGCCAAAAACAAGCCATATGCTGTTCAGTAACAGCTAACAAGTGTTCTTTCTGTGATACAAATAAAGGATAAAGTGAGCCAACTTTGCTTCCCTTTGCCATAACCATATTTCCCTTTGATATGCGAAAGGACTGAGCATAGAAGACCACCTTGTAACCAAGGTCATCAAGTTGACCAACTGACATCAAACTACATGATAACTGAGGTACATGGCGTACATTTTGCATAATAAATTTTGAACCATCAATGAATTGCACAACCACATCTCCAATCCCCACAACATCACACTGGTAAGAGTCACCAAGTCTCATGATACCAAGAGACTTTGCTGCATAATTAGAGAACCATTCTCTGTGTGGTGTCACATGGAAAGAAGCATCAGAATCTAGCAACCATGTGTGGGAAAGAGAATCAACCATAAGCGCCTCAGTTGGCACAGTACTATCAAGTGTCAACACATCAGCATCATTAGAAATAGCATTAATTTCTTCAATTTCATAGTCGAAGTAGATGGTGCAGGTAACTGTTTAACATGCCCATCAATGTTCTGTCCTTTACCTTTAGCATTCTTTAATGCATAACAATCTTTCTTCATATGTCCTTTGTTATGACAATAATGGCATTCAATATCCCTCTTCCTTGATTTACTTCTACTCTTATTCCGTTGAACATTCTTTTCCTTGTTCTTGCTCCTGCCATGTTGCTGATTCTTTCCTTGGTAAGAATCATGAATAGATTTTGTGCAAATCTTCTCACTCAAGAGTGCTCCACATATGTCATCATAGACGAGTTTACCACCAGGTGACCTATTGCTAATAGCTATGCAAAATGTATCCCATGATGATGGCAAGGTGCATAACAACAATACTGCTTTCATTTCATTATCCATATCCACTTTCTGAGCCTGTAATTGGGAGAATATAGCATCAAACTCATTTAGATGAACAACAACACTATATGTCTCCTTCATGCGAAGGCCATATAATTTTCTCATCAGATACACTTTATTTGATACCGTCTCTTTTTCATAGGTATTTCATAACTTCTTCCAAAGCTCCTCTGCACTTTCACAGTCTAATACTGTAAAGTAAACATTATCTGCCAAGTGCAAGCGAATGGTAGACCTGGCCATTTCATCTAACTCATTCCAATCATCTTTATCCATGTCACTAGGCTTCTTTGAAATCCCATTTACTGGCTTCCATTGCCTCCTTTGAATAAACACATCTTTAATCTGATTCTTCAATAGAGCAAAGTTTGTGCCATCAAATTTTCGGATCTCAAAATGGTCTTCGCCCTACAAGTTATAACTCCTCGGAACACTGGCACTAGACCCTGATCCACCAGATGTGCCTGAGACCTGTGATGCCACGATGGTAGGGAACTGAATATAATCATAATGGAGCTAGAAGAGTCCAAACACCAACAAATAAGTGTATCAAGGAGTAAATCGACCACCATATAGTTGACTAAACCAAAAATTTGAAAAAAGTTTGCTAGAGTATCTGCAAAATGAGCATATGACTAGTGTCAAAATATCATAAAACTACAAGTACTAACATGTTTACCTGCATAGTGAATCACTGACTCCACTGCATATAATCAGTTACCCAATAGAAGCCAACTAGGCTTATCAAGCACCTATGAACAACTATCATACATGTCCTATAGCGAGGCTAGGTAAGTCTTCCACCTGCATCACCGAAGAGACCCCGACATCTGGGTGTCTCTCAGTTAAGAAAACCTCACCACGACCCTCTTTTTCAAATGTAAAAGGCTTTATGCAAAAGCATAACCGCTATATCAATGACCACATGGACGTACATAGTAGTATCCACAGAAGCGTACATGGTGTGTATGTGCTCAATATATGCAGTAAAATGACACTAAAAGGCTGAATGCAAAGCCCAAAAACTAGCCAACAACACCTGTAAGTGTCTGTCAAATGTGATGTTTTAGGCTAAAAAACCTGCATAAAATTTGCAGCGGCTACTTCCACCAAAACTGAAAACCTTTCGAGAAACCTGTAGGTTTATGAGTACAACGAACACTCTTCTTGATGTTCTTGGACCTGTGTGAAGAGAACTATGTGCAACAGTACTCCAAAATGGCTCCAAAAGACACCTAGAAATGCTTCAAAAATAGGCTTTCAAAGCAAAGAATGAAGCTTTGAGGGACCAAAACATGTTCAAGGTAATGTCAACCTTAGTCTTTCCCCTTCTTCAAGCACCACAAGAGTGTAGCTTAGTGGCAAGAGATTGCCACGGTTAAGCGAGCTCTGGGGGGAACAATACTAGGATGGGTGACCTCCCGAGAAGTTACAGGAACCTCTATCTTCCTTGATCGTTGAGATCCTCCCTCACGCGCAACCAATGGTGACTTCGGTGACTCGGATGACAAGATATGACAAGGTCTATGGCTTGGTCGCTGCCTTAGTCAAAAGCCTTAGGGGAGTGCTCGTTTCACTCGCACAAAAGGAACAAAGCTTTTTGTGTCGAACTGCTATGATACCAGTGAAGGGATTCGAAGGTGATGCACAATAGTGCGCTCTCCTTCTCGAGAGCTCCACGATGATATGCTCGGGGTAGAAAACCAAGCTCCTAAGGCCACACACAATACTCTGCACAGAGGATGCAGAATACATAGAAAACACAATGCACATGAGTACGGAGAAAGACTTCTTAGGTCTTACTAATGCGGTCGAACTTACAGTCTGTGACTGAGCAGGCCACTATATGTTTTATTAAAGAACATATACAAAGACATGTCCGATGGCCATTTGGCCTTTCACATGGACACTAACGGTAATAGGTACTTGTACCTTTCTTTGATAATCATAGCAAATGGACTATATTGTACTTCATGAAGAGCAAAGATGAAATGTTCTCTTGTTTCAAGAAATGTCTTGCACTTATAGAATATCAAACAAGTAAATCATTGAAGGGACTAAGGTTAGATGGAGGGGTAGAATATTTCTCCCACGAGTTTGACTCCTCTTAGGAAAGAGGCATCAAAAGGAAAATCACTATAAGCTCATGCAAGAACAAAATGGTGTGGCAAAAAGGATGAATAGGGCCATTATGGAAGCAACAAGACCTATGCTCAATGAGAAGAAGTCTCCATTATCATATGGGAGGGTTAGATATCAAATGTGTGTGTGAGTTAGAATTACCAACAAAGTTAATGAATACATTAATGGAAATCAATTTCATAGTGTGTAAAGAAGAAAAGCTCACACAAGCAATCATCTTATCATAGAATTGGCTTTCTCATTTCTCAATTACTTTAAATATAGCATACAAAACATTATCAACCATTGTCCATGGTAGGAAGGCATTAGGTCTCTAGAAGAGAGACAATTAAGTCTTGATTCCATGTCTTGAAATCTATTAGTCTCTACTCTATTCTTTTCTTCAAGGTACTCCTCTATAAATTGATTGTCAAGCAATCAAACATCAAGTAGGGTTGGGGCTCGAGCTGATGAAACTTCAACAACAAACCGATAAAAGAAAACACAATCATCAAAGAAATTTTCTCATCATTAGTAAGGAAGAAAATACATCATATGAATCTAGATAAGAAGGGAAAAAACGTGTGTAAGGCAGAAGAGGGTACACAAAAAATGACCAAGAATCAAATACACATGGCATGAGAAATTTTAATTTGAAGATATGCCAAATTTGTGTGCCAAATGATTTCTCAAAATAGGTGGTGGACAAGCCCTAATCTAGGTTCCTAAATGTAAAAATAACCACGGATCATTAAAAGAACTTCATCAACATAGATCACCTCCAAGAGATACAACAATGCAACTTAGAAGAACATAAAAATTTTTAAATTCATGAGCACAATTGTTGATATATTTTGGTAGTGATGTGTGTGAACACACTTAGAACCCTTGGGGCACATTTTTTCCTCTTAAGGAGGTTTTTTTCCCTCGGCTTTTATATATGCTTATAACCCTAACAGACCACTTATGTTTGTACATTCTTTTGATAAAACATTTAGTATTCTGTTATGCTTCAAGCTTCTTCTTCTTCCTTGTCATGTTTGTGTGCTTCCACATACCTTAAACTCCAACAATTGGTATCAAGTAGGTTGCTGCTTCATCTATGGCATCATCAACAACCCTCCGGTCATAGTCTCAAAATCGCACAAAAATTAATAAGCATACTTAGAGTGATTAGGAGTTCAAAACAACTTCGCTGTTTGGCTTCCAAATTTTGATGTGAGCTCGTTTTGGCCTTTGAATGCACTATCAAAGTGACTCTACATGCAATTTTTTCCTTTTGTGCCAAACATATATATAGGTTTTGCTTCGCTACTACACGCATCTCAAAGTCTACTACGGGTCTAGCAAAGCTTGACAAGGAATTTTTGTTTAGCTTTTTTAGATACAATAATTTTCTCCATGAGGGTATTTGGTCATTGGCCATGGTTGAAAGCAATGATGTATTCCATATGTTGGCTCTTGAGGACAAGTTGGATGATACTAATTACTTGTTATGGGCATATATGATGCATCATAGATTGATAGAAAAAGGGTCATGGAATATTATGCAAGGTATTAAAAAACATCCTACAACACCTACGAATGCAGGTATCGAAGGTGATGTAGACGGCATTGAAGATGATGACCTTTAGATTTGTGTTAGTGCTATAGTTCTTGGTACAAATACTATAGAGAAACTTCCTTGGGATGGCATAGATGCTCATTCACATGTATTGATATCTTTATCTATCAAATGTGCCATTTGTTGATATATTTAGGTAGTGATGAGTGTGAGCACACTAGGACTGCTGGGGCACTTTTTTCCATCTTTAGGAGGTTTTTACCCCCGGCTTGTATATATGCCTATTGCCCTAATGGGCTACCTATCTTTGTACATTCTCTAGTAATACATTCAGTATTGTGTCTTCTTCTTCCTTGTGCTGTTCACGTGCCTCCACACACATCTAACTCCAACAATTGGTATCAGAGCCTGTCACCGCTTCATCTAGGGCATCGTTGACACCTCTTCGGTTGCAATCTCAGAATCACATGAATTTTGGTGAGCATACTGAGCATGTTTTTAAGATCAAAACAGCTTCACATTATGGTGCTGAAATCGCGATCTGAGCTCGTTTCGGCCTCCGAATGCACTATCGCAATGCTTGTGCAGGCTATTTCATCTTTTTGTGCCAAAGGTATATACTAGTTTCGGTTCACCAGTATAAGCATCTCGAAGTCTACTACAGGTTTATCAGAATTTGTTTGGGCAGTTGTGTTCAACTTTTTGAGATACAATCAATTTTTTGCATCAAGGTATTTTAGTCACCGGCCATGGCTGAAAGCGGTGATGTATTTCATATGTTGGTTGTTGAGGATAAGTTGGATGGTACCAACTACCCGTTATGGGCTTATATGATGCAACATGTATTGGTTGCAAAAAGACTGTGGAACATTGTGCAGGGTGTTGAAAAACGTCCTATCACACCTACAACTCTTACAGCTGCAGGTACTGAAGCTGATGCAGAAGGTGTCGAAGATGATGATATTTTGCATATTCCTATTTGTGATACGGTTTCTACTGCACCTACTGCAGAACAAATTCGTTGGGATGGCAGAGATGCCCAGGCACATGCATTGATAGCTTTGTCTGTCAAACGTGCCATTATTCCTCACATTCACTCTTGCAAAACAACTAAGGATGCTTGGGATAGACTTACCACATTGTACCAAGCTAGGAATGAGGCTCGTGTTGCTTACCTCCGAAAACAATTGGAGAGTGAGCACATGAATGAAGGTGATTCTATGGACACTTTTCTAACAAAAATCAAAGACTTGAAGGAACAATTGATTTCTACTGATGAGGTTATACCAGATAGCTCACTTGTGCAGACCGTTCTGAATGGTCTTCCTGATTCATATAAGAGTTTTGCTTCTACTCTTTGGTTGATGATGAAAGGCAATCCAAATGCCTTGTCATTTGAGGAGTTAGTCTCTATTCTATTGCAGGAAGATCAATCGAGGCAGAACAGGTCCATTATGTGTGTTGCAGATCAAGATTTTCTGGCTAGTCAGAAGGGCAAAGGAAAATGGAGCTCTTCAACTAGTAAGCAAAAATCTGCTAATTCTACATATTCAAAGAAGGAAGACAAAGATGATAAGAAATCAGAAAAGCAGAAATTGTTTTGCAAGTAATGTAAAGGAAATGATCGTATCATAAAGAACTGTCCTAAACTCGCTGCAAAAGAGGCAAAGAAAAAAGAGGCTGGAATGGTTTTTGCAGAGGCCTCTACTCCAAAAAACAGAGTCTGCTAACCTTGTGCAGGATGAAGAATGGGTGTTTACTACAGTTTGCAGTTTTGGCCCATCTTCTCATGAGTAGTGCATGTCTCCAGTAGACTCAGATGTTTGGCACTTTGATTGTGGGGCGACCAAACATATTACCTCGCAGCAGAGTTTCTTCTCTTCACTCTAGCCTACCCTTGCAGGGAATACTATCACATGCACCAACGAATCCTCTTTTCCTATCTTGGGAGTTGGTAAGATCATTCTGACTACTGCTGATGGTAGTTCTTTCACTTTGTTAGATGCTTTATTTGTGGCAGGGATCAAGAAGAATATGTTATCAATTTTTGCATTAGCCAAGATTGGCTTGGTTGTGAAATTTGTTGATGATAGATGTAGAGTTCATGATCTGTTAAATGGTGATGTATTATTGCTTCTGGCATTTTATGTCATGAGCTATATAAGCTCATAAAATACTATGAAAATCAGTGAATGATTTGGCATGTGCAATACATGATTCTCAGGCTATGTCATATGCAAAGCTTTGGCATGCACGCTTTGGTCATCTGAACTTTGCTAGTTAGCTATGCCTACAGAAATCTGAAATGGTGTCCTCTTTGTCCAAACTTGAGGCACCCAGTAAACATGTATGTGAAGGCTGTATTTTAGGCAAAATGTAGTGTTGCTTATTTCCAAAAGATGGTTCAGTTCGGGCTACTAAAAAATTGTAGCTTATTCATAGCGATGTCTGTGGTCCTATGCAAACACCCTCTTTTGGAAATTATCTTTACTTTGTGACTTTCATCGATGATTTTTCTAGGCATGCATGGGTATATCCATTAAAGTCAAAGTCTGAAGTGTTCATGTGCTTCAAACAGTTTTTGGTTTTGGCTAAAAATATGTCAGCATGTAAAATGGGCACCCTTCGTTCGTACAGTGCCATATACACATGAATATAATGGAGTCCCTGAACGAAAGAACAGGTCACTCATGGAGATGGCGAGGTGTATGGTCAAGAGTGAGGCCTTACCACATAGTTTCTGGCTTGAGACTGTTATGTGTGCAGCATATGTACTTAACAGGTGTCCCACTAAAGCACTATAGTCTATCACTCCATATGAGGCTTGGCATGATCGCAAGCCATCTGTTGCTCATCTGCGTGTTTTTGGTTGTCTGGCATATGCATTAGTGCCTGAACAACATCACAAAAAATTGGATGATAAAGCAGTAAAATGTATTTTTGTTGGGCAGTTCTGAAAGTAAAGGCTATCACCTATATCATCCACAGACTAAATGCATTCTGGTTAGCGGTGATGTTGTTTTTGTGGAAGATGCTATTCAGCCATTGCTTTCATGTACTAAGGAGACATCTGTTAGCTCCAAAGACATGTATAATACTTTGCTTCCTCTGTTTACATGTGGACAATCTAGTACTGGTCCTAATGAGGCAACTTCTCAACCTTTGGAGGTTTCATGTGATGATGTAGATCATTCCATTTCTGATGCATATTTACATGATGCACTTGTTGATGAGAGAGCTGATATTGAGGAGGCAAAAACTATGCCAAAATGGATGGTGCAAACTCTGCGTGATGGAAAATTAGATGCACCTCTGACATATCGTACTCGATCAGGCATAGTGCCTCTTTTGCATCAGATTGCTATGCTATGGCCATATCTAGTCTCTGTGATGAGATTGAACATGTTTCGTTTGATGAAGCACAAAATTCTGAACATTGGATGGCTGCAATGCAATCTGAATATGATGCTATAATGAAGAATGGTACTTGGTCTTTATGTGACTTGCCTCCTGGCAAGAAGGCCATTGGAACAAAGTGGGTATACAAGCTGAAGCATAAACCTGATGGAACAATTGAAAGGTATAAGGCTAGGCTTGTTGCAAAGGGTTATGTGTAGGAAAGAGGCATTGATTTTGATGAATCCTTTGCACCTGCTTGCCGAATGACTACTGTTCGTAGCATCTGTGCACTTGCAGCTCATCATGGTTGGAATGTACATCAGTTGGATATCAAAACAACATTTCTGAATGGTGACTTGGATGAAGAAGCGTATATTTTTCAACCCTGTGGCTTTGTGCAAAAAGGACGTGAGAACCAGGTGTGCAAGTTAAAGAAGGAATTATATGGTTTAAAGCAAGCACCACATGCTTGGTATGAAAAGATACATGCCTATCTGATTGCACATGGTTTTGAGAACAATCCAACTGAAAGCACCTTATATGTTAAGCATGCTAATGATGTACTTCTGATCATTGTGTTTTATGTTGATGACATGCTCACTAGTCCTCATGAGAGACATATTATTGATTTTAAGGCTGATTTATATGCCTAATTTGAGATGCATGATTTGGGGCATTTGCATCATTATTTGGGCATTCAGTTTATGCACGTTGATGGTGGAATGGCTTTGTGTAAAACGAAATATATTGACACATTATTGCAGCATTTTGGCCTTGAAGACTGTAAACCTATTGCCACTCCTATGGAGACAGGTTTACAACTGAGTCTTCATGATGCTAGAGATGCATTTGATGCTCTTCTCTATTAACAGGCTATTGGATGCTTGATTTACTTCTGCATTACTCGGCTAGATATTCAGTTTGCTGTCTCACAGATGAGCACGTTTATGCATTGCCCAGGAGTCAAGCATTGGTAGATGGTTAAGCGCATCTTTCGCTACTTGAGTGTTACTCGACAACTTGGGTTGTTTTATCCCAAGGGGGGATCACTACCGCCAGATTTGCATGCTTTTTCTGACTCTGATTAGGCTGGTTGCTATGACACTCCTATGTCCACTAGTGGCTTTTGCTTCATGCTTGGTAGCTCATGTATATCTTGTTTGAGCAAGAAGCAGCCTATTGTGGCCACTTCCAATTGTGAGGCTGAGTATAGGGAAGCTTTCACAATGATTGTTTAGTGTGTGTGGCTCAGACGCCTTATGGCTGATTTGGGTGTTGGCCAGTCTTCTACCACCACCATCTTCACTGACAGTCAAAGTGCATTGGCAATTGCGAGGAACCCTGTGTTCCATGCTTGCACTAAGCACATTGAGGTGCATTATCATTATGTCAGGGGGAGGTTCTTTGTTGGGGAGATGAGCTTGGCATACGTGCCCATGCAGGGAAACATTACAAACCTTTTCATGAAGGCTGTGCCTAGGGAGAAGTTCAAAACTTTTCGCAAAGCTTTGGGATTACTTCCTTTTGTGGAGTGATTTCCACATAGCTTGGCACTTCCTTATACATGAGTGCCAGCTCCTTGTTCACCGCATCACTCCCAAGGGGATTTGTTGATATATTTAGGTAGTGATGTGTGTGAACACACTAGGACTGCTGGGGAACTTTTTTCCCTCTTTAGGAGGTTTTTTTCCCCTGGCTTGTATATACTCCTATTGCCCTAATGGACTACTTATCTTTGTACATTCTCTAGTAATACATTCAGTATTGTGTGTTGTGCTCCAAGCTTCTTCTTCTTCCTTGTGCTATTCGCGCGCTTCCGTAGACATCTAACTCCAACACCATTAGTCCTCACATTCACTCTTGCAAGATAGTAAAGGATGTTTGGGATACACTTTCAACCTTATTCTAGGAAGAAAATGAGTTTCATATTTCTTATCTCCGAAAACAGGTGGAGAGTGAGTATATCAACGAAGAAGATTCTATGGATAACTTTTGGACAAACATCAAAGATTTGAAGGAGCAATTGGTTTCTAAGGATGAAGTCTTGCCAGATAGTTCACTTGTGTGGACTGCTCTTATTGATCTTCCAAATTTATATCAAAGTTTTACTTCTACTCTTCTATTGATGATGAAAGGTAATTCAAATGTCTTAATATTTGAGGAGTTGGTCTCTGTTTTATTGTAGGAAGATTAATACAGACAAAATAAGTTGATCATGCATGTTGTGGATCAAATTTTCTTAGCTAGTCAGAAGGGCAAAGGAAAATGGAGCTCATCTACTAGTTTGCAGAAATTTTCCAATGCTACACTATCAAAGAAGAAAGACAAAGATGAGAAGGAAACAGAAAAGCAGAACAATTTTGTAAATACTATAAGGAAAATGATCATTGCATAAAGAGTTGTTTGAAATTCACTACAAAAGAGGGAAAGAAGAAAGAGGTTGGAATGGTTATTGAAGAATCCTCTACACATAAAACAGAGTCTTCTAATCTTGTGCAGAAGGAAGAATGGGTGTTTGCTACCGTTTGTAGATCTTCTCATGAGGAGTATATGTCTATGCATGGATATATCCATTGGAAACAAAGTCCGAAGTGTTTATGTGCTTCAAAAAATTTCTCGTTATGGATGAAATTTCTCATATGTAAATTGGGCACCCTCCATTCTGATTGAGAGGGGAAATACATGTCTTGTGGTTTTAATGCATTTTTGGCTGAGCGTGGGATAAAATATCAATGTAGAGTGCTATATACACCTCAGCAAAATGCACTTTCTAAAGGAAAGAACCTTTCTTTTATGGAGATGGCAAGGTGTATGATCAAAATTCAAGCTTTACCACATAGCTTCTTGCTTGAGGTTGTTATGTGTGCAAGACATTTACTTAAGAGTTGTCCCACCAATGCACTACAATTGATCACTCCATATGAGGCTTGGCATGGTCGCAAGCCATCTATCGCTCATCTATGTGTCTTTGGTTGTTTGGCATATGGATCAATGCCTAATGACTATAGGAACTTGGATGATAAAGTAGTGAAATGTATTTTTGTTGGGTAGAGTTTTGAAAGCAATGGCTATCGTCTCTTTCGTCCACAAAATAAATGCATTTTGGTTAGCAGTGATATTGTTTTTGTGGAAGATGTAATTCAACCATTAGTTTCATGTACTAAGGAGACATCACTTAGCCCCAAAGATGTGTATGACACTTTTCTTCTTTGTTTTACAAGTGGATAGTCAAGTACTAATATAAATGAGTGATTTATCAACCTTTACAAGTTCCACATAATGATGCATATCGTTCCATTTTTGTGCAAATTTACATGATGCACTTGTTCACAAGAGGGTTGATGTAGAGGAGGCATAAATTATGCTTAAACGGCTCGTGCAGCCTTTGAGAGATAGCAAATTACATGCACCTCTTTCATATCATACTGGTTCATGCTCTCATAGTACTTCTTTTGCATCAAATTGCTATGCAATGGTTGCCTCTAGTCTTTGTAATGAGAATGGGCATGTTTCTTTTGATGAAGCACAAAATTAAAAAAATTGGATGGCTGCTATGCAATCAGAATATGATGCTATTATGAAGAATGGTACTTGGTCTTATGTGATTTGCCTCCATGCAAAAAGCGCATTAGCACCAAATGGGTATACAAGCTGAAATGTAAACCTCATGGAACAATTGACACATATAAAGCTAGGCTTGTTGCAAAAGGCTATGCTCAAGAGAGAGGCATCGATTTTCATGAGACCTTTGCTCCCACATGTCGAATGACCACCATTTGTAGCATCTGTGCACTTGTAGCCCATCATGGTTGGAATGCATATTAGTTGGATATTAAAACTACATTTTTGAATAGTGACTGACATGATGAAGTGTACGTATTTCAACCCATCTTTTTATGTAAAAAGGGCATGAAAACAAAGTGTGCACATTGAAAAGAACATTATATGGTTTGAAGCAAGCACCACATGCTTGTATCAAAAGATACATGCCTACTTGATTGCACATGGTTTTTAGAATAGTCCAACTCAGAGCACCTTATATGTTAAGCATGCAAATGATGTACTTATAACCATCATTGTATATGTTGATGACATGCTACTCACTTGTCCTAATGAGATACATATTACTGATTTAAGATCGATTTGCATGCTGCTTTTTAGGATGTCAAATTTGAGACATTTGCATCATTATTTGGGCATTCAGTTTATGCAATTTGATGGGGGAAGAACTTTATGTCAAACAAAATATATCGACACATTATTGTAGCGTATTGGCCTTGAAGATTGCAAACCTATTGTGATTCTATGGAAACAGGTTTACGGTTGAGTCATCATGATGGTGGAGATGCATTTGATGTTTTTCTCTATCAACAAGCTATTGGATGCTTGATTTACTTACACATAAGTCCACATGATAGTTAGTTTGTTGTCTCTTAGATGAGCAAGTATATGCATTGCCTAGATATCAACCATTGGTAGGCAGTTAAGTGCATCTTTCACTACTTTCCTGATACCCATTACTTGGATTGTTTTATCCCAATTATTTTTGGTTTATTGATGATATATTTCAAACCTTAATGATCTACAAAGGTGTAGTTTCTTTCAACACTATCAAGATTCTAGCTTGCATAATAAATTGCATGGTCTATCTTGCTTTCATTAGCTTGATAAAGTACTACCCCTATCGTAGTGTGAGATGGATCCATATGCAAATGAAATTCTTTTGTCCAATCTAGGGCTACCAAGATTGGCACATTCATCAATTTATCCTTTATGGTCTCAAAAGTTGTCTAGGACTCCATGGTCCATTGAAATTGTTGTTCTTTCTCAAAAGTTGTGTTAATGACGAAGCTATCGAAGCAAAATTGAGTATGAAATATTGATAATAGTTAGCATGTCCCAAAAATCCCATGCGTTGTTGCACATTTTGAGGAGATGGAAGTTGTCAAATTTTCTCTACTTTATCCTCATCCATAGGGATTCCTTGCTTGGAGATTGAATGTCCCAAGAGCAATCCTCTTCTCACTCCAAATGTACACTTTTCAGGGAACAATGTTATCCCTCTTTCAATGCTTCTCTTCAGGAATGCTTCAATTCTTTTAATCGTATTATTTTCATCTATTTGGATGGCAAAGTCTTCTAGAAAGATCTCCATCCAATCTTGTAATTAGTCTTGATAGGCTGCTATCATTGCCCATTAGAATGTGACAGGAGCATTGCATAGGTCAAACGGCATGACGTGATATGCATAGATCCCCCACTATGTGGTAAAAGTGTTCTTCGGCTGATCCTCTTCATATATTTGCACCTGATCATACCCACTAAAGCCATTGAGGAATGAACACAATTTATGGCCAGCTATCCTATCTAGAATTTGATCAATGAAAGATAATGGAAAATGATCTTTCTTGGTTCACTCATTCAATTTCTGATAATCGATACAAATGCAGATTTTATTGTTCTTCTTTGGGACAACTACAATAGGTGGCACCCACTCACCGATAGACTGTATAAATTCTACCTCAACTAGCTTGATGAGTTCAACTTTGATTAACTCGAAGTAAGCCGAGTTAGTTCTCTTGAGACATTAACAAATTGGCCTTATTCCAACTTCTAGGTCAATGTAGTGTTGGCAAATCTTCAGGTTGATTCCTCTAAACTCACTATACGTCCATGCAAAGGCTATGTTATATCTTTATAACATTGATTTCATCTTCTCCCTTATTTCTTTGTTCAATTTTGTTCCTACATTAAAAAACTTCCTAGGGAGTACCTCCCATTTTTCAATGTTGTCCTCTCTTAGCTATTTTTTGCTTATGGATATGGACCTGATTGGACAATACTCTCTTATGGTGCATGTGTTGCTGGCCATCAAATCCATATTTTTTTCCTTCTTCTAGAGACTCAACTTCCTCAGTTCCACCCTAGAAAGAGTCTCTTGTACTTTTTGTTCCTTTGTCATCATTGTCAACTCTTGTCACCTCGTTTGAAGTTCTACTTCCAAGTATCAAATTTTCTTTTTCTCAACTTTTGTATTTTTGAAATTGTTTTGGATTTAGACTTAAATTCCCTTCCTATAGTTTCTAGGTCAGAAGACTTGTTGGCATCACTTTTTGTTAAATCAACATTCATCATGTAACATTCAAACCACCTAGTCGTTGTCAACCATCCGAGTAACTCTTGATTAGAGTCATCCTTATATGATAGGGGTTTTACATATTCTCCTATCCCTTTGCTTTTCACCTCTAGTAATTGCAAACTATAACCATCCTTAAGCAAGTCCTGGTGCTCTTTCGTATTTAGGACCAATCTAGCTCAAACTTTGTCATGAGGCCCTTTTTCTCTAGTCTTTGTTTCTCCTCCATTGGTAGATATCAACTTCTTGGCAGTTGGATGGAATGTTCTTAATGGTCTTCCAAATTTATATCAAAGTTTTACTTCTACTCTTTTATTGGTGATGAAAGGCAATTCAAGTGCCTTAACATTTGAGGACTTGTTCTCTGTTTTATTGTAGAAAGATTAATACAGAAAAAACAAGTTGATCATGCATGTTGTGGAACAATTTTTCTTAGGTAGTCAGAAGGGCAAAGAAAAATGGAGCTCATCTACTAGTGAGCAGAAATTTTCCAATGCTACACTATCAAAGAAGAAAGACAAAGATGAAAAGAAAATAGAAAAGCAGAAACAATTTTGTAAATACTGTAAGGGAAATGATCATTTCATAAAGAGTTGTTTGAAATTCACTACAAAAGAGGAAAAGAAGAAAGAGGTTGGAATGGTTATTGTAGAGTCCTCTACACATAAAACAGTCTTCTAATCTTATGCAGAAGGAAGAATGGGCGTTTACTACCATTCGTAGATCTCCACATGAGGAGTATATGTCTATGCATGGATATATGCATTGGAAACAAAGTCCGAAGTGTTTATGTGCTAAACAATTTCTCGTTATGGATGAAATTTGTCATATGTAAATTGGGCACCCTCCATTCTGATTGAGAGGGGGAACACATTTGTTACCATTAGTGTCCATGTGAAAGGCCAAATGGCCACTAGACACTTCTTTGTATATGTTCTTTAATAAAACATATAGTGGCCTGGTCAGTCACAGACAATAATGTTCGACCGCATTTGTAAGACCTAAGAAGTCTGACTTCATGCTCCCTGTGTACTATGTTTTCTGTGTATTCTATAGCCTCTGTGCGGAGTATTGCGTGTGGCTTAGGAGCTCAGTTTTCTACTCCGAGCATATCGTCATGGAGCGTTGGAGAAGGAGAGTGCACTGTGGTGCATCGCCATCGAAATACTTCACTGTTATCAGAGTAGTTCGAGGCAAACGCTTTGTTATGCGAGCGAAGCGAGCCCCCCCCCCTCCCAAGGCTTTTGACTAAGGCGGCGACCAAGGCATAGACCTTGGCATACCTTGTCATCCGAGTCACCAAAGTCACAGTTGGCACCGTTGGCTGCATGCGAGGGAGTCTTGGTACTTCTCGGGAGGTCACCCATCCCAGTACTGTTCCCCCCAAAGCTCGCTTAACAGTGGCAATCTCTTGCCACTAAGCTACACTCTTGTGGTGTTTGAAGAAGGGGAAAGACTAAGGTTGACATTACCTTGAACAAGTTTTGGTCCCTCAAAGCTTCATTTTTGCTTTCAAAGCCTATTTCTGAAGCAATTTTGGTGTGTTTTTGGAGCCATTTCAGAGTACTGTCGCACATAGTTCTCTTCACATAGGTCCAAGAACATCAAGAAGAGTGTTCCTTGTACTTCTCAGACAATAAATATCAACCTTTGGGGCTGTATTTTCAGCCACACTCGTAATACTACAAGTTTCTCGAGGGGTTTTTTCAGTTTTGGTGGGAGCAGTCGCTGCAAATTTATGCAGGTTTTTAAAGCCTAAAACATCAGAGTTGACAGACACTTGCAGGTGTTATTGGCTAGTTTTTGGGCTGTGTATTCAGCCTTTTAGTGTTATTTTACTGCATATATTGAGCACATACACACCATGTACACTTCTGCGGATACCGCTTATGTACGTCCATGTGGTCATTGATATAGCGGTTACGTTCTTTGCATAAAGCCTTTTACATTTGATAAAGAGGGTCATGGCAAGGTTTTCTTAACTGGGAGACACCAAGATGTTGGGGTCTCTTTGGTGATGCAGGTGGAAGACTTACCCAGCCTCGCCATAGGAGATGTATGATAGTTGTTCATAGGTGCTCGATAAGCCTAGTTGGCTTCTATTGGGTAACTGATTATATGCAGTGGAGTCAGCGATTCACTATGCAGGTAGACATGTTAGTACTTGCAGTTTTATGATACTTTGACACTGGTCATATGCTAATTTTGCAGAGGATACTCTGGCAAAATTTTTCCAGATTTCTGGTTTAGTCAACTGTATAGTGGTCGATTTACTCCTTGATACACTTATTTGTTGGTGTTTGGACTCTTCTAGATCCATTATCATTCTATTCAGTTCTCTACGATCATGGCATCAGAGGTCTCAGGCACATCCGGTGGATCAGGGTCTAGTGCTAGTGTTCCGAGGAGGAGCTATAACTTGCAGGGCAAAGACCATTTTGAGATCCGAAAATTTGATGGCACAAAGTTTGCTCTATGGAAGAATCAAATTAAAGATGTGCTGATTCAAAGGAGGCAATGGAAGCCAGTAAATGGGATTTCAAAGAAGCCTGTTGACATGGATGAAGATGATTGGGATGAGTTAGATGAAATGGCCAGGTCTACCATTCGCTTGCACCTGGCAAATAATGTTTACTTTACAGTATTAGACTGTGAAAGTGCAGATGAGCTTTGGAAGAAGTTATGCAATACATATGAAAAAGAGACGGCTTCAAATAAAGTGTATCTAATGAGAAAATTATATGACCTTCGTATGAAGGACACAGATAGTGTTGCTGCTGATCTAAATGAGTTTGATGCTATATTCTCCCAGTTACAGGCTCAGAAAATGGATATGGATAATGAAATGAAAGCAGTATTGCTGTTATGCACCCTGCCATCATCATGGGATACGTTTTGCACAACTATTAGCAACAGTGCACCTGGTGGTTAACTCGTCTATGATGACATATGTGGAGCACTCTTGAGTGAGGAGATTCGTAGAAAATCTATGGTTGGCACTCAGAGTGGAGATGCATATAATGTTCGTGATTTTTACCAAGGAAAGAATCAACAACGTGGCAGGAGCAAGAACAAGGAAAAGAATGGTCAATGGAATAAGAGTAGAAGTAAATCAAGGAAGAGGGATATCGAATGCCATTATTGTCATAAGAAAGGACACATGAAGAAAGACTATTATGCATTAAAGAATGCTAAAGGTAAAGGACAGAATGTTGATGGGCATGTTAAACAGTTACCTGCACCATCTCCTTCGACTGTGAAGATTGAAGAAATTAATGCTATTTCTGATGATGCTGATGTGTTGACACTTGATAGTACTGTGCCATCTGAGGCACTTATGGCTGATTCTCTTTCCCACTCCTGGCTGCTAGATTCTGGTGCTTCTTTCCATGTGACACCACATAAAAAATGGTTCTCTAATTATGCAACAAAGTCTTTTGGTACCGTGAGACTTGGTGACTCTTACTAGTGTGATGTTGTGGGGATTGGAGATGTGGTTGTGCAATTCATTGATGGTTCAAAATTTACTATGGATAATGTATGCCATGTACCTCAGTTATCACGCAGTTTGATGTCAGTTGGTCAACTTGATGACCTTGTTACAAGGTGGTCTTCTATGCTCAGTCCTTTCATATATCAAAGGGCAATATGGTTATTGCAAAAGGAAGCAAAGTTGGCTCACTTTATCCTTTATTTGTATCACAGAAAGAACACTTGTTAGCTGTTACTGAACAACCTATGGCTTGTATTTGGCATGGTCGTTTGGGCCATATATCTTGTAGTGGAATGAAAAATCTTTCTCATTCTGGCTACTTACCTATGTTATCTTTCTTTGATTTTTCATTTTGTGAGCATTGTCAATATGGAAAGCAAACCAGAAATGTGCATAGAATGCACATTGACTCTTCAATTCAGCCTTTAGATCTCGTTCATACAGATGTGTGTGGTCCTATGCCCACTAGGTCCTTAGGTGGTTCTCTTTACTTTGTCACTTTCATAGATGATGCTACTAGAAAAGTCTTGGTATATCCTATCAAATCAAAGGATGATGTATTCCCTACTTTCAGAAAATGGCTTGCTTCAGTTGAGACTGAAAAAGGAACTAAACTTAAGGCTTTACGTTCAGATAATGGGTGAGTATACCTCACATGAATTCAACCTTTTCTGTCAGTCTAGAGGGATTCGTAGAGAGTTTACAGATCCTTATACCCTAGTACAGAATGGTGTAGCTGAGAGGATGAATAGAACTATTCAAGATAGAGTAGTCTCTATGTTGCATCATGCAAACCTCTCACAAGGTTTTTGGGCAGAAGCAGTATTGACTGCAGTTCATGTGATTAACCTTTCACATAGTACTGCCAAAGGTCTGAAAGTGGCACAAGAGTTATTGACAGGGAAACCACCATATTATGATCATCTTCGAGTTTTTGGGTGTGAAGCATATGTTCATATACCCAAGAATCTTACACAAAAGTTGGACCATAAGTCAAAGAAATGCATTTTTCTTGGATATGGTCGAGAAGGACAATTTGGATATCGCTTATGGGATCCTGAAACACGGTCAGTGATCAGAAGTAGTGATGTCATTTTTAATGAGTCTAAGATGCATAAACAACCCATTAAAGAGGTTGAAGTGAGAAGAGTGGTGTTTGAGGATACTAGTCCTCCGGTTAGCATGCATAAAAATGCTACACATAGGGATGTTCAAGAGAATGTCCATTCAGATCAGTCTGCACATGATCCTGTTCAGCAACCATTGAGACGTTCTGCACGTGTCTCATATCCACCTGATAGATATGTTCTAGGTTTAGATTTTGTTATGCTAACAGATGCTGGTGAGCCTTCTTGCTACAAAGAGGCTATGCAGACAGAGGATCATGTCAAGTGGGAGAGTGCCATGAAGAGTGAGTTGGATTCTATTCACAAGAATGGTACTTGGGACTTAGTACCTTTGCCAAAGGGCAGGAAAGCTTTACCATGTAAATGGGTATATAAGCTGAAATTCACATCAGATAGTGCTTCTCCAAAATATAAAGCACGACTTGTTGCAAAGGGTTTTAAGCAACAACATGGTGTTGATTTTGAGGAAATCTTCTCTCCAATGGTCAAGATGACTACTTTGTGCATGTTGCTTGGATTCGTTGCAATGGAGGACTTAGAGCTAGTCCAAATGGATGTGAAAACAGCTTTCTTGCATGGAGATCTTACAGATGAGATCTCTATGGAACAACCAGAGGGTTATGTAGTTCCTGGCAAGGCAAGTCTAGTTTGTAAGCTCAAGAAGAGCTTGTATGGACTTAAACAGTCTCCTAGACAATGGTACCAAAAGTATGATGCTTTTATGAAGTCCCAAGGCTAGTCTCGGAGCAATGAGGATCATTGTCTCTACACAAAGAGATGTTCTGATGGTAGCTTGATATGCTTGATACTTTACGTCGATGATATGTTGATTGCCGGGAAGTCCTCTTATGATTTGTCAATTCTCAAAAAGAACTTGAGTCAGACATTTGATATGAAGGATTTGGGGGATGCCAAACATATTCTTGGCATGTGCATTACTCGTGATAGGAGTAAAAGATGCATATACTTGTCTCAAAGTGAGTACATATCCAAAGTACTTCACCGATTCAATATGCAGGGTGGAAAGGCATTGAGTACACCTTTACCCACATATGTGAAATTGAGCAAGGGTGACTGCCCCAAATCAGATGAGGAAAAGGAATTCATGACCGAAATTCCCTATCAGTCTGGTGTTGGTAGTCTCATGTATGCTATGGTAGCTAGAGACCAGACATTGCATTTGCAGTGGGAGTTGTGAGTAGATATATGTCTAATCCTGGCAAGAAACATTAGGAAGCGGTCAAAATGATTTTGAGATATCTGAGTGGCACTAAGGACAATTGTCTATGCTTAGGTAGAGGGAAAGCATCCATTATTGGTTACATAGATTCTGACTATGCTGGTTGTGTAGACAATCGTAAGTCTACATTAGGGTACATTTTTCATTTTGCTGGAGGTGCTATCTCTTGGAGATCTCGTCTTCAAGAATGTACAACTGTTTCCACCACAGAAGCAGAGTATGTTACAACAAGTGAGGCAGGTAAGGAAGCATTGTGGCTTTCTCGTCTTGCTTGTGATATGAGTTTACCTCAGCATGTACCTCACTTGCTCAGTGATAGTCAGAGTGCCATTGCTTTGGCTAAGAATCCGGTCTATCATGCAAAGACCAAGCACATTGAGGTGAGGTATCACTTCATTAGAGATTGCTTAGCCACTGAGAGCATTATTCTTGAGAAGGTTCACACTCGAGATAATGCTGCAGATGCTTTGACTAAAGCTCTACCACAGGATAGCTTTCGACATTGTTGTCACTTGATGGGGGTTACTTGATTCTTGATCTTATGCAATCACTTGTATACTGTGTAACATGCCCATCAGGTGGGAGGTATAGTTTGTATACTAACACTCAGGTATTCTTTGTCATTCTTTATTTTTTCTCCCATAGTTACTCTGGCCATGTTGGCCTTTAGTGGGAGATTGTTACCGTTAGTGTCCATGTGAAAGGCCAAATGGCCATCGGACACTTCTTTAAATATGTTCTTTAATAAAACATATAGTGGCCTGGTCAGTCATAGACAGTAAGTTCGACCGCATTTGTAAGACCTAAGAAGTTTGTCTTCGTGCTCCTTGTGTACTGTGTTTTCTGCGTATTCTGCAGCCTCTGTGCGGAGTATTGTGTGTGGCCTCAGGAGCTCGGTTTTCTACTCCGAGCATATCATCATGGAGCTCTAGAGAAGGAGAGCGCACTGTGGTGCATCGCCATCGAAATACTTCATACATGTCTTGTGGTTTTAATGCATTTTTGGCTGAGCACGGGATAAAACATCAGTGTAGAGTGCTATATACACCTCAACAAAATGCAATTTCTAAAAGAAAGAACCTTTCTCTTATGGAGATGGCAAGGTGTATGATCAAAAGTCAAGCTTTACCACATACCTTCTTGCTTGAGGTTGTTATGTGTGCAACATATGTACTTAAGAGTTGTCCCACCAACTCATTGCAATCGATCACTACATATGAGGCTTGGCATGGTCGCAAACCATCTATCGCTCATCCATGTGTCTTTGGTTGTTTGGCATATGGATCAATGCCTAATGACAACAAAGGAAATTGGATGATAAAGTAGTGAAATGTATTTTTATTGGGTAGAGTTCTAAAAGCAATGGCTATCGTCTCTTTCATCCACAAAATAAATGCATTTTGGTTAGCAGTGATATTGTTTTTGTGGAAGATGTAATTCAGCCATTAGTTTCATGTACTAAGGAGACATCAATTAGCTCCAAAGATGTGTATGAAACTTTTCTTCTTTTTTTTACAAATGGATAGTCAAGTACTAATCTAAATGATTTATTTATCAACCTTTACAAGTTCCACATAATGATGCATATCATTCCATTTTTTATGCAATTTTACATGATGCACTTGTTCACAAGAGGGTTCATATAGAGGGCACAAATTATGCTTAAATGGCTGGTGCAGACTTTGAGAGATAGCAAATTACATGCACCTCTTTCATATCATACTCGTTCATGCTCTCATAGTACTTGTTTTGCATTAGATTGCTATTCAATGGTTGCCTCTAGTCTTTGTGATGAGAATGGGCATGTTTCTTTTGAAGAAGCACAAAATTAACAAACTTGGATGGTTGCTATGCAATCAGAATATGATGCTATTATGAAGAATGGTACTTGTTCTTATATGATTTGCCTCCATGCAAAAAGCCCATTAGCACCAAATGGGTATACAAGCTGAAATGTAAACATCGTGGAACAATTGACATGTATAAAGCTAGGCTTGTTGCAAAAGGCTATGCTCAAGAGAGAGGCATCGATTTTGATGAGACCTTTGCTCCCACATGCCGAATGACCACCATTTGTAGTATATGTGCACTTGTGGCCCATTATGGTTGGAATGCATATTAGTTGGATATTAAAACTACATTTCTAGATAGCGACTTACATGATGAAGTGTACGTATTTCAACCTTATGTTTTTATATAAACAAGGCATGCAAACAAAGTGTGCTCATTGAAAAGGACATTATATGGTTTGAAGCAAGCACCACATGCTTGTATCAAAAGATACATGCCTACTTGATTGCACATTGTTTTTAGAATAGTTCTACTGAGAGCACGTTATATGTTAAGCATGCAAATGATGTACTTATAACCATCGTTGTATATGTTGATGACATGCTACTCATTCGTCCTAATGAGAAACATATTACTGATTTAAGACCGATTTGCATGCTGCTTTTTAGGATGTCAAATTTGAGACATTTTCATCATTGTTTGGGCATTCAATTTATGCAATTTGATGGGGGGAATAAATCTGTCAAAAAAAAAAAAATATCGACACATTATTGTAGCATATTGGCCTTGAAGATTGCAAACCTATTGTGATTCCTATGGAAACAGGTTTATGATTGAGTCATCATGATGGTGGAGATGCATTTGATGTTTTTCTCTATCAACAAGCTATGGATGCTTGATTTACTTATGCATAAGTGGACCTGATAGTTAGTTTGTTGTCTGAGCAAGTATATGCATTGCCTAGGTATCAACCATTGGTAGGCGGTTAAGTGCATCTTTCGTTACTTGTCTGATACCCATTACTTGGATTGTTTTATCCCCAGGAGGGGTTACTACTGCCAGGTTTACATGCTTTTTTTTTTTTTACTGAGATTGGGCTGGTTGCTATGATACTCGTGTATCCACTAGTGGTTTTTGCTTCATGCTTGGTAGCTCATGCATATCTTGGTTGAGCAAGAAGCGGCCTAATATGGCTACTTCTAGTTGTGGGGTTGATTATAGGACAACTTTCACAATGATTGGGTGAGTGTGTGTGGCTCACATGCCTCTTGGCTGATTTGGGTGTTGGTGAGTCTTCTGCCACCCCCATCTTCATTGACAATCAGAGCACATTACCAATTGTGAGGAATCCTATGTTCCATGCTTGCACAGAGAACATTGAGGTGAATTATCATTATGTCAAGGAGAGGTTTGAAGTATTTCGATGGCGATGCACCAGAGTGTGCTCTCCTTCTCGCACTCTCCACGATGATATCCTCGGAGTAGAAAACCGAGCTCCTAAGGGTGCACACGATACTCCACATAGAGACTGCAGAATACACAAAAAAACACAATACACAGGGAGCACGAAGACAACCTTCTTAGGTCTTACAAATGTGGTCGAACTTACAGTTTGTGACTGACTAGGCCACTATATGTTTTATTAAAGAACATATATAAAGAAGTGTCGAGTGGCCATTTGGCCTTTAACATGGACACTAATGGTAACAATCTCCCACTAAAGGCCAATTTGGCCAAAGTAACTATGGGAGAAAAATAAAGAATGATAAAGAATACCTGAGTGTTATTATACAAACTATACCCCCCACCTGATGGGCATGTTACATAGTATACAAGTGACTATGTAAGATCATGAATCAAGTAACCCCCATCAAGTAACAAGAGTGTCGAAAGCTATCCTGTGGTAGAGCTTTAGTCAAAGCATCTGCAACATTATCTCGAGTGTGAAGCTTCTCAAGAATAATGCGCTCAGTGGCTAAGCAATCTCAAATGAAGTGATACCTCACCTCAATGTGCTTGGTCTTTGCATGATAGACCGGATTCTTAGCCAAAGCGATGGCACTCTGACTATCATTGAGCAAGCGAGTTACATGCTGAGGTAAATCTGTGGTGGAAACAGCTGTACATTCTTGAAGACAAGATCTCCAGGAGATAACACCTCCATCAAAATGAAAAATGTACCCTGATGTAGACTTACAATTGTCTACACAACCAACATAGTCAAAACTTGTGTAACCAATAATGGATGCTTTCCCTCTATCTAAGCATAGACACTTGTCCTTAGTGCCACTCAGATATCTTAAAATCATATTGAACGCTTCCCAATGTTTCTTCCTAGGATTAGACATATATCTACTCACAACTCCTACTGCAAATGCAATGTCTGGTCTTGTAGCTACCATAGCATACATGAGACTACCAACAACAGACTGATAGGGAATTTTGGTCATGAATTTCTTTTCCTCATCTGATTTGGGGCAATCATCCTTGCTCAATTTCACATATGTGGGTAAAGATGTACTCAATGCCTTTCCACCCTGCATATTGAACCTGTGAAGTACTTTGGATACGTACTCACTTTGAGATAAGTATATGCATCTTTTGCTCCTATCACGAGTAATGCGCATGCCAAGAATATGTTTGGCATCCCCCAAATCCTTCATATCAAATGTCTGCATCAACTTCTTTTTAAGAATTGACAAATCATAAGAGGAATTCCCAGCAATCAGCATATCATCGACATAAAGTATCAAGTACATCAAGCTTCCATCTGAGCATCTCTTTGTGTAGAGACAATGATCCTCATTGCATCGAGAATAGCACTTCATAAAAGCATCAAAATTTTGGTACCATTGTCTAGGGAACTGTTTAAGTCCATACAAGCTCTTCTTAAGCTTACAAACTAGACTTTCCTTGCTAGGAACTACATAACCCTCTGGTTGTTCCATAGAGATCTCATCTGTAAGATCTCCATGCAAGAAAGCAGTTTTCACATCCATTTGGACTAACTCTAAGTCCTCATTGCAATGAATCCAAGCAACATGCACAGGGTAGTCATCTTGACCACTCGAGAGAAGATTTCCTTAAAATCAACACCATGTTGTTGGTTAAAACCCTTTGCAAGAAATCATGCTTTATACTTTGGAGAAGCACTATCTGATGTGAATTTCAGCTTATATACCCATTTACATGGTAAAGCTTTCCCTTGGCAAAGGTACCAAATCCCAAGTGCCATTCTTGTGAATAGAGTCCAACTCACTCTTCATGACATGCTCCCACTTGACATGATCCTCTGTCTGCATAGCCTCTTTGTAGCAAGAGGGCTCACTGGCATCTATTAGCATAACAAAATCTAAACCAGGAACATATCTATCAGGTGGATGTGAGACACGTGCAGAACGTCTCAATGGTTGTTGAATAGGAATATGTGCAGAATGATCTAAATGGACATTCTCTTGAACATCCCTATGTGCAATATTTTTATGCATGCTAACTGGAGAACTAGTATCCTCAAACACCACTCTTCTCACTTCAACCTCCTTAATAGGTTGTTTTTGCATCTTAGACTCATTGAAAATGACATCACTACTTCTGATCACTGACCGTGTTTCAGGATCCCATAAGCGATATCCAAATTGTCCTTCTTGACCATATCCAAGAAAAATGAATTTCTTTGACTTATGATCCAACTTTTATCTAATATTCTTTGGTATATGAACATATGCTTCATACCCAAAAACTCGAAGATGATCATAATATGATGGCTTTCCTATCCATAACTCTTGTGCCACTTTCAAACCTTTGGCAGTACTAAGTGAAAGGTTAATCACATGAACTGCAGTCAATACTGCTTCTGCCCAAAAACCTTGTGAGAGGTTTGCATGATGCAACATAGAGACTACTCTATCTGAATAGTCCTATTCATCCTCTCAGCTACACCATTCTGTACTGGGGTATAAGGAGTTGTAAACTCTCTATGGATCCCTTTAGACTGACAAAAAAGGCTGAATCCATGTGAGGTATACTCCCCCCCATTATCTGAATGTAAAGCCTTAATCTTGGTTCCTTTTTCAGTCTCAACTGAAGCAAACCATTTCTTGAAAGTAGGGAATGATGGACCTACTCGACATAGGACCACACACATCTGTATGAACGAGATCTAAAGGCTAAATTGAAGAGTCAATGTGCATTCTATGCACATTTCTAGTTTGCTTTCCATATTGACAATGCTCACAAAACAAAAAATCGGAGAAAGATAGCACATGTAAGTAGCCAAAACAAGAAAGATTTTCCATTCCACTATGAGATATATGGCCCAAACAACCATGCCAAATACAAGCCATAGGCTGTTCAGTAACAGCTAACAAGTGTTCTTTCTGTGATACAAATAAAGGATAAAGTGAGCCAACTTTGCTTCCTTTTGCAATAACCATATTGCCCTTTGATATGCGAAACGACTGAGCATAGAAGACCACCTTGGAACCAAGGTCATCAAGTTGAGCAATTGACGTCAAACTGCATGATAACTGAGGTACATGGAGTACATTATGCATAGTAAATTTTGAACCATCAATGAACTGCGCAACCACATCTCCAATCCCCACAACATTATACTGGTAAGAATCACCAAGTCTCACGGTACCAAGAGACTTTGCTGCATAATTAGAGAACCATTCTCTATGTGGTGTCACATGGAAAGAAGCACCAGAATCTAGCAGCCAGGTGTGGGAAAGAGAATCAGCCATGAGAGCCTTAGTTGGCATAGTACTATCAGGTGTCAACATATTAGCATCATCAAAAATAGCATTAATTTCTTCAATCTTCACAGTCGAAGTAGATGGTGCAGGTAACTGTTTAACATGCCCATCAACATTATGTCCTTTATCTTTAGCATTCTTTAATGCATAACAATCTTTCTTCATGTGTCCTTTCTTATGACAATAATGGCATTCGATATCCCTCTTCCTTGATTTACTTCTACTCTTATTTCGTTGACCATTCTTTTCCTTGTTCTTGCTCCTGCCACGTTGTTGATTCTTTCCTTGGTAAGAAACACAAACATTATATGCATCTCCACTCTAAATGCCAACCATGGATTTTCTATGAATCTCCTCACTCAAGAGTGCTCCACATATGTCATCATAGATGAGTTTACCACCAGTCGCACTATTGCTAATACCTGTGCAAAATGTATCCCATGATGAAGGCAAGGTGCATAGGAGCAATACTGCTTTCATTTCATTATCCATATCCATTTTCTGAGCCTGTAACTGAGAGAATATAGCATCAAACTCATTTAGATGAGCAGCAATACTATGTGTGTCCTTCATACGAAGCTCATATAATTTTCTCATCAAATAGAATTTATTTGATGCCATCTCTTTTTCATATGTATTGCATAACTTCTTCCAAAGCTCCTCTGCGCTTTCACAGTCTAATACTGTAAAGTAAACATTATCTGCCAGGTGCAAGCAAATGGTAGACGTGGCCATTTCATCTAACTCATCCCAATCATATTCATCCATGTCTGTAGGCTTCTTTGAAATTTCATTTACTGGCTTCCATTGCCTCCTTTGAATCAACACATCTTTAATCTAATTCTTCCATAGAGCAAAGTTTGTGCCATCAAATTTTCCGGATCTCAAAATGGTCTTTGCCCTGCAAGTTATAGCTCCTCTTCGGAACACTAGTACTAGACCCTGATCCACTGGATGTGCCTGAGACCTCTGATGCCATGATGATAGAGAACTAAATGGAATGATAATGGAGCTAGAAGAGTCCGAACACCAACGAATAAGTGTATCAAGGAGTAAATCGACCATTGTATAGTTGACAAAACCAAAAATCTGGGAAAATTTTGCCAGAGTATCCTCTGCAAAATGAGCGTATGACCAGTGTCAAAATATCATAAAACTACAAGTACTGACATGTTTGCCTGCATAGTGAATCACTGACTCCACTGCATATAATCAGTTACCCAATAGAAGCCAACTAGGTTTATCGAGCACCTATGAACAGATATCATACATCTCCTATGGCGAGGCCGGGTAAGTCTTCCACCTGCATCACCGAAGGGACCCCGACATCTGGGTGTCTCCCAATTAAAAAAACTCACCATGACCTTCTTTATCAAACGCAAAAGGCTTTATGTAAAGAACATAACCGCTATATCAATGACCACATGGATGTACATAAGCAGTATCCACAGAAGCGTACATAATGTGTATGTGCTCAATATATGCAGTTAAATGACACTAAAAGGCTGAATCCACAGCCCAAATACTAACCAATAACACCTGCAAGTGTTTGTCAACTGTTTTTGGCTCAAAAAACCTGCATAAATTTGCAATGGCTGCTCCCACCAAAACTGAAATCTTTCAACAGACCTGTAGTTTTGCACGTATGGCTGAAAACACAGCCCCAAATGTTGATATTTAATGTCAAACTAGTACGAAGAACACTCTTCGTGGTGTTCTTGGACCTGTGTGAAAAGAACTATGTGCGAAACTACTCCAAAACGTCTCCAAAAGACACCCCAAAAATGCTTCAGAAATAGGCTTTGAAAGCAAAGAATGAAGCTTTGAGGGACCAAAACATGTTCAAGGTAATGTCAACCTTAGTTTTTCCCCTTCTTCAAACACCACAAGAGTGTAGCTTAGTGGCAAGAGATTTCCACGGTTAAGCGAGCTCCAAGGGGAACAATATTGGGACGGATGACCTCCCGGGAAGTACCGAGAACCTCTATATTCCTTGATCGTTGAGGTCCTCCCTCGTGCGCAGCCAACGGTGCCAATTATGAGTTCGGTGACTCGGATGACAAGGTATGCCAAGGTCTATGCCTTGGTCGCCGCTTTAGTCGTAAGCCTTGGAGAAAGCCATGGTTTTGAGAAGAGTCCAACTCAAAGCACCTTATATATTAAGCATGCAAATATACTTTTGATCATTGTTGTTATGTTGATGACATGCTGCTCATTCACCCTAGTGAGAAGCATATTAATGAATTTAGGGCTGATTTGCATTCCTCTTTTGAGACGTCAAATTTGGGGCATTTGCATCATTCTTTGGGCATTCAATTTATGGAAGTTAATGGCGGATAGCTTTGTGTAAAAAAAATATATGTTGACATATTATTGCAGTGTTTTGGCCTTGAATATTGCAAACCTATTGCCATCCCTATGGAAATAGGTTTACAGTTGAGTCTTCATGATGATGGAGATGCATTTGACGTTGTTATCTATTAGTAGGCTATTGGATGCTTGATTTACTTATGCACAACTCGGTCTGATATTCAGTTTTTGATCTCACAAATGAGCAGGTTTATGCATGCCTAGGCATCAAGCATTGGCATGCAATTAAGCGCATCTTTCGCTTCTTGAGTGGTATCTAACTAGTTGGATCATTTTTTCCCAAGAGGGAATCATCACTGCGAGATCTACATGCTTTTTTTGACTCTGACTGGGCTGGTTGCTATGACACTCTTGTATGCACTAGTGATTTATGCTTCTTGGTTGTTAGCTCATACATATCTTAGTTGAACAAGAAGCAACCTATTATGGCCATTTCTAGTTGTGAGGCTAAGCATAGGGCACCTTTTGGATGATTTGGATGTTGGTCAATCTTCCACCACCACCACCATCTTCACTCATAATTATAGCACATTGGCAATCGTGTTGGAGAGATCAGTTTGGCATATGTGCCCACACAAGATAACATTGCAGACCTTCTCACAAAGACTCTGCCTATGGAGAAGTTTGAAGCTTTTTGCAAAGCTTTGGGCTTACTTCCTTTTATGGATTGATCTCTTTCCACATAGCTTGGCACTTCCTTATACATGAATACAGGCTCCTTGTTTATTGCATCACTCCCAAGAGGGATTTGTTGATATATTTCAGTAGTGATATGTGTGAACACACTTAAGACTGTCGGGGTACTTTTTTTCCCTCTTTAGGGGTTTTTCCCCCTCGGCTTGTATGTATGCCTATAACCCTAATGGATCACTTATCTTTGTACATTTAGTTGATAATTCATTAGTTTGTAATTCATAAGTTAGTAATTCATTAAGTATTTTGTTGTGCTCCATGATTCTCCTTCTTCCTTGTGTTGTTCATGTGCTTCCACAGACCTCAAACTTCAACAGTCATTAGCTCAATGGAAAAAATTGCTCGATGAAAGAAGGTAGACACTTCTATGTGATGTAATAGGAGCAATTAACTCTATTCAAGTATGACTAGCACATGTATTGAAGCTATCTTCTTCTATAAATTGGAACAAGATAGTCTCAAAAGGTTTGTCATAGTTATCAGATATCTCTAAGAGCAACACAAGCACAAATACCTCACAAGAAATTTGATAAAAAGAACATTATATCTCGACTCATGTATCCAAGGTATTATAAACATATTAGTACCATCAACACGGATGGTACTAATATGTTTCCTAGCTTAGTACAAATACACCATATAACACAACACAATATCACTTGCAATGATGTGTACGACCCAAAATAAAAAGTCCATGGATATCATTGAATGGATATTGGTGCATAGAGGTTGTGAATCGTCTATGGAACAAGAAGAAGCCACTTTAAGGGTTGCATTCACTTACCAGATGGACACTTCATGAGATATGATATAATGAGGGTGAGACAAAAGACTCAAGAACAATGGCTTAATTACCTTTTTATTAATGGTCATTCAAGAATACACCCACCATCTCAACAGTATATGGTTAATATAATGAAGTATTGGATACATTTCTTGTTCAATATCCCTATGTATGATGTTGCAAAAAACAGTCATGATGATGGAAACTTGTATGATGGTTTTCTATTCAAGTAAGGCACCATTCTTGAAGCAACAAGGCTTTAGATTCAAGGTTGTCTTGTTAATTTATGATCTCAAAGAATCAATCAAGCTTTATACCCTCATGGCCTATTTTGATAGGTTAGAAGCATTTACCATGCTACCATATGCAGACTTTAGATGAAAAAATTCCAAGCTAGCTTCTCTAAATGACACTTGGTGTTTTTTTTTGCAAAAAGAACTCGATGTTTCCTATAATGCATGAGGCATATAAATTAGATATAGAAAGAAATATATCTTCAACCACAACCAAAGAAATATATCCTCAATCGAGGAGTTCCCCATGAGCATTGCGATCATCCTAATATATTTAGAGCCATATCATAGATCTTTAAGGGATTGGAGAATGAAGTCCCACTTGAGGCAATCATAAACTTTGTCAAAATCAAAGGATATTTTGAAATGAGTCCTTGGAAAATTCAAGGTTTTCCCACACATCAATGACAACCTCCAAGCTTGATCTCCCCTCAATAAATCCTTTTTATCCTCATTGATCCATGAGCGAAGATGTAATGCAATGTGTTTAGCAAGAACCTTCGTGAAGACTTTATATGCAATTTGTATCATAGTGATAGGTCGCCAATTTTCAATTTCTATTTTTTTTTAATAGTTTGATCACACCTTCATTGAGAAAGTTGAGTAAAGCACCAAAGACCAAGGCTCTTGCTAGATCATACATAAGTGTTTCACCAAAACACTCTTGAATGTCTTGAAGAACTCATTGGTGAGGTCATCCTGACCTGGGCTTTTACCATTAGCTAGAGAATCAATAGATTCACATGGGAACATCGAGGTGCATCATATTTTGTGGAATTTTTTTGGTTCTAACTCTAGAGATGGCAACCAAGTAATCATACCTTTGAGAACAACATGGAGTGGACCACCATAGCAGTTGAGTGAAATGGTTGGCAATTAGATCAATATTGTCTTCATCAATCGTGCATTCCACCCCATGATTATCCATCATATACGGTATTTCTTCCTTGTGTTACTTCTTCTTCAATAATTTACACATTTCCTTAATTGGTTTACTAGCTTTTCCCATATACCAATCTTTAAAATGAATCTACAAATTCTTTCTTTGAATTTTCCCTACATATCTAAGCTTGCTTCTAATTTTTTGAAGCCTGAGTTTGAGGTGGAAATTTCCTTCATTGATTTCTATCTTAAGACATCGGAGCAGACAATAAAAATTTTCCCTTCTTGCATGTCAAATTCTTTGACTCTCCTTTTGACTCTTGTTAAGGAGATATCATGGACACAAAGGAAACCATCTTAAACCTTAGATTCCATGTCAATTTCCTATATCTCATGTTTGGTTAAGATTTTGGAGAAACTAATGCTACCATTGCGTCCAGAATGTGCCAAGACCCCAAGATCGACTGTCTATTTGCTGAATTCTGATACCCGGAGGTCTTGTTTCCAGTTGATGATATCATCGATGATATCATCGATGATATCATCAAATCGTAACCGCCCTTGAAAACCTATAAAAGGAGGGGTTGGCCACATTCATAATCAGTCTTGTGGATGCCAGTCTTGGGAGCTCAAGGAGTTGTGACCGCCAAGTAAGTACTCTTCAAGTTCCAGTTCCAGTTCTTGTCTTGTTCCTTGTTCTAGTCTAGTTCTTGGGCATCCTGTCTTGTCCTCTTGTAATCTCGTAGTAAAAGATCTTGTTGAGTTCTTTCTTGTATCCAGCTCATCTCCTAGAAGGGACTTCTTGTAATCGAGATATCTTGTTCCATACTCACGATCCCGGGTTGTGGGATCTCTTGTATCATCTCTAGTTGAGTTATCCATACCTATCAGTCCCGGGTTGTGGGACATCTTGTATCAGTCACGTATTCTTGTAGCGTTTTCCCTTCGCGGGTGTTCTTGTGATCAGAAGTGTATTTCCAAAATCTTGTCTACTGTAGTCAGAGAGCACAATCTAGTGCTCCCCTGACATTTTGGCAAGACTACCTTCATCAATACCAAGAACCATGGAGATTATTCGAGAAGAATTTTTTTCTACACAAAAGTCATTCAACAACAAGTCCAAGAGATACGAGAAAACCAACAAAGGATTCAACAATAAAATATTCAAGATGTAATCACAGAACTTCAAAGGCAAATCCAAGAGTTGCAGATCATTGTAAGTCAATCTTCTTCAAGTACCCCCATGACAACTAACATGAAGAAAAGTCCAAAAGTGAGCATGCCTGAGAAATTTGATGGGACAAGATCGAAGTTTCGGGGATTTGTGCAACAAGTGAAGCTATTCATAAGGATGCAACCAGACACGTACCCAGATGATGCTTCTCAAGTAGGACTCATAGGAACTCTATTATGTGGTCCTGCTCTTTCATGGTTTGCACCTATCCTTGAGAAGGATATGGATATTTTGCATGATTTCAAGGCCTTTATTCGGGTGTTCACATCTTCGTTTGGAGATACCAATTGTTCACGTGTTGCCGAAACAAAGCTAAGGAAGCTACACCAAGGAAATAGGCTTGCGTCTACCTATGCATCAGAGTTCAAACAAATAATTTGTGATCTCACATGGCATGATGATTATTTTATCAACCAATTTCGATGGGGCTTATGTGATGATGTCAAGGACCTCATGTTAACCATGCCCAAGGTAAATACTTTGAATGAATTCATGAATCAAGCAATTGAGTGTGATAATAGGTTGTTTGAGAGAAAGCAAGAGAAGAAGATTTCTGTTCACGATCTAGAATACAAGTTTACCTCAGTTTCTCAACAACACATGTTGGAAGAATCTCAACTAGAACCCATTCAGTTGGATAACATTAGGATCAGACGACTTATACCAAAGGAAAGAAAACATCGAAAAGACAATGGATTATGCTTTTATTGTGGAGATCATGATCATAGGGTGTTCGAATGTCCTAAGAAGAAGAAGCAAGTTGGAATTAGGACTTCTACAATCATTATGCCACATCACAAGGATCATCATCAGAACCAAAAGTGGAATACTCTCCATAATGAGAATCATGGCCTTGATTATGTACCTAGATATACTACAAACCCTTTCCAATTTCATCACGGATATCCATCATCATCATGTTCTAGTACCACATACCAAGAGCTCTACAAAGACCAAGAGCTATGAAGATTCAAGTTCTAGAAGATCTCACAGTCACATAACCGCTCCTCGTGGAACTCGTCGCTTGAGGGGGAGGTGATGTCATGGACACAAAGGAAACCATCTTAAACCTTAGATTCCATGTCAATTTCCTATATCTCATGTTTGGTTAAGATTTTGGAGAAATTAATGCTACCATTGCGTCCGGAATGTGCCAAAACCCAAGATCAACTACCTATTTGCTAAATTTTGACATCGAGAGATCTTGTTTCCAATTGATGATGTCATCAATGACATCATCAAATCGTAACCGCCCTTGAAAACCTATAAAAGGAGGGGTTGGCCACATTCATAATCAGTCTTGTGGATGCCAGTCTTGCAAGCTCAAGGAGTCGTGATTGCCAAGTAAGTACTCTTCAAGTTCCAATTCTAGTTCCTATCTTGTTGCTTGTTCTAGTCTAGTTCTTAGACATCCTGTCTTGTCCTCTTGTAATCTCATAGTACGAGATCTTGTCGAATTCTTTCATTAGGGAAAAAAGTGAGCCCTGGATGGGCCTTGTAAGGATCCCTAATTTTTAGGGATTAAAATTAATTTTTTTGGGATTAAGAGGAAATTCTAAACCACTAGTGGTATTTTGGAGCTCTTCAATTCCACCAAACCATAGCCATAGGATGCTTAAGATCAACGGCTAAAGTTCAAATTCATGGCGAAAAAGTTTAATCATGGCAAATCGCAGGGAGGAGGGACCCGTAGAACGCAAAGCTTCTGCAAAAATGTGGGCCATTGGATCTTCTTTAGATCCAACGAACGGCCGCATCCGAGGCTGAGCAAAACTCCTGCAAGAATTAGAGAGCGGTTGGATCTTCTCAAGATCCAAGGGGTGGCCGCATTCGGCGCTGAGCCTCATCGGAAGGCTATGAGAGGCGTCCGATTATGCTCTAATATAAGGGAGGAGATAAAGATCATGTCGAAGCACTGCGCCATCTTCTCTCATCCGTTCGATTGGGCTCTAATCCAACAGTGTAGAAAGAAAGGTGCCTTTTCAAAGTGGAATCAACCTCAACCATTAGATCATAGCCTTGATCTAAGGGCTAGAAACGAAACGTGCCTTTTTCCAACGGAAATCCACACCAACCACACGATTGAAGTTTCATTCAAGGGCTAGGATTGCATCCCTCCTTGACTTTTGCAGAAGGACATAAGCCCTTGGATCTTCAAAGCCATCCAAGGGTGGATAAGAATTTTAAAGCTCTTTGAAATCACTCACACTAAAAGAAACCACGAATTGGGGCTGTTTGCATGGCTTTGACTGAGGAAAAACCATGGAAGCCTATGCCTAGTCTAGTAGATTAAGAAACTAGACTGTGTCCACTACTCTTCTCTCATTGGTGGATCACTAATCAGCCCTTAATCTAAAAGGCCCAAGGAGGGTTCATTTTTTCCCCTAATGTCTGTATCCAGTTCATCTCCTACAAGGGAGTTCTTGTAATCGAGATATCTTGTTCCATACTCACGATCCTCGGTTGTGGGATCTCCTGTATCATCTCTAATCCATTTTTCCATACCTATCGGTCTCGGGTTGTGGGATCTCCTGTATCATCTCTAGTCAAGTTATTCATACCTATCAGTCTCGGGTTGTGGGACATCTTGTATCAGTCACGTATTCTTGTATCGTTTTCCCTTCGTGGGTGTTCTTGTAATCAGAAGTGTATTTCCTAAATCTTGTCTACTGTAGTCAGAGAGCACAATCTAGTGCTCTCCTGTCATGGACAGAAAAGCACAAGTGCTAAAAGTCCCAATCTAAGTTGTGGTGATCATCTTTTGAACTGAAGGAAGGGAGAGAGTTGAAGGATGAACATGAAACCAAGGGGCTTTCTAATGTCATAATTATGGCCTAAAAGTGAGGGTAACAAGATAGTGATCAGACAAAACTAAGTCTACACTTTGAGAGAACAACGGGGACCCAATTTATCAATAATATTTTATGTAATATAGTTTTTATCAAGGTTAACTTTTCACAAATCAATCCTCAACCAGAGGATTGACCAAAAGAAGCCATGCTCATCTTTGAATTCCACTAAGTCATCATGGAGCTTAAATTGATCCCACAAGCCTTTCTCAAATCCATCAATAATTCGTCCCTTTTGTTCCCATCTATCTAATTGAACTTCTATCCATATTAAAGTCCCCACATAGGAGGACCTCAAAGGGCAAGGAGTCCAAAGCATTCCATGTATTTAATTTTTTTGTGTCTAGATTAGGCACAGACACTGATGCAATGGTGAACGGGAGCACCAACACAAAAGATTTTGAAATCTGATAAGGAATCATAAATCTAATAACCAAACTTTCGTTGTCAAGTTTATCTTCTTTGTTGTGCACTATTTGGTTGCCTTCTTTGCTTGGGGTGCGATTCTCTAAGGTTCCTCATCAAAAAACTGTTGATTTGTTTCACCTGAGTAGCCTAAAAGATTGACTTCCTTTTCCAAAATATCGAAGAAATTTGTTTTAAGGACTGAGCAAGAGGACTCATCCCTGAGTGACCTTTGAGGCTTCTTCTTCTTCTTCTATCCCTAACTTCCATGAAGGCCCCATCACTATGTCCCTTTAGTTGCCTTTCTTTAACTTTCTTAGATTCCAATACTTGTCCTTCAGAGGCACACCCCTCAATTGTTCGGGTGGGGCATTTATTAATCGTAGTTTGCACGATTAACTCATATTCTTTTGCCCTAAACCTTTGTGCCTTAATGGGTAATCTTTGATTATGCCACCTTGTTCCACACAATGAAAGCATGCATTAGGCAAGTTTTTGTATATTAATTCCTATTTGATAGGATTCTCTCCACCATCGTCAATGGTGATTTCGAACATTAAATTCAACTTCAATGTAGATCTAAGGGTTTCGCCACACGTTGAATGAGTACGCTGCACCTTCATATATGAAGCCACATACATCTTCTCTAGACGGTAATGATCGGCCAATGGGCATAACGATCTCCCTAATAAACCCATAAAGGTGTAGAGAGTACACACATGGAAGCAAAATGAAAAGAAGAGTGTACTCACAAAAGAAAGAGTGTGTGAGATTCAAAATGAGTAGACCATGAAATGGGTAAACTCATGTGGATTAGAAATGAGCTTGCCAAGAGCATGGAGTAGGCTCCTCAAGCTTCTAACCAAGTACGAATGGGGGGAGATATTCTCCTTATATATATTTGGGAGGGGCTCTCCAAAGTACATCTCATGTGGGATAATTCCTCTAAAAGGAGACTGAATACAATGGTAGAAGCATATGGCAAGGTACCCAAATACAAAGGAAAAACAATATAAAATGGAAATAAACTAGAAATGGAGTGCCCCCTAAATGGAGATGCACTCATGCGGATACAAATGTAGATGATGTGGGAGCAATCATGTCCTCAACATCCCCTCTAGAGCTCCATTTTGGAGCAGTTGAATGCTGTTGATATATTTAGGTAGTGATGTGTGTGAACACTCTAGGACCACCGGGGCACTTTTTTCCCTCTTTAGGAGGCTTTTTTCCCCCGGCTTGTATATACGCCTATTACCCTAATGGGCTACTTATCTTTGTACATTCTCTAGTAATACATTCAGTATTGTGTGTTGTGCTCCAAGCTTCTTCTTCTTCCTTGTGCTGTTCGTGTGCTTCCGTAGATTTCTAACTCCAACAATTGGTATCAGAGCAGGTTGCCGCTTCATTTAGGGCGTCGTCGACACCTCTCCGGTTGCAGTCTCAAAATCGCACGAATTTTGGTGAGAGTACTCAACATGTTTTCGAGATCAAAACGGCTTCGCTCCGTGGTTCCGAAATCGCGATCTGAGCTCGTTTTGGCCTTCGAATGCACTATCATAGTGCTTATGCAAGCTATTTCATCTTTTTGTGCCAAAGGTACATACCAGTTTTTGTTCGCAGTTTAAGCATCTCAAAGTCTGCTATAGGTCTAGCAAAATTCGTTTGGGCAGTTCTGTTCAAATTTTTGAGATATAGTCAATTTTTTGCATCAAGATATTTTAGTCACCGGCCATGGATGAGAGCAGTGATGTATTTCGTATGTTGGCTGTTGAGGATAAGTTGGATGGTACCAACTACTCGTTGTGGGCTTATATGATGCGACATGTATTGGTTGCAAAAGGACTGTGGAACATTGTGCAGGGTGTTGAAAAACATCCTATCAGACCTACAACTGTTACAACTGCAAGTACAAAAGCTGATGTAGAAGATGTCGAAGATGATGATATTCTGCATATTCTTGTTCGTGCTGCGGTTTCTGCTGCACCTACAGTAGAGCAGATTCGTTGGGATGACAGAGATGCTCGGGCACATGCATTGATAGCTTTGTCCGTCAAACGTGCCATTATTCCTCATATTTGCTCTTGCAGAACAGCTACACTTACCACATTGTACCAAGCTAGGAATGAGGCTTGTGTTGCTTACCTCCGAAAATAGTTGCAAAGTGAGCACATGAATGAAGGTGATTCTATGGACAGTTTCCTAACAAAGATCAAAGACTTGAAGGAACAATTGATTTATGCTGATGAGGTTATACCAGATATCTCACTTGTGTAGACTGTTGTGAATGGTCTTCTTGATTCATATCAAAGTTTTGCTTCTACTCTTCGGTTGATAATGAAAGGCAATCCAAATGCCTTGTCATTTGAGGAGTTAGTCTCTGTTCTGTTGCAGGAAGATCAGTCCAGGTAGAACATGTCCATTATGTGAGTTGCAGATCAAGCTTTCCTGGCTAGTCAGAAGGACGAAGGAAAATGGAGCTCTTCAACTAGTAAGCAAAAATCTGCTAATTCTGCACAATCGAAGAGGGAAGACAAAGATGAAAAGAAATAAAAAAAACAGAAATTATTTTGCAAGTACTGTAAAGGAAATGATCATATCATGAAGAACTATCCTAAACTGGCTGTAAAAGAGGTAAAGAAAAAAGAGACAAGAATGGTTGCTACAGAGACCTCTACTCTAAAAATAGAGTCTGCTAATCTTATGCAAGAAGAAGAATGGGCGTTTACTACTGTTTGCAGTTTTGACCCATCCTCTCATGAGCAGTGCATGTCTGCAGTAGACTTAGATGTTTGGTACTTTGACAGTGGGACGACCAAACATATTACCTCGCAACGTAATTTTTTCTCTTCACTTGAGCTTGCCCCTACAGGGAATACTGTTACATGTGCCAACAACTCCTCTTATCCTGTTATGGGAGTTGGTAAGATCATTTTGACTACTACTGATGGTAGTTCTTTCACTTTGTCAGATGCTTTATTTGTGCCAGGGATAAAAAAGAACCGGTTATCAGTTTTTGCATTAGCCAAGATTGGCTTGGTTGTGAAATTTGTTGATGACAGGAATACATTTCATGATATGTCTAAATGGCAATGTGATTATTGCTTCTGGCATTTTATGTCGTGGGCTGTATAAGCTCATAGACTATGAAAGATCTGTAAATGATTCGACATGTGCAGTACATGATTCTCAGGCTATGTCAGATGCAAAGCTCTGGCATGCATGCTTTGATCATATGAATTTTGCTAGTTTGCTATGCCTGTAGAAATCTGAAATGGTGTCCTCTTTACCCAAACTTAAGGCACCTCGAAAACATGTTTGTGAAGGCTATATTTTGGGCAAAATGCAGCATTCCTCATTTCCAAAAGATGGTTCAGTTCAGGCTACTCAGAAATTGCAGCTTGTACATAGTGATGTCTGTGGTCTTATGGAGACACCTTCTTTTGGAAATTATCTTTACTTCGTGACTTTCATTGATGATTTTTCCAGGCATGCATAGGTATATCCATTGAAGGCAAAGTCCGAAGTGTTCATGTGCTTCAAACAATTTTTGGTTTTGGCTGAAAATCTGTCAGCATGTAAAATGGACACCCTCCGTTCTGATCGAGAGGGGAATATATGTCTTCTGATTTTAATGCATTTCTGGTTGAACGTGGGATAAAACACCAGTGTACAGTTCCGTATACACGTCAATAGAATGGAAGGCTGACTGCCTGTGTGTGCAGATGCATGTCAGAGTAACCTGCAAAATACCAATGTCAGATAATAATCGTCGAAGCCAGATGGCCTCACATGTGACAAAGTTGGATGCTCGATACTCAGCCTCGATGGATGATAGAGCAACTGTAGGCTACTTCTTACTTGCTTAAGAAATAGATCCTCAGCTAAGAAAGAATATGTACTCGAAAGTGGACGGTCGAGAATAAGGATCACCAGTCCAATCTGAATCTAAATATCCGGCAAGTTCGATGCTCTCTCTGTACCAAAGACCATGACTTTAGATAAGAGCAAGGTATCAAAGTAGTCTCTGAGCAGCATCCCAATGAGTCTGACAAGGCTGATATGCAAACTAACTGAGTATACCAACTGCATAGACAATATCTGGTCTAGTGTTGGGAAGATAGAGTGTTGGAACTCAAGGTCAAGCATAAAACATGGAAGCACATCAAAGAAGTGGACATAGAAGAAGAGAGAGCAAGTAAGGAGCTCCAAGAAGTGTATGTCAAATTTTCAGAAGAATCCCCTACAAAAATAGTGATTTTCATCACTAAAAACCATTATAAATACCATTTTCTATTTTTGTAACTCCATTTTGTTCAAGCCGAGGAGTCCTCAAGCTTGAGGAATACTAGAAATATCATCCTACCAATTTTCATAATTTTTAGACTTCATTTGAGCGCTCAAATAAGCCCTGGAACTTAATTTTTAATCAGGCCAGACACTAGGTCTCGACAGGGCCAAAACTAGTCAAAAAACTATAAAAAGAGCTAGAGAGCTCATTTTTGACGTTGGCTTGTTAGAGAATAGAGCTTTTGTAAGAGAACTCATTTGCAATTGAAGCTTTCCATTGTTCCTCTCTTTGATCTTACATTGTGCACGTATGTGTGTATGTGTGTGCATGTTTGTGTGCTTTCACTCATGCACTTGTGCCTTCACTTGCTCGTGGTCTTCGTACCGATCCTCACGTCTCCGCGGATTGACAAGTAAAGGAGGTGGTGCTTACGCTTGAGCTACACCAAATTTTGGCACCGTTGCCGAGAGAGCTTTGAGGACGAGCGTTGTGATGGTAAGATCGTAGATTTGCGACGTTGGAAGGTTAAAAAAAAAAAAAAAAAAAAACTGTCATTTTTGTTCATTTTCTGATTTTTCTTCCTCATCTTCATCATCATCACCATCTCCATCTTCTTCCATCTTCTTCTTCATAGAAATTTCTTGTTTTTTAGTGCATTTTCACCATTTTCATACCATTTTCATGCATTATTGTGTGAAAAAGAGTTAGGAGGTGCAAGGGAGAGCAAGCGGTGTTTTTTCATGATTTTCTGCACATACGGAGCTCACCATTGCTCAGGGCTCATAAATTTGAATTTCTTACCAAAAAACATGATTCTGTGATGAACATCGCGATTCTGAGAAAATTCAAATTTTTTTGAAAATCACGATTTTCTATTTCCTTCCTAAAAGCCCTCTAAAGGAAACACGATTCTGAGGTCATTCTCAGAATCGCGATTCTCTAGTTGTGCTCAGAATCGTGATTCTCTAGTTGTGCTCAGAATCGTGATTCTCTAAGTTTTCAAAATCACGATTCTGTGGTCATTCTCAGAATCGCGATTCTATGGTTGTGCTCAAAATCGCGATTCTCAAAAACACGATTCTCTTGAATTCACAAAATCGCGATTCTCAAAAACACGATTCGCTTGAATTCACAGGATCGCGATTCTCTTGAAATTCACAGCATCGCGATTCTCTTAAATTCACAGCATCACGATTCTCTTGAGATTCACAGCATCGCGATTCTCTTGAGATTCATAGCATCGCGATTCTCTTGAGATTCACAGCATCGCGATTCTCTTGAGATTCACAGCATCGCGATTCTCTTGAGATTCACAACATCGTGATTCTCTTGAGATTCATAGCATCGTGATTCTCTTCAGATTCAAAGGATCGCGATTCTCTTGAGATTCACAGCAATTCTCTTGAGATTCACAGCATCGCGATTCTCTTGAGATTCACAGCATCGCGATTCTCTTGAGATTCACAGCATCGTGATTCTCTTGAGATTCACAGCATCGCGATTCTCTTGAGGTTCACAGCATCGCGATTCTCTTGATTCACAGCATCGCGATCCTCTTGAGATTCACAGCATCGCGATTCTCTTGAGATTCACAGCATCGCGATTCTCTTGAAGTTCACAAAATTGCGATTCTCTTGATTTCACAAAATTACAATTCTCTTGATTTCACAAAATCGCGATTCTCTTGATTTCACAAAATCGCGATTCTCTTGATTTCACAAAACCGCGATTCTCTTGATTTCACAAAATCGCCATTTTTCCAAAAGGTGCTGTTTGCCTGTTTTGACCCCCAAGAGCCTGATTTGACATAACTTTTTCATCCAAAGTCCATTTTTTGAGCTCTATAGCTCGTTGGAAAGCTCGTTTCGAATCCTGCATGACCTCAATTTTTTTTTATAAGAATAATGTGTGTTGATTTTCAGATAGACTAATTTGAAGTTGACCCTCAGGTGGGACTAAGGAACCAAGGGGACTCCAAAGGAATTTGAACCATACCAAGGGGAAATTTCGGACTCTTAACCAAAGCTTATGAACCTGAGATCTGGTAGACACCTAGGCAAGGATAGACAAAGCATTAGATCTTCTCAGTCTAGTGTCAACCATACAGCTAGGTCTTGGGTACAACAACTAAGTGGTTGTCCTTACATACTGAACTCTGACACAAGTGACTCAGAAATGTCTTTTAGCATGGGGAAACCTACAGGTGGCTCAGGAACTGCCCATCTATAAACACCAGAAGGTCCCTATAAGACACAATTGGAATATATTCGGACCAACCGATTAGGTGCTCGCATCTATGAGGATGGTCTGAGGCAATCAGTGGTCCAACTCAAAAATCCAGATTAACCCTTTGGACTTGAACACCCGGTGGTCAATTTCGAAGAGGGTTCATACATTGATAAGGAAGGAACTATGTATGTGGTCACCACCTACCAGATAGGACCGATGAGTTTGGAAATATCATTCATGAGAATGAGATAGGAGACCTAGAACAAGGAAATGTAGGACAAGGATCCCAAACTCCTAGAGGTAAGTCAATTTTGACTAGAGTGATCACTCCAGATTGGATCCTTCAAGACAACAAAAGCATAGAACTATTCTTGAATAGAGAAACAGAGGAAGCCTTTTGGAGATTCAAGCCAGATCAACCTAGCCAATTGGGCATAGTCATCATCTATGAGTTCAAGGATCCAGAGATACCAGGCAAAGTTGTTTACCTAGATAACACATCAGAGAAGATGTTCTTGGTAACAGAACATGATAGACATGCATGTACTTGGAAGACTGAATTGATTTTCCCTCCACCAAGATCCAATGTGTCCCATGGCCTCCAAGGAGTAGGATTATCCCACGCTCATGAAGCCTAGAGAGAAAGAACTAGAGAGAGACCTGAGGTAAGCTTTGCACACACTGTGGGAAAAAATAGATCAAGATTTGAAAATGAAAGACCTGAAAGAGAGAGACATCAGGCACATAGGCAACAAAGAGATGAACATGATTTTCCATTGCCTAGACCCCGAGAGCATCCAAGAACCCTTAGACCCACTCAAGTGATCAAGGCAATGAAGAATTATTTTGACGGAACAGGAGATCCTTATGATCATGTGGCCAAGTTCAAACAAGTGTTAAGAGCTGAATAGGTTGAGGATTTGTTTACCCAATACGAGGCATTTGGTTTGACTCTTAAGGGCACTGCCTTAGCTTGGTTTCAACCATTGACTAGTCGCAAGTATCATGATATAGGTCAACTACCATACGAATTCATTGTAGAATTTTCCAAGAGTGGTATCAGGCATAACACATCATCTTTGATCCACAGTTTCAAGCAGACACCCCAAGAAACAGTGAGACTAGCAGGTAGAAGGTTTAAACAATACCTAGAAAGATGCCCTGCTCAAAAGTTACCCACACGAGCCAAACAAGTGGCTTTGTTCTTAGATGGCTTACTGAGCACAAAGTTGAGATCATATGTGTACTTGAAAGAGCCAGAAGAGTGTGTGCGGACGTGCATTGACATAGAAGATAACTTGGGTGAGGAGTTAGGATTGTCCAAACTCTATAAGGATTCTGATAGTTCTACTAGTCATACTTCAAAAATCTCCACGGAAATAGATGAGATAGCTGAGCAAGTTGCCAAGAAGCTGGGAGTCCAAAATAGACAAACACAAAGAGTCACCTCATTGAACCGATGTTATACCTGTGGAAAAACCAATGCAAAACCAAAACATTAGAGAAAGGAATGCTCCATATTGCACTATTGAGAGAAAATACACGAACCACACGGCTCAAGATTGTCCCTACAATAGGCAGGCTGTTAGACAAACTTATCAGCAACCTTACCAACAAGGTAGGTATCAGAACCAATACCAACAACCATATTATCGACCACAATAGCAATATCAGGCACAATATAGGCCACAACTAGTCTTGCAAAACCAACCACCAGCTCTTGTCAATGTGATTCCAGTCAAGTATGCCGTGGGAGAGGAAAATCCAAATAGAGCATTGGTCCCACTAACCCCATTGATACCAGATAATGACTCTCATGCTCATAGTTCAGACTACTCCCATGAAGGTAGTCGACATGCTTATTATGCTGAGTCGCCTGAGCATAGTGAGATTTACTCGTATCAATATGAGGCACCACCTATGGAGCAAAATTGGGAGCCAGAATACTCCAATGTCATGTACACAAATCCTAACCCTAGGCCCCAATTGAGACAAATGAGACCACAAGCCCCTAGATGATCTTGTTTTAGATGTCAAGGTGACCATTTCATTCGTGATTCTCCCACCCATCATCTCCGAGTCAAGGTCAGGCTATCACAATACAAGCTTTTTGTCCTGAATGTGGCAAAGACCATCTCCCTAGAGATTGTCCAAGAAACCCCTCTAGTGCACCCAAGATTACACCCATTAATGTGGTAGGCTTAGTGGCTGATTCAAGTTCAAGTAGCACTAATGTGGCTCCTATACAAGCTGTCACTAGAGCACAAGCCTTAAAACAGGATAAACCAGTAGAGCAATCGGAGTCGAGTGAATCGGGAGAACCTAGTAAGAGGAAAACAAGAACATGGAAGGATACTAGAGAGAAGGCCAATCACAAGTGGAATAAAAAGTTATCAGAACTAGAAGAAAGCCTCAAAGAAGCGAAAACAAAAATAGATGACATTGCTTCTCAAAGCCCCTCGCATACTGAAACTCCATCTACTCCATCTCATCCACCCCACCACCCATTGTAAATAGGCCGCAACCAAGGTCTGTTCTTGCAGATCCAACCCCAGAAGGCTTGGACATGATGTTCAAGGCCTACCAGGCTCGTCTTCAAGAAGGGCCAACAGTTGCAAACCTAGATAAGAGTTACCCTAGAGCAAATTTAGAGATTGAACGGATGAAAATGTGCATGAAAATGGTAGAACAAGCTCAAGCTATACTCGAGACTAGTCAAAAGTTCAATCAGACAAACTCTGTCAAACTGGATTTGCATTTCCAAGGCTTACTAGAAAGATTAGAGCAGTTGGTAAACGAACCACAAGTTACTTTACCTCCACAGGCTCAACCAGTTATTGAAAGAGGAAGCTCACCACCAATGGGAGCATAAATGGATGCTGGAATACCTCCTTCAATTCAACAGTACTCTCAAGAGTTCTTGCGAGAAATACAAGAAGAGAAATGGGCCAAGGAGAAGGGTAACTCCCCTCCTATTCCTGAGATTGATGATCTTCATGATCAATTTCCCCAAGACATTCCATCCATTTACGAAGATCAAGTGGAGCAACAAGAAGACGAAAGGTTAGATTTTGAATCTAATACCTTAGAAGAAATGCCTCAATTTCCAGGCCCATGGGAATCTGAATCTCTTCAGATCAGAGCTCCCACAATACTGGTCAGACATGAAGACTCAGTGGTCCCAAGGAACACTGATGTCGTAAAAAATACTAAGGTTCAATGTCATCTCACGGTAGAAGAGCTGCTAAAAGCAAAACCTGAACTATGGGATCATGTGAAGGATCAGGTTCCAGAACTTGATTCCGATATGCCAAAAACAGGTTCTAAGCAAAAAGTTCCAGAGATACCTCTCGATAAAATAAGAGACATGTGTGAGGGTGAAGAAGGTAATACTTATCTTCCAATCACCTACCAAGGTTACACAACCAAATCAATCATAGATTCAGCTGTTGGTGTTGCCATTGCGACCACCTCCTTGTGGAAGCAATGGGGCAAACCCACATTAAGACCAACTAGAATGAAGCTTCAAATGCCATACGGCCATTTTGAAAGACCTCTAGGATTGCTAGAAGGGATAACTCTAACCACTTGTGGTGTAGAGTTTGAACACACATTTGCTATAAGTGACTTTGAGAAAAATAATGTCTATGAGATGATCCTAGGACGACCCTTCCTACGACAATTGCAAATAGTACAAGATTGGAGAACCAACTCCTTGTACTTACAACACTTAGGGGTCACCACCAAGGTCAATTTGAAGGATTACTCCTTCAGAGATGTACCACCACTACAGTGGAATCCTATCCACAAAGCGAAAGAAGATTCCATCTCTGTGCATTCTGAAGGTTCACCTGATCCATGATGGCTGCATGAAGATACTCATTTGTGGATGTGCAAGGTCGCAGAGGAAGAGGAAAAACGTTTAAAGGCAAGAGAAGAAGGAACTTCGCCAGGAGTTAGACCAGTTAGAGACCCAGCCTACATACCGATGATCTTTCCAGATGAGGAATTTGAGCCTCATGGCTGGCCAGAAATCTAAGCCACCATGGACATTTCTGTCAATGAAGAACAATGGACATCTCATTTTGATGAGGAGGGTTATGATATTTCAGTTTTCATGTGTCAGCCCTTGCTAGAGGAATGTGACCCTAGTGATGTCATAGAAGAAGAAGAGAACGATGACGATCTAGAGTCCATTGTGATGGATAGTTGCTTTACCTTGGAAAAGCACTATTTAGAAGATGTAAGAGTGTTTAACCAAAAAGAAGAAGAACCTCTCACAAGCATTAAAACGGTAAATTCAAAGGATGGAAGTGAGAGTAGTCAAAAGAAAAAGAAAAGAAAGGCAATGAAACAAGAAGAGGAGGAATCATTGTTTGAAGTACCAGAAACTTCAAGAAATATGAAGTTGACGACCGCAAAATTTTGGTACGAATGCCTAAGAGAGAGGCCATCATAGGAGAATCATATGATAATAAAGAAAAGACCAAGAAAATTGTAGTGACCAGAACGAAGAGAGATGCACATATATAGGAGATGACCTAAGTGCAAGAGAAGAAATAGAGCCCGTAGCTCTATTAAGGAAATATAGGGATGTGTTTGCGTGGCACTATAGAGACTTGAAAGGGGTAGATCCAAGAGTATGCTCTCATATGATCCCCATGACTGCTGGTGCCAAGCCTACCAAACAGAAGCCCTACACATATAATGACACTTATGCAGCTAAAATAAAAGAAGAAATTGATAGGTTGATTGAAGCTGGATTTATCTATGAGATTGAGCATACTGAATGGGTATCCCCCATTGTAGTAGTGCCCAAGAAGAATGGGAAGTTGCGAGTGTGTATTAACCTTAAAAAAGTTAATCCCACTACGATCAGAGATAGTTATCTACTTCCAATCACTGAACATTTATTGGAGCGCGTTGCAGGAAAGGAAGTTTATAGCTTCCTTGATGGATTTTCAAGTTACAATCAAGTAGCCATTGCCCCTGAAGATCAACACAAAACAGCATTCGCCACAGAGTGGGGAATCTTTGCATTTTGTGTGATGCCATTTGGGCTCACCAATGCACGTCCAACATTCCAAAGGCTCATGTGTCATGTTTTCAAAGAGTTCTTGCGGAAGAGCTTAGAAGTGTATGTGGATGATTTATGTGCTCATTCCCAACAACGACAATATCACATCCCTAAGCTCATACAAATCTTCAACAAGTGTAGAGAGTATCGAGTGTGTCTGAACCCAGAGAAGTGTGTGTTCATGGTATGACAAGGTAAAATCTTAGGTCATATTGTTTCAAAGAACAGAATATCCACAGACGAGGACGAAGTTAGAGCCATAGCAGAGCTGCCAAGGCCAAGGAACGTTAAAGAGGTACAAGCTTTTATGGGCCATTGTGGATATTACCGCAGGTTTATCCACATGTATGCAATCATAGCTAAACCTCTTTATGCCTTATTGACAAATTTTGAGTGGAACGACGAATGCGAGAACTCCTTCCAGGAGCTAAAAAGACGTTTGTGCACAACACCAATACTGACCACTCCAGATTGGAATAAACCATTCCATGTCCATGTGGATGCATCCAATCATGTCATAGGATGTGTGCTAGCACAATCCACAAGTGAAGGAAATCTAGATTTGCCTATAGCATATGCTAGCAGACAGCTCACTACAGCTGAGCAAAATTATACAACAACAGAGAGAGAAGGTTTAAGCATGGTATATGCCGTGAAGAAGTTTAGGCACTATCTATTGGCCAATAAGTTCAAGTTTTTCACTGATCATCAAGCCTTGTTATATTTGGTCAATAAACCTTACAATACAGGACGTTTAGCAAGATGGTTTCTCTTACTAATGGAATATGAATTTGAAGTTGTTGTTAGAAAAGGTAGAACCCACCTCCGGGCAGATCACCTTTCTCCCATTACTTCAGGAGTCACCGCAAGGAGTGTCTGATGAACTACCTGATGCTTATTTGTTCAATTTGGAAGTTGTTCCTAAATGGGCACATATTACCTTACCAAGTGGGTGGAAGTAAAAGCCACAACAAAGAATGATGCGCTAACAACAACTAAGTTCTTATTTGAGAATGTGTTCACAAGATATGGACTACCAATAGAGTTAGTGAGCGATAGAGGCACACACTTCCTGAATGAAGTCATTGAAAATCTTCTCCAAGAATTCTTGGTGATACATAAGAAGTCTGCCCCCTATCATCCACAAGCTAACGAACAAGCTCAGAGCACAAACAAGATCCTATGTAATGTATTAACAAAATTGGTAAATAATAAACGCTCTAACTGGGACAAACAACTTCATCATGCTGTGTGGGCTTATCGAGTTGCCTATAAGACGGTACTCAATGCCACCCCATTTCAAATGGTCTTTGGACAGAATGTTGTGCTACCATTATATTTCCTAATCCCAACATTAAAGGTAGCACAAGAGCATGAGTGGAATGGACATGAGTTGTCCTCTAGGATCTTTGATTTAGAACGCTTAGGTGAGACGAGGCTACGAGCAACAGCAGGCATCTATGTTGCAAAGAAAAGACAAAAGGCTTATTTTGATGCACACATCAAGGATAAAGGGTTGAAAGAAGGAGACTTAGTGTTGGTTTATACGCTAAAGCAACATGCCCGTAAGTTGGAAAAAAACGGATACGGACCCATGATCATTAATAGAATTTCCACTAGCAGTGCAGTTCAGTTGGCCACTCTAGAAGGAGATATCTTGCCAAACTATATTAGTGGATGTAGAGTCAAATTATACCAAGAACCTCTTATAGAGGATATGCTTACGAGACTCAACACTGCTAAGAAGCGAAAAGAAGAGGAGTTAAGGGTGAGGGAAGAAGCATAGGCAAAGGCCAAAGAGCGTATTACGCGAAATAAGTTAAGGCGACTAGGCCTAGATGTCAACTCAAAAGCCCCAAAATATCACATGGATATATGCCGAAAATCAGGCATAATTACTTCTCAAGTCATTGACCGACGGCCCTTTGTGACCATAGAGATAGGACAAGGAAAGGGTGCAAGGACTGTGACAGCATTGATTGACTCAGGTGCAGCAAGTAGTGCAGTTAGACTGTCCTACTGCCAAGACTTGCAGTTGAACATCAATCCCATAGAAGCTTATCTCATAGGATTGGGAGGTGTGGAAACCCCTTGTTTGGGCGAGGTGGAACTTCCCATCTACCTTCACGATGTTCCAATGAAAGTCAAAGTGCTAGTGTGTCAAGATGAGTACCTGATCGAACCACTTGTCTTAGGTCAAGATTGGATCTATGACCATGCAGTTAACTTAAACCTCCGAAGCCGACTTCTTCAAGTTTGGGTACATGAACAATGCATTACATTAGAATTAGAGAACTGCATGCTCAAAGATCATGGCACCACACACTCTCTTAGTTCCTCTAAGACTAATCTTCACGAGCAAGATGTTGTTTGTGTCAAACGCTCTATGATCCAGACGGACTCAATCATGGAAGGACAGTCGCAAAGGCAAGCAAACCCTCCTTCCTTTTTGAAGAGTAAAGCATCCATAGTAGTTCAACCTCAAAAGCAAGCACAACAATTCAAGACAACTGCTATAGCAAATAGAGAGACACCCTTCAACAAGAAAGCAGTTCCGAGCATGATGCAGATCTGGGTATGCAAAGGAGAGCAACCACAAGGCTTGCCCCCACAAATCCCATCCAAGCAAGCCAACCAGGCCAGAAGACGAAGGAAGAAGCTTGGAAAAGCTCAACCTCAAGGTATCCGATAAGTTTGGGTGCCTAAGAAATTAGCTGCAGCTCAACAAGGGCGATTAGAGATGTGGGTACCTCTTACATCCACAACAACCTATGATCTCCCACATGCGAAAGGTCTCAACAAAGAAGCCACAAAGAGAAATGGGTAAGAACCGCATACAGAGATTGAAAGAAGATCAAATCACCTCTTCAACAATAGTAGGAAGACGTGTAAAAAGGGTATGGGTTTGGAAGCCAAAAGTACAAGTAGCCTCCACCGAACCAAAGCACCAACCACATTGGATACCACAGTTCAGAAAGCATCCAAAGAGGAAGACGCCTGAAGTGATCTCTACAGTGCCACATGTTGTTCTAAAATGGACTCCAATAAGGAGGATTACATCAATTCGAGACCCAATGGATACCTCCACCAAAGTTGGCATCAACATCCGCAAATAATATAGAAAGCCTCGAGGAGCGACAACCATGTGCTCCTTGCACAACCTTGTCTTTTGCACCATTCAGGTCATGCATTTCCAAAGTATGCATTAATATAGGGCCACATTATACGGCCGTGCATAGACACATTTGCGAGTCCCATGCACAAGAGCACCTTGACATATGTCAACTATTGTTGCTGATACTAACATCTGTCTTCTTGTTTGGTGATATTGTTCCAAAAAAAAAAAAAAAAAAGAGAGAAAGCACTTGTTCCCAGGTTTGGCTCATGAAACATGAATGAGTCATGCTTAGTTGAAGGTGGAACTGTTGATTACTGGGCATTTATCAGTTTGGATAGAAGTGTGTCTCGGCTAGCAGATGATATAATTGCTGCCTTATCTGGTAGATGTCAAGAACTTGGCATGAACATGGCATCCACAACTATGGTTTCCTCCTACCATGGTAGCAGTGAAGAGCTTGAAGGTTTGCAACTTGAGTGATGATTAACTACTGCATGTACGAGAACATCCAAAGAGATATCTACAAGGGGTAGTTCTGGTACCCTACAAATCTTTGAATATAAAGAAATTCAATTCTCAGTATTTGGCAAATGATGCTTTGAAAAGAGGAGACATGATCAGCCACTCAAAAGATCTCCTCAATGGACCATCAACACGGACATTCATCAACAATGTTCCATCCCAAAGGCCGAGTGTACAACACGAAGAGATGAACATCGATCGCCCTTCTCCATGATACGTATCTTTACTTTGGAAACATCATAACCATGATAGCTTAGGAAACCTCTTCATCGGCATACCCTTGAGCACTTAGCTCAAGACCCCCAATTTTTGCACCATACTTCTTCCGATGCATTTTCCAAGTAAGCATGCATAGGGCTACATTACAAGGCCGTGCACAAGGCACATATTTTTCTCAACCCATGCACGAACACACTTACCCATCATCCATTATGGGTTATGAGTCCTTGGCATGACTACTATGAGCATCATCTAGAATCCAAGGCAGAAGCACCTACCAAGGGACTACAACTTGCAAAGGCTCGCAGTGACAAATGAAGAACCGGACAACCAACCTTGCCACCTTTGGAAGAGAGACGGCTCTGGTTCATCTGAATGGACACTCCCTCTCAAAGCAACCTAGAATAACCATTACAACAAGGGTCTGTCAGGGACGACAAACTCGAGAGGAGGGGGAGTGTTGGAACTCAAGGTCAAGCATAAAACATGGAAGCACATCAAAGAAGTGGACATAGAAGAAGAGAGAGCAAGTAGGGAGCTCCAAGAAGTGTATGTCAAATTTTCATAAGAATCCCCTACAAAATAGTGATTTTCATCACTAAAAACCATTGTAAATACTATTTTCTATTTTTGTAACTCCATTTTGTTCAAGCCGAGGAGTCCTCGAGCTTGAGGAGTATTAGAAGTATCATCCTACCAATTTTCATAATTTTTAGACTTCATTTGAGCCCTCAAATAAGCCCTGGAACCTAATTTTTAACTATGCCGGACACTAGGTCTTGACAGGGTCAAAACTAGTCAAAAAACTATAAAAAGAGCTAGAGAGCTTATTTTTGAGGTTAGCTTGTTAGAGAATAGAGCTTTTGTAAGAGAACTCATTTGCAATCAAAGCTTTCCATTGTTCCTCTTTTTGGTCTTACCTTGTGCACGTGTGTGCATGTTTGTGTGCTTTCACTCACGCACTTATGCCTTCACTTGCTCGTGGTCTTCATACCGGTCCTCACGTCTCCGCGGATTGACAAGTAAGGGAGGTGGTGCTTACGCTTGAGCTACATAGAGTAATGAGCCAACAAGCTGTCGATAAGTATACACATCCACAAGTGATGATGAATCCTCTAATGTGAGCCTGATGTTTGGATCAAGTGGTATAGATACTAAGCGACACTGATTTATGTTATATCTCGAAAGAAGATCAAATTAGTACTTCTTCTGTGATAGGAATATGCCTTCTTTTGTTTGCCAAACTTCCATACCCAAGAAGTAGTGAAGTAGGCCAAGATCTCTCATAGAATACCTACGGTGAAGCTGTGTGATGATGACTTGGATGCATTCATCATCTTAACCTGTCAATATCGTCATCTATGTAGAGGATGATGATGACAACTAAGGACTCCTTTTGATAGATGTAGAGGTTAGCATCAACATTACTTCTGTGAAATCCTTTAGCTTGAAAGAACTTGTGAATCTTTTCATACGAGGTCCTAGGAGCTTGCTTGAGTCCACAAAGTACTTTGTGAAGTTTATATACTTGGTCTTCCTTTCCTTGGATCTTGAATCTATCAGGTTGTTCAACATATACTTCTTCTTGAAGATCTCCATTGAGGAATGCACTTTTGACGTCCATTTGGTAAATGGGTCACTTAAAGTGAGCACTTAGTGCTAAGATAATTCTTATGGTTGTGAATCTTGCAGTAGGAGTAAAGGTTTCTTCATAGTCAATGCCATGTTGTTGCTTGCATCCCTTAGCTACCAAGCTTGCTTTATACTTATCTAATGTTGCATTTGATTTGTATTTGACCTTATAGAGCCACTTGACTCCTGTAACTTGATGATTTGTGGGTTTAAGAACTAGAGTCCAAGTCTTGTTCTTCTCTATTGCATCCATTTACACTTGCATAGCTTCTTCCCACTCTGGTTATCCTTGAGCTTCTTTGTAGTTAGAAGGTTCTGGGATTTGTTGAATCTGGTTCATCAAAGAAGCATAATTGACATAATGACTTTGTTCTCGTTGTCGCTTGTCAATAAGTCATTGAGATCTTCTCGATTGACTTGAAATACTTGCTTCTGAGTTGGGTTTTGAAAAAACTGAGTCCCCCTCTGTAGTAAGAATGGGTAGACTAAGACTTATTGTTGGATCCTTGCTGGAGTATGTGGAAGCTTCATTGAATATTATATTCTTAGATATTGTGATGGAGTGGTTTTCAAGATCATATAAGCGATATGATTTTGATTGCTCACTATACACTATGAAGATGTGCTTCTTAGACTTGGATTGCAACTTGTTGCGATCTTCTTTTGGCACATGGACAAATGCTTCACTGCCAAATACTCTAAAGTAATGCACATTAGGCTTTCTTCCATAGTACGCTTCAAATGGTGTCTTGTTGTGCAATGCACTAGTGAAGCCTCGATTAAGTATATAAACAGCACTATGCACTACTTCTACCCAAAACTTGTAGGGTAAGTTTTTGTTATGAAGCATAGTTCTCACCGTTTCCATCACAGTTCGATTCTTTCTCTCTGCTACTCCATTCTGGGATGGAGTGTGAGGTTGAGTAACTTGTCTTTTTATCCCTTTTTATTTGAGAAAGTTGTCAAAGTTATGGTTTATGAATTCACCATCTCCATCTGATCGGATGATCTTAACGGACTTGGAAGCTTCATTCTCCACTTGGACGATCCATTCACGAAATTGAGTAAACGTGTCTGCCTTTGATTTCCAAAAATATAACCAAATGTATCGGAAGTGATCATCTACTAAAAGAAAGAAGTAGAGTGATCCACTGAGACAGGGTGTTCATAAGTTCACAAAGGTCCATATGGATAGGGGCTAAAGGGTTCCTAGCTCTTGTCAACGCTTCCTTTAGAACGAGAGCCCTATGTTGCTTCCCTTGAGTGCAAGCTTGGCAAACATCATTGAGTTGCCCAAGCTTAGGCAATCCTCTCACTACCAGTGATGAAGAAATTCTTGGTAAATAGGAGATGTAGCCATATCTTTGGTGCCACCAACTAGATAGTAATTCTTTGGATAGAAAACAAGATAATTTATATAAGCTCTTCTCTTCAACGCCTTGGGCAATTATGTCTTTTGTATGAGGGTCAATGATTTTAACAGAGGTGTTATCAAATAACACCTGTTTGTTATGATCGGTAATTGCTTTTACTATCAATAAGTTCATGCATAAATTGAGAACAAATAACACATTTAAAAGTGATTTCCATTCCCCTTGAGCTTTAATGATATGTACTTTGTCTTTCCTTACAATAGGTAGACTTTGTTATTTCCAAGGTATACTTTACCTGTGTGCTCTTCAAATTCTTGAAAATAATCTTTATCTTTACACATGTGCAAGATCGCTCCACTGTTAAAGATCCATTCGTGCGATGAGCTAGATATAACTAGAGCATTTACCTCGATAGAGATAAAGAGTTCTTCACTCGAGCAATGTGACATGTATTGTGAACATTTGCATGAATGCCTAGAACTAGAAGCCTTCGAGGTCTGTTTCTTTTTATAGCATAATTTCTCTAAATGAATCGTTTTTCCACAGAAGTTACAAGTATACTTTTTGGAGGAAATAGTCGATCATGGCTTGGGTCCATTGCTAATATGATGACTAGTATTCTTTTCTTTGTTTAAAGGACCTTTGGCTTTCATAGTAGTCTCTTGGGAGGACGTCGACTTAGCACACGAGTCGTGAAGGAGTTAAAGATGATGGACTTTTTCCCAAATTAGAACTTGTCCTCGATTGTACAAGGTCGTTACAAAGATCTCATACGATCTAGGTAGTTTGTTAAGTAGCTTGATGGCCATATCTTCAATGGAAATCTGCCGGTCACAAAGTGCTAACTTGCGTTGGTAGTCTTGAAACTGAGCTATGAGTTTTTTGATTGTATCTTGTGGCCGAATAGTTAAATTATGGAATTCTACTTCTAAAGCATAGATCGTCGAGGGTGTTTTATCTTCGTATAAGATTGCTAAAATGTCCCAGGTTTCGTTGGATGTTTTACATGCCATGATGTGCCCTTTGGTCAGTTCATCATATGCAAGTAGAAGTTAACCTAAGGCTCTTTTATCTTTAACATTCCAGATATGTTAAAATTCTAGGTTGTTGGCCTTATTGGATTCAGATTCCGACTCGTCTACTACATCGTGAAGGAGATTGGTGTACAAATATGTTCTCATTACATATTTCTAGAGATTATAGTTTTGCCCATTAAATCTTTCATCCTTGGGCATGAATATGGGTGTGAAGAAAGGTAAATAATTGGCCATAGATGAAGTGCTAGCTTCACTCTTTGACATTGCAAAGTTTGAGTGAACTTGAACTCGTAAAGAATTGAGTTTGTGCTTTGCAAAAGTAAATCTCAAAAGTGTATAAAAACACTTTCAAAGACACTTATGTGCTAAGAAATTACTTGAAAATAATCGCAAATTTTAGAAGGAAATTGAAAAGCTTAGCATCACACTAGAATTCCTTGGGGAGAGGGGGGAGGGGAGGAGGGCTTGGAATAGCCCTATATGTTGAACACTTTGGAGAAATGAGACGAGTCGATACAAGACAAGGGCTTAGAGTAGCCCGTTGTGTAGAGAAAGACACACTTGGGGGCTTAGAGTAGCCACTCAAAGTGCACACACAATACTCTTTCTTATATTGCTTGATGTACAATGATGGGCACTTAATGCCAAATGGTATCTATGAAAAAATACAAGATAAACTCCTTAGACTTTTGCTTTCGTGTTGGTTACTTGGCATCAAACTTGGAGATCACTAAACCAAAATTAAGGTTCAGGTATTAAGGTTGTGGATTGCAAATGGTTGACAAGTACTTAACAATCTTGGTAGAAGTTATGAGATGAAGTCGGATACTATTTCATAAAGTATACCATGTGACCCTATCCAAGATTCATTCGCTCATTTAAAATAAGTGATGCATTTGAAGATTGAGTACGCCAAATGCTATGTTTTATATGGATTAAAATGTGATCCTATATTTTAATCCCGTACGTTGTGTATTAAAATGCTTTGAGAATGCTGTGTACCAAAACCGTATCTTGACACCATATGTGATGTCAAGGAGGATATTGTTTGGTGCTAAATAATAGAAAACGAAAACTCAAATGAATCGTTGTAGACATGGCAGTAATGGAGTGATGCAGACAATGTAAGTGATTAGGTTCTGTGGCAGTAGATGTCTTCATATATGACACTACTGGAGTGATGCAGAGAACCTAGCTCATTATGTCAAATGCACAAAGATGTCCCGGATCAAGTAATCTAATCCGAGTATGCTAAATCGCCATTTGGCAGATGCATTGGAGTGGTTAGCCAAAATGATCGGGTCCAGCTTCAAACGTTCTCTAATGAAGTCGGCGAGTGTTTGGTAGTGCCAGCAATCACTCTGCGGTTCCAGAATAAGGACGCAGCATATATGCATTGTATCATGCCGCCAGATGCAACGTAGGGATAGATAATTCTGGCGCGTCCCTTCCCTCTATATGAACCACAATTCGCATAATTCACTGCAATACAGGTCGCCAACGGGACTGGATGCAATGAATTACCTGCCGATCGTCTATGATATCATTCGATGGTACCTCGAAAACAATTTGACCCAGTAACCATGTTCTGGATCGCTCGTGCACGTTCAGATATCGGTGCCTCCTGAGTCGAATGGATACTCTCAGTTTATACGCACCAAGGGGACATTCTGCCTGAGCTAATCGCTCGTTTGTCTCGCCTCATGGCTTTGTGTCGATGGGCCAGACACAGACAATAAAATGCATTCTCTCTCTCTCTATCTCTATGTCGATGGGAGTGGTGCAGCGTTGTTCTGATTCGGTTGAAGCAAAAGCACACAGAGGTGCCTGTTGGTTCTTATGATGCTCCTGTTCGAATTGCTAGAGAGGTGCAATATTTGATGCCGCATATGACGAGGTTGGCTGGTCGGGCGCACATGCCTCAATCCATGGAGAGAGTGATGCATCAGGCACAATGGGTGGTCCTTATGGCTATGGCGACCTGTATAGCTTTGGCTACGGGACGATGACTACGGCCTTGAGCTTTGCACTTTTCAATGGCGGGCTGAGCTGTGCAGTTTGTGTCGAGGTCAAGTGTGACAACTCCATTGACCCCAAATGGTGCAAGGCCGACGATCGATTCGTTGTGAGATTTACACGCTGTTGCTGTGAGTCATGACTCTCTTTATGAGGCATCATCAGAGACGAGGCCGAGTGACAAAGAACAATAAAGCTTACTCTACTTCAACTTTGATCCGCATACGCTTTAGCAGAGAATGGTCAGTACTTCGCTCCGCACTGCTGGAGTATCAGAAGGTTTGATCAGGTTTGCGTGGAAGCTACTCTTCCCTTGCTCGGTTGGTTGTGCACAGGTGAAAAAAAAAACAAGACAAAAAAGCTTCAGTTTGTGATTGGCTTGAGGATTCTATGCTACCCGCATTACAAGGTGAGCTATTGAGTATCCTCGCTGTTCAACTTCAGTGATACCACAATACAGGACAGAAAAGCTTGTGCACACATTATAGATATAACGATATGGTGGTGTTAACCAGCCACAGAGAACCATAAGCAGACTTGAACTTCACTATCAGATGCAATGTGCTATTAGTCGCAACGTGATATAAATGATGCACACAATGCCCGTTCAAAGGCACAAATGATGTTGCTGCAAAATAGTGTTTATAAACACTATTAATAATGAGATCCACTACCAACTTTGCTGCAAAATAGTGTTTATAAACTCTATTAACAATGAGATCCACTACCAACTTTGCATAATGTGTTTCAAATTCACAAAATATCACACTCAATCCACAAAGAGGGTGGGTGGGAGGGAAAATGGGATAAAAAGGTGAATAAACTAATGAGAAAGAAGGGTGGGAGGGTGGGCAAATGAGCAAAATGAAGCCCTAAAGAGCAAAACTGATGGCAAAAGCTTCTCTCAATGAGGAAAAAGCAAAACCACCAATACTCAAGCACCAACACCACCAAAATGACCACCAAATGCACCACCAAAGACCTCCATCTAGCGCTCTGATACCATGTAGATAATACATACATGAAAGCAAAATGAAAACAAGAGTGTACTCACAAAAGAAAGAGTGTGTGAGATTCAAAATGAGTAGATCATGAAATGGATAAACTCATGTGGATTAGAAATGAGCTTGCCAAGAGCATGGACTAGGCTCTCAAGCTTCTAACCAAGTACGAATGGGGGGAGAAGCCCTCCTTATATAGATTTAGGGGGGCTCTCCAAAGTACATCTCATGTGGGATAATTCCCCTGAAAGGAGAATGAATACAATGATAGACGCAAATGGCAAGGTACCCAAATACAAAGGAAATACAATATAAAATAGAAATAAACTAGAAATGGAGTGCCTCCTAGATATGAAATGGAGATGACTCATGCGGATACAAATGTAGATGATGTAGAAGCAATCATGTCGTCAACAAAAGGAAGTAGGGAAGATTAGGGAATTCTATCGAGAGCGGAAAACATGACAGTTTAGATTTATTGGAAACCACTATGGGAACCACTTAAAGAGCCATAAGGTTGTGCACCAAATCTGCTAAACACAGACTTGCAAGTCTTGGAAGGCCATTTCCTCATTCTTAAAAACCACAAGCACATGATTTGCCGATAGAAACAAACAACCAATCGACACAAAAGCAACTCCTTACAAAACCATTGTTGGAGGGATTCAAAAGGTGGCCTAGGACCAAACATCTTTTCCCAATGCGGCAAATCCTCTTCTTGTTTAGCCAAATGTTATTCTTAAGAAGGGTGATAACAAGAGGTTTCCTCCCAAGAGAGTTCCAAAGAAGCACCTAAGGCCTTTTCCTCCTTCATCGGACCCAAGTTACTAACCACCAACGAACACAAGGCTCTGACCATATCCCCAATCGAAAAGAAGATCTAAGCGTTTGATTACACACGAGGGAATCACGTTTTGGTAAGGAGTTTTTGAAGCTAAAAAGGAAGAAAGGTAGAAAAAAAGCCGTGACCCAACTTAGGAATCCTTTAATTATTTTTGTTGATTGTTGTTGGTCCTTTTTCAAGCCATTGAATTCAAAATAACTCCAAGTGCTTTTAGAAGTTCCGCTTTTGAGAGCTAATGCCTATAGACGGAACTAATGCCTTCCAAAACCACTTTTCTACCACCCCTCCTTTCCCCCTCCCCCCAAAAAAAAGGGGGAATTAAAGCAACTAAAGGCCAAGCATAATACAGAAGGAATCGGGTACGATAGGCTGATAATACCACTTGCACGACACCTCGAATTGCTTTCTTTTCATTTTCTGTCCCCATCTTTCATTCTCATTTTTTCATTCTGTTCTTTCTGTTTCCCTTCTAAACTTCTATCCTAATCTTACTTCCTAAAAGAATAAGCCATAAAATCAAGTGAAGAATTTAGTATCCAACGTGGAATCAACATCAACATTTCCTGATATTAATATTACACTATAAATCTGTGTCATGACAGCCTGTACGTTTTTCTAAATAGATTCCGAAGCAGTGTGATGTTAATTGATTACGAATAAATGGTCAAAAGGACTATTGTGATTGTAGCAATGCATGTCACGTGCATGCATAGGAAATAATAAAAGATATCACAGAGTACCGGAACTACTCACAATATCTGCAGACGATCTTCACTATTCATCAGTATACACATCGACAAGAGCCTAGTTACATTAGCCTTTGAAAGGTGGCTTGCATCCTTTGGAAATATGGGAGTCGGACTTAACTAAACCATAGATTAAAGATGACCAGCTTCAGTTGTGTCCATACCAACTAAGTTAATTACATCATCTACTCTGCTAAAAATTATTACATGTCTAAACTTTTTCTCATGGATAAGTTAAAATTATTACATATATGCACAAAAGTTGTACCCTCACAGCTTCATTCAGACGTTCGTCCACTCGACTCTAACGATGGTTCCTTTGAATAGAGCTACCATCCCATCCTTACACATCCAGCACGCTTCACTCTATGTACATGAGATCACAAATAGGGAGGTGAGCGCAATCAGGCAGCGTTCAGCAAACGTTTAAGTAATGGTGACTGTTCACACACAGAACACTTCAGCTTTGAAAAAGACTTCTTCAATATTCTCCTTGGGACTACATCTGATGACTTTCTTGGCATCCTGCACATTGTGACAATGGAGCTCACACATTACCGATGATACTTCCAAGCAGAATCAGGACAATCAGGCTACTATTGCTAATACAAAAATTACATGTAAAGGAAAGAAAATTTCTATGAAATGTTACAAGAAAAAATTACATACCAAATCTGATTCTGAATCCAAAACTCATCCGCAATCGATACTTCTCCATCATCATTTCTGTGCCACATTAAGTGTGCATGCGTCCTGTTTTTTATATCTAAAATTGCATGTCCATAGCTGGCTTCTCGAAATGCTGAATACTCTGGTTGAGGCTGTATGTATCTGCAATCAATCTCTCTCTCTCTCTCTCTCTCTCTCTCTCTCTCTCTCTCTCTCTCTCTCTCTCTCTCTCTCTCTCTCTCTCTCTCTCTCTCTCTCTCCCCCCCCCTCTCTCTCTCTCAGTCCACCACCGATGTACCACATACTACACCCACCTCCACCCATCACCAGTAGCTAGGGTGTTTTACTCACATTATGGATCCCCCATGTATTAGGTGGCCACTATCTGCAGAGTCAGAGCCATGTCTCCCTAGACTTTGCCAGTCCTATATTGCTTTGTGTAGTGATATACTTTTTTATTTCATTTCATCTTCTACACAGGGTTACTACACTTGTACATGGTTTTTATCTCATGGGCCAAGTTTCGCCTCCAAAAGACGTTAATATGACTTTCTTTCTTTCTCTCTCTCTCTCTCTCTCTCTCTCTCTCTCTCTCTCTCTCTCTCTCTCTCTCTCTCTCTCTCTCTCTCTCTCTCTCTCTCTCTCTCTCTCTCTCCCCCCCCCCCCCCCCCCTCTCCCTCCCCCTCCCCCTTCCCCCCCCTCTCTCTCCCTCTTTCTCCCTGCCCGCGCGGACCACCGGCCACGTAGCCTCTCTCGAAGCCCTGCTCTCTCTGAGCCGACGTCGAACCCTAAAACCCGCTGCTCTGACGGGCTGCTCTGACAGTGAACCCTAAAACTCGTTGCTCTGACAGCGAACCCTAACTGACGGTGACTGACGGCGAACCCTAACTGAGCTGCCGCCCACAAGTACCACGTCAGAGCTTGTGTAGAGCTGGGGTGTCATAAACCCTTATGGATCCCTAACCCTAGCCATACTCTCTCTCTCTAGCCGAACCCTAATGTGCAACCTCAATTTGGAAATACGAAAAATGATGGAAAAGTTCAAAGGACTCGAAGAACAAGTAATGGATAAAGTCAAAGGACTCGAAGAACAGGTAAAGACTCTCACAGAAGAACGAGACAATTGGAGGACAGCCTATGAGCACCTAAAAGAAGAGGGGGAGATCTCCAACCAGACACTCAAAGAACAAATAAAGAAGGAAATCAAAACCGAGGTAGAATCCACTCGAGAGTCGTGGGTGGAAGTAGTACACAAAAGGGTTAAGAAGGAAGTTAGGGAAGACGTGCAGAAAGAAGAGCTCACGCGAGTCAAGGATACACTTGAGGAGGAGAGGCTTAGACACACTCGCAGACTTCACATTCAGATTACGGGCCTACCCGAAGGAGAATCACCCGAGGCAGACGCCACTGACATTTGCCGTCGACTTGGATACGAGAACATGCCCTTCATAGGTGCATGGAGGATTGGGAGAGATACATCGCGTTTGTGAGCACTCATCCTTAAGATGAGCTCTGAGGAGGCACGGACCGCCTTTTTTTAGACGTCGATCAATATTACGTGGATTACCCGGCGGTGCTCTCTACATGGATGAGGACCTCACGCGGATGCAAGTGGCACACCGACGCGCTTGCATGCCATAGATACTCCAGGCACGCCGAGAGGGGAGGAAGGCCTTTTACCGTGATGGTAAGGTCTTCATAGACGGACGCCCTATCAAATAGGGCCACGCGGCCTATGAGACATCACTACACCAGGAGACACCACTCAGAGGAGCAGTGTGGAACTGCAATGGGGCACTCTGGACGCGACCAGATAGACTCGAGGAGATCCTGACATCACATGACTTTGCTTGCATCACAGAGACACACGAGAGCCCAGATAGATGTCTACCACGCATCACAGGTTTTCATTGGGAATCTGCATTCAGGACCACGACGAGACATAGTACAGCGCGAGGGTCGGGAGGTGTGGCCATCGTATTTAGAAAGGAGATACAGAGTCGGATCCATATTATAGGAAGAGATGAGGAGGCACGATACATGTGGGTTCGTATGGAGATAGCACAGGGGAGCTGGATATACATTGCTATATGCTACTTCCCGCCAGGCGGATCTCGATATGCAGGACAGGATCTTGGGGGACTGATCCGAGACAGACTCACCATACATAGCACTTTCAGATGAGATACTACATTACAACACACTAGGGGAAGTCTTCATTATGGGGGACTTCAATGGCCGCACTCAGTCACACTAGTGTGAGGCATACGACATGGATCACCCACATCTCATGAGGGCCAGAGACCCCGATGAGATGAGCACCAGTAGAGTATCAGCAGATATGGGTCAGGACACCACAAGGTATGGCAGACATCTACTTGAGCTAGGCAGCCTACATCAGCTCGTTATATATAACGGGATGAATCGTTGGCCAGGTTCGGGCGGACTCACTTGCTTCCCTCACGGGGGAGGTGAGAGCAAAGTCGACTACATTTTGGGTACCACCTTTGGAGCCTCACTCATCCCCTCACTTAGTCTTGCACGACGCCCACTTGCTGCTGACCACACATTTATTACATTCACACTCTCATCTCCTATTCCATTAGACCCTTCCTCACCCACTGAGACACACACGACGATACACTTCACACATGAGCTCTCACACGTTTATGCACACCATTTACACACCCGCCTACTCTCACTGAATCCACTCTCACCCTTGGACACACTTACATCACAGTTCACCACCATCCTTCAGGACTCAGCTCTCTGCAGCTTCCCACACCGCACACATATACGCCCTCCATGCACAGGTTCTATGCCCCAGAACCGCTGTTATGATGCAGATTGTCGTGAGCTACGGAAGCACCTACGGATTTTAGAGCATAGAGGAGATATTACACATACACAGGCACAGCGTCGCATGCAGAGCCTTACTCGCCGCAAATGGCGAGATTGGGAGGAGAGACAGTACTGGGATATTTATCATTTGCTCATGAGTCGAGACAGTATAGTGGCATGGCGACAGTTGAGAGAGAGGAGACACCAGACACCCATCCGAGACCCGAGCACTTGGCATAGCTATGCACGGAGCCTATACGAGATCCCAGGCCAGCCCCCCATTCCCAGACCTCAGAGCTCACGTCCTACTACCTCTGACTTCTTCACACCCACTATGGTGGGACTCGCTATTGCCCGCCTACAGCATGGAATGGCCCATGATCATTTCAGTTTACAGGCAGAGCACCTCATCTATGGAGGCATGACCCTCGCAGTGCTTATTGCCCACCTCTTCAACTGTGCATTGGTTGAAGGGTTCCCCGACTCATGGATTGAGCACACCATAGTGCCCATTCATAAGTCAGGAGATACTATGGATCCAGCTACATACCGGACGATCATGATTGGCCCTATATTGGCCAAGTTATACGGGGCGGTACTAGAGACAGAGTTGAGTACTCTCGCTGAGAGGAAGGGTATCAGGGCTCTAGGACAGGCAGGTTTCAGACGCGATTACTCGACCATTGACCACGTCTTCACTCTGAGATGCCTGATCGACCAGGCAAGGGTGAGGAAGAGGCGATTATACTGTTGCTTTGTGGACTTCCGCAAAGCATTTGACATTGTTCCCAGGGAACAACTCTTCATACGACTACTTGATATCAGAGCTCCAGAGGAGATGATATGGGGGATCTACGCCTTATACGAGAGAGTATCTTGACGAGTCAGATGCCCGGGGGGCTTATCTCATCCACTTGCTAGCACTATCGGGGTGAAGCAAGGATGCCCTCTTTCACCCACCCTCTTTGGTCTCTACATTGATGAGATAGTGGAGTACATACAGCAATAGGGGGGCGATGGCATTGTGGTACACGGGTCCACTGTCCATATTCTTTTATACGCTGATGATATTGTACTGGTTTCAGAGTCTGCAGAGGGTCTACAGTATCATCTACATGGCCTAGATGACTTTTGCAGACACAGAGGGTTATCTGTAAACCTTGGTAAAACCAAGGTCATGATCTTTCATACATCAGCACAGGTACGCAGACATAGTTTGTTCACACCAGCAGGTGGACCGATTGAGGTGGTTGGATCATATGTTTATTTGGGAGTGACATTTACAGCAGCACAAGGGGTCTTCTCTATGTCTCAGGCAGCCCGTGACCGCGTCACACGTGGGTATGCAGCACTAGCTTTGATGGAGAGACAGTGCCACCAGGCATATTTTCAAGAGCCCCGCACAAAGGGGTGGCTCTTCGACACTTTGGTTACGCCAGCGCTCATGTATGGGGCAGCCATATGGGGACCAAGATTAGCTACATCAGTATGGACAGCATTAGAGAGGCCACATATCCTCATGATTTCCAGACTTATCCGCAGCAAGCCTTCAGTACCACATGATATCATTAGAGCAGAGCTCGCTACACCACCGATGCTAGTTGAGGCACTATTCCAGACAGTATGCCTATTACACAGACTCCGGAGCATGGATAGAGAGCGCATTGCTTATCGTGCTTTCCAGGCATCACGTGATATGGCATTAGCCGGCGATACCTCCTCATGGTATGCACAGACACGAGACTCGTTAGCCCACCATGGCTTTGACATAGACAGGCTACCACCACTACAGTACGACTCATATGCACCCACTTACTCGCTATCTCATCAAGAGAGGAATAGGATCATTCGTAAGGAGATATGGCATACATACATACAGAGGACATGGGTGAGCCCTAGGGATACATTGCCACCGAAAATGCTCTATTATCGTGAGCATTTTCTACATATATCGGATGAGGGCTTCATCGAGATTCCGAGATACATGCACAGATATCTACCCCACCTTGAGGAACAGACCAATTCTCAAGAAGACAGGTGTTTTCCTTGGCGATGACCTCACTCTCTCACAGCTTGCGCATATGAGAGAGGTAATGCCAGAGATTAGAGGGGCAAGAGAGAAGGGAAAGCTAGCCTTCTACAGAGATGGTCGGGTGGTGATTCTCGAGCGACGCACTACATGACGGTGCGAGACTTATGGGACCACATTGAAGATGGCTACTTGGAACTCTAATGGATCGATGAGGTTGGACATTGGCGCATTTGAGGACAGTTTCAGAGATAGAGACATTGTTTTCTTCTCAGAGACCCACTAGGCCCCTGGACAGTTGATGCTCCATGTGGTGGGATATAGATGGGAGTCAGCCCACAGGCTAAACGCGAGATCGGGACATGGGACTAGAGGGTTAGGAGGAGTAGCAGTGCTATTCAGAGAGGAGTTGCAGCCACTACTACATATCGTACGGAGAGATGAGGATGCTCGATATATGTGGGTGAGGCTGAGAGCTGACACAGGTCGATTTTTATACATTGCCATATGTTACTTCCCTCCCAGTACGTCTATATATGCTGCACCCAGTGGGCAATCACCTTTCTCTCTTCTAGATGATGATATTTGAGAGTTCTCTAGGGATAGTGATATCATTCTCCTAGGGGATTTCAATGCCCGAATGGGCAACTCACACACAGTCTTCTACGACACTTCAGAAGAGATGCTTAGAGAGATGGATGTGGGTGAGTTGGGGCTCGACAGATGCTCGCATGATAGAGAGTAGACAGAGTATGGGAGATATCTCATTGAGATGACTACGCATGGGTTAGCCATACTTTATGGCCTACACCGATTTCCTGGGGCAGCTGGTTTCACTTGCTTTCCACATACACATGGAGCCAGTACAGTGGACTATATCATGACAAAACCGAGCTTCATCCCCTGCATTCAGGATTTCACAGTGGGTGTAGCAGTGGATCATGCTCTTTTGACACTATCAGTCTCTTTTGAGTATAGTACAGCCCAGACATCAGTAGGCAGGTCACATACCCGTTACACATTTACACCAGAGACCGATTCCGTTTATACAAAGGAGATCTGGGACCGTCTACGCACAGTTGGTTCAGGTCTCTCACTGGAGGAGTGCACCACTCTACTGACGGAGACATTGCATAGTGCCGCATCAGTGGCATATCCACACACCCGACCGGTTCGGAGGTGGCGCATGCCCCAGAATAGTTGGTATGACGAGGAATGCAGAGAGATGAGAGCCCAGCTTCAGAGAGATCTTCTGCTAGGAGTTATCACTTACAGACAGTCTCAGATTGCTTTCCGTCGCCTTGTGAGACGGAAGAAGCGGGCTTACCTGGTTGAGGTGGAGCGAGATTTATATCAGATGTTCTTGAGCAGGGACTCAAGAGAGGCATGGCGACTTTTTCATGAGCACTCCACTCCCCCAGCGATTACTTCACCTGATGTATGGGGTCAGTATGCGACATCGCTATATATGGTTCCCGGACAGGAACCCCTTTCGGGCCTGAAGAGCCGTGCCCAGCCACGAGCACTTTCTTTACCGCTCGAATGGTACAAAGGGCCATTGACAGGAGGAGGACCGCGAGGGCATATGACCATGACAGTCTAGTGGCGGAGCATTTTATTCATGCTAGGGATATGTTGATGGAGGTTCTTGCAGTGTTGTTCAATCGTGCCATGTGTGAAGGGTTACCTGAGACTTGGAGATTGTCTACTATTGTGCCTATCTTCAAGACAGGGGATCCTATAGAGCCGGGAAACTACCGCACTATTATGATTGGACACACATTGGCACGGTTGTATGCATCCATTCTTGAGCAGCACTTGAGTGATTGGGCATTATTGTAGCTTTGTGGACTTCCGCAAAGCATTTGACATGGTGCCGAGAGCTCGATTGATGCGTAGACTACAGGAGATGGGGGTACCCATAGAGTTGATGTGGGGGATTATGGCTTTGTACAGATCAGTGGTGGGACGAGTTTGCACCCCAGAAGGGGTAATCGATTTAGTTCACTCTACTATTGGAGTAAACAGGGCTGCCCACTGTCTCCTACTCTATTTGGTATGTATGTTGATGAGGTGCCTGATTACATTGACAGAGAGGGTGATAGAGGGGCCGAGTTGGCAGGGACGTGGATCCCATTGTTGTTATATGTTGATGATATTGTTTTGATATCTAACTCACCGGAGGGTATGCAACGACACTTGGATGCTCTACACAGCTTTGCAGAGGATAGTGGTCTGTCTGTAAACCTTGGTAAAACCAAGGTTATGGTGTTTAACACCACACCGCAGTGGATCAGGAGATCAACACCTATTTTCACATATGGGCAGGAGGTTGTGGAGTATATAGATGCATACACATATCTGGGGGTAGTATTCACTGGACCGAGATTTTCCTTGAGGAGAGAAGCAGAGACTAGACTGACTAGAGAATCTGCAGCTTTGGGTAGATTGGAGAGGATGTGCTCGCAAGTTTAGTTTCAGGAACCAAGGACAAAGTTATGGCTCTTTGATACTTTGGTTGCCTCTACTATGCTATATGGGGTACAGGTTTGGGGACCTTCTATAGGTCACGATGGGTGGAAAGTCATGGAGAGGCCCTTGGTATCTATGATCTCTAGGCTGATTAGAGCCAAGGCCTCCGTACCACATGATATCATTCGAGCGGAGCTAGCTGCTCCCCCTATTGAGATTGAGGCACTCACTAGAGCAGTCTCCTTTGTACACAGCTTGTGGGACACTACCAGAGATAGATATATGAGGCTGGCCCTCGAGTCATCCAGACAGCTAGCTCTGCAGGGGGATACATCATGCTGGTTTGCACATATGACATCATGGTTTCAGACACATGGTTTTACCATGGACAGGCTGCCTCCTTTCCAGTACTCTTTACAGACACCCCTGATGTACCTGACACGGGTGGAGATTACTAGACTCATTCGTCAGGATCTGATCCACCTGGACACCAGGAGGACATGGATTGAGCCTACACAGGAGTTGGGTACGAAGATTGCTTTCTATAGAGAGCATCTTCTACACCTCACAACGGATGGGTTTGTGACTCGTCCTAGCTATATGGATACACAGCTTTCCCATGCCTTGCGTTGTGCCATTGGCCAGTTGCGCACATCCTCACATCAGCTTGAGATTGAGACTGGAAGATTCAGAGGGGTACCAGCAGATAGCAGGATATGCAGTCTATGTCACCTAGAGCCAGAGACAGAGCTACATTACATATGTCATTGCACGGTATACTATGAGATACGGGGCCGTTTTCATTGTCTATTTACAGAGGGTTTTGGGCCTCTATCTAGAGTCATGAGTTTTGAGGATCAGAGATGTCTTGGACTATATCTACTAGAGGTACACAGACATAGAGACACTCTACTAAGGAGAGCTGGAGGGAGACAGTCCCAGAGACAGATTACGGATTTCTTTACACCAGACACTGGGCAGCTAGAGGTGCAGTCAGTACAGCATCTAGTACAGTGCTCTGTCCACACTCATTCAGCCACTATTGGCACTCTCATAGACCGAGCAGTGGAGCTAGGGAGATCTAGACGACCGAGAGTGAGAGGTGCTTCACAGTATCGACGGAGACTACAACGGAGGATTCGAGCTGTACTTTTCGGACACCCACAGTGAAGATGAGGATAGATCTCCGGCCTTGTATATCAGCACATCCCTCCTATGTATCAGCCCTTGTTGTATTAGTCTTGGTGTTAGCCTTTTCCCAGCTATTTTACATCTTTCATTTTCAATACCATTGGTACTCGGATTTTGTATCAGATTCACCAGTTTTGTAACTTTTGGTCTCATAGGTCATTTTGGCCTCCCAAAGACGTAAATATATCATTTCATTTCATCTCTCTCTCTCTCTCTCTCTCTCTCTCTCTCTCTCTCTCTCTCTCTCTCTCTCTCTCTCTCTCTCTCTCTCTCTCTCTCTCTCTCTCTCTCTCTCTCCCCCCCCCCCCTCCCCCTCTCTCTCCCTCCTTCCCTCCCCCTGCGTCCCCCCTCCCCCTCCCTCTCCCCCCCTCTCCCCCTTCTCTCTCTCTCTCTCTCTCTCTCTCTCTCTCTCTCTCTCTCTCTCTCTCTCTCTCTCTCTCTCTCTCTCTCTCTCTCTCTCTCTCTCTCTCTCTCTCTGCCCAGTAGCCGCTGTCGCTCCTCTGCCCCAGCAGCCGCCGTCGCCTCTCTGCCCAGCAGCGCCGTCGCCCCTCCGCCCTCTGCAGCACCTGCCTACAGCCCTTTGCGTCGAACACCCATCTGTCCAGCAGCCTCCCGTCGGTCCCTCTGCAGCGCGGAGCCCCACCTTTGCCCTACACCCCTCTGCAGCCCCGTCACCGCCTTCCTCCAACTTCGCCATCAGAGCCGCCTGTCACACCTCCCGGCTTCCGCCCTTGCCGAAACTCTAACCCGCCCCATGCGCTATGGAAACCCTAACCATAGGTATGAACAGCTTCGATGCGCTACCCAAAACCCTAACCCCCAAACCTAAACCCTAACCCTAACCCTAAACCCTAATCCCAAACCCAAACCCTAAGCTCACATATTGAAACCCTAACCCTAATCCTCTCTCTCTCTCTCTCTCTGAACCCTAACCCTAACCCCTAATCCCTAACCCAAACCCTAATCCTCTCTCTCTCTCTCTCTGAACCCTATCCCTAACCCCTAATCCCTAACCAAAACCCCGGACTAATAACTGTTTCCTACAGTTATTAGCCACTCCCACCCTTGCTCCATCGCGCATCGGGCGCGCTCCCGTCTTCATCGCAAGTCTTTAGGCTCAGTACTCTGAGCATTTTTTCATCTTCGAATGCAATGAGCGCTACGGCTAAGAAGGACGATTTGACAAAAATGGAGGACAAACTGACCATAGCTATCAAAGAAAACAAGAAGATGGTGGACTCCACTATCACGGCCATCATCAGCCGCCTCTCAAAGCTCGAGAAGGAAGTAGAAACATATCATAAGGAGAGGGAAGCATGGAAGAAAGAGAAAGAAGAATGGGCTAAGGAGAGGGCAAACATGAAAGAGGAATTGGAGCTCCTCAAAGCTTCAATGGTCTCTCTTACACCCGAAGAAGGAGAGATTAATATGAACAAGACAGAAGCTCTCAAAGAAGAACTCACCAAATCCTTGACCGAGAGCATGGAAAACAAATTAGAAGCTACCAAAGAAGGGTGGATCGACATAGTGAAGAAGAACATCAAAAAAGAAGCCAAAGAGAAAGCACAAAAGGAAGAAGCCCTCATCGTGCACACCACTATTGAGGAAGAAAAGATGAGACATGCGGACCGCAAATACTAGTTTAGCTATCTATTCTAGAAACAAAGGGCTACTTCTTCATATTCACCGAGCCATGCATGCTGTTATTGATAGACAAAGAAATCATGGTATGCATTTCCGTGTTTTAGCCAAAGCCGTCTCAATGTACGCATCACGGGCATTGAAGAAAAAGAAGGCTCTACCCCCGAGTCCGATGGGAAGACACTATGCAAGATACTCGGCTACAAAGAGGAGTCCCCCCCATTCATCAAGTCTTGGAGAACGGGACGAGACCCCACGAAGAAGAGAGCTCTCATTCTACACTTCCCTTCCGAAGATATAAGATCTACTTTCCTACGCAAGAGGGTGATTTTGAGAGCACTTGATGGCCCCCCCATCTACCTTGACGATGATCTCACACCCATGCAGGTAGCACACCGTCGTGCATGCATGCCGAGAGTACATCAAGCTCGCAAAGAAGGAAAGAAGGCTTCATACAGAGATGGTCGTGTCATCATTGATGGCAAGGCCATCCCATAGGGATTCGCGGCCTGTGAGACACTCGAGGAGATACACCTTGCAGTTTGGAACTGCAATGGAGATCTATGGACACACCCAGAGAGATTGGAAGAGGTGCGCAAAGGCAAAGACATCATTATGCTCACAGAGACACATGAGAGCCCGGACCGGAGCCTACCTCGTGTCCACGGTTTTCAGTGGGAGTCCACATACAGAGAGTGTACACGTCAGCACACCACCCAAGGATCAGGAGGAGTAGCCATACTCTTTAGAGATGGACTGCAGAGCAGGATACAGATAGTCGCACGTGATTCACAGGCCAGATATCTTTGGATTCGACTCCAGCTCTCGCAGGAGCGGATCATCTTCATAGCATTATGCTACTTTGCTCCTTCTAGCTCGCGTTTCGCTATCATAGATCGAGAGGAGGACTCACCATACACTTGCTTGTCAGAAGAGATTACAGAGTACTCTGCATTAGGGGAAGTCTTCCTTATGGGAGACTTCAATGCAAGGACATGCAATGATCAGTGTGAGATATTTGACCCAGAAGACCCGGAGATACTACATACCATAGAGGATGAGTCTACAGCTCGGGCTTCAGCTGACGCTACACACACTCACTATGGCACTCACCTACTCAGACTAGGCTCTCGACATAATCTCGTTATCTATAACGGGATGACTCAGTGGCCTACCTCAGGAGGATTGACATGCATACCACACTCAGTCACAGATGGCGGGGGAAGTACAGTAGATTACGTCATGGGGTCCAGAGAGGCCATCCACCTACTTACCTCATTCACCATCCCACCCATACCCATTGGGGCCGATCACACATACCTCGCACTCTCCCTGAAGGGAGACACCCCTACACGCATACCCGCAGCACGCATCCCACACACCACCATCCACTTCACACACGAGCTAGCTCACATATATGCGGCTCGAGTCGAGCAGGGTCTTCTCTTACTTCATCCTGACACTCCACTATCCCTACTCACCTCTCAGATAGCATCAGTTCTTCAGACATCAGCCATCAGCTCCTTCCCACACACCATCCATTCTCGTCACACACCTCCTCCCGAGACTATGCCACAACATCGTTGGTATGATGAGGATTGCAGAGATCTTTACCGCCGACTACGAGCTCAGCGAGCATTGGGAGAGATCACAGAGAGAGAGGCCAAGGGACAGATGAAGACTCTCACACGTCGAAAGAGGCGAGCCTTTGAGGAGGCACAGGAGCTTGAGCTATACCATCTCTTTATGAGTATGGACAGTGCTGCAGCATGGCGCAGCCTATGAGAGCCACGCCCGACCACACCTATTGGAGACCCACACACATGGCATGATTATGCTCAGAGGTTATATGAGGTACCTAGGCAGCCTCCCATTCCCCAGCCACTTGAGCCTCGCCCTACTAGTTCTTCTCTCTTCACAGCAAAGATGGTTGAGATGGCCATACGACGACTTCGACATGGACGTTCGACAGACCACGCAGGATTGCAGAGCGAGCATCTCATATATGCAGCCTCCACTATAGCCCCGTTGATTGCACATGTCTTCAACCCGGCTATAGGAGAGGGCTTCCCAGAGGAGTGGACTAGGCACACCATTGTGCCTATCCACAAATCTGGCGACACCCTGGATCCAGGGAACTACAGGACCATCATGATTGGCAACACCATGGCCAAACTATACGGTGCCATACTTGAGGCAGAGCTCAGTTCATATGCAGAGACTGAGGGGCTACGAGCACGAGGCCAAGCAGGTTTTCGACGAGCTTTCTCTACTATTGATCACATCTTCATTCTGCGCTGCCTCATTGATGGGGCAAGGGTGCAGAAGAAGAGGCTATATTGCTGCTTTGTGGACTTCCGCAAAGCTTTTGATACAGTGCCGCGAGAGAGGCTCTTCCAACGCCTCCAGAGCTTGGGAGTACCATCAGGGATGATTTGGGCCATCTATGCACTCTATGAGCAGGTGACTGGGAGGGTACGGTGTCCAGGAGGTATGTCTGAGGCCATTGCTAGCACCGTCGGTGTTAAGCAAGGCTGCCCACTCTCTCCCACTCTATTTGGTCTCTACATTGACGAGATTGAGGACTACATTCTCCGAGCTGGAGGAGAGGGTGCAGACCTCGCAGGTACACATGTCCACATTTTATTATATGCCGATGACATTGTCTTGATTTCAGAGTCACCCGAGGGATTACAGCGCCACCTTGAGGCCCTGGATGAGTTTTGTACACAGAGGGGCTTGACAGTAAACCTTGGAAAGACCAAGGTCATGATCTTCCACACCTCCCCCATGGTGAGGAATGGAGCAGGATTCAAAGCTGGTGGTGGACAGATTGAGGTGGTCACTTCCTATGTCTATCTCGGAGTCACATTCACGAGCTTGCCTGGCCCCTTCAGCATGAGACAGGCAGCCACCGATAGACTCACACGCGGATATGCAGCTTTAGCCATGTTAGAGCGGAGATGTCACCAAGCACACTTCCAGGAGCCCCGCACGAAGGGCTGGCTATTTGACACACTGGTCAGACCAGCTATGATGTATGCTGCGACGGTTTGGGCCCCAGGTCTCACAGTCACCCAGTGGAGTGCGATCGAGAGGCCACAGGTACGTATGATCTCGCGATTATTTCGTGGGAAACAGTCGGTGCCACATGACATCATCAAGGCAGAGCTAGCTGCACCACCCATGGCAGTAGAGGCACTATTCCAGACTATCTGCTTTATTCAGAGGATTAGGGACCTCCCTACAGATAGACTCACACACAGAGCTCTTGAGGCATCTATACAGATATCAGAGTTAGGATATGAGAGAGCTTGGTACACTCAGGTTAGAGTCTGGTTTGATAGTCATGGACTTGATATGGACAGATTGCCGCCTTTTCAATATGACCCAGACTCACCTCACATCCACCTCTCTCGTCGTGAGAGGAATGTTGTGCTCAGACAGGATCTCTGGAAGCTCTACATTAGTCAGACATGGCACACACCACACATGGGATCGAGACTATCGCACTATCGAGACCAATTCATAGACATACTAGCTGACGGTTTCATCCAGCGACCATGCTACATGGATACTCACATGCCTCATAGCTTGAGGGTAGCGATTGGCCAGCTGAGAGTCTCATCACACCGACTCGAGATTGAGACGGGCAGAGCCGCAGACATTCCCAGAGAGGAGCGGATATGCAGAGTATGCAGAGTAGAGATGGAGGATGAGGAGCACTTTGTATGCAGATGTAGCGCATATGATGGCATCAGAGGCAGATACGAGACTCTGTTTGCAGGGCAGCCCACCCTCCGAGAGATCATGGACTCTAGAGACCAGCGACAGCTCGGGCGATTCTTACTAGAGATACAGAGTCACAGAGATTCCCTACTCCAGCCTACTGTAGCACTCCATACAGGAGGGAGACAGAGTCAGCTCACTGACTTCTTTATTCCACGACGTGCTGCAGCCCTCCCCCCCTCAGCCCACATACCGAGCGGGGTGACTCTTCAGCAGGCTCAGATATCTCGAGCTAGGAGACGACCCCGTGATATAGGATATCGGGCCCCGAGACTTCACCGACACCAGATTGCGGAGATCCAGGCTTGTGACCATCGCGCCATGGAGGAGAGACGATCCCAGATGATGGCCGATCCCGTTGCAGCCATCAGGGTGGCCCTGACTCCACCTCCACCTATGTATCACATATTACATCCCACCCACTAGCACAGGATGGAGCTAGTTACTCGTTTTAGATGCATTCTCATGGTTGTTGTACTACCCTTTTGCATATAGACTATCATAGATATCGCACTCCATACACCCCCCACCACTTTCATGGGTATCCCCACATGCACACTACGGAGATCTATATCAGCTTAACCAGTTTCTTTTCAGCACTTTTATCTTTTCTGATTGACAGAAGATACACCCATGTACATCGATTTGTCTCATAGGCCGAGTTCGGCCTCCTAATAGACGTAAAAACACTTTCTTTCTTTTCTTTCTTTCTTTTTCTCTCTCTCTCTCTGAGCATTTTGAGGATCGCCATGATGCCTTACCCACCGATGCATTACATCCTACACCCATTCCAGGCATTTAGTGGGTTGTGATACCATCGAGCCTCCCCTCCCTATGCATATCATATTTGTATCTCACCCATTGAGCATATAGAGTGCATACCCATAGCACCCCACACCCTTGATGCCAGTTACTATCCACTCCTTTTATACCCGTTTGCGGTACTCACACTTTATTTTCCTTTTGGGATCACAGTGCATTGGATCATACTGATGTATATGTTTTGTCTCATAGGCCGATTTTGGCCTCTAATAGACGTTAAAAGTCTTTCTTTCTTTCTCTCTCTCTCTCTCTCTCTCTCTCTCTCTCTCTCTCTCTCTCTCTCTCTCTCTCTCTCTCTCTCTCTCTCTCTCTCTCTCTCTCTCTCTCTCTCTCTCTCTCTCTCTCCCACACACACACACTCACATACACGTGTGAATGCGCACGAACACTCATCTCTCTCTCTCTCTCTCTCTCTCTCTCTCTCTCTGCCCGAAACCCTAACTGTGCCAGCATGTCCGAAACCTTGACTATGCCTGAAACCCTAACTGTGCCCGAAACCCTAACTGCGCCAGCATGTCCGAAACCCTGACTGTGCCCGAAACCCTAACTGTGCCCGAAACCCTAAGTATGCCAAAATCTTCTCGAAACCCTAACTGCGCCACCATCTGCCAGAAACCCTAATTGCGCCACCATCTTCCCAGCTGCCCGCCATTTCTACCTCTCTCTCTCTCATGGCTTCCCCTTCGTCGAAAGTTACATTTACGAGAACTAATAAGCGGCTGAAGCATATTGAGAGAGAGATGAAGGAATGAAGAGCGGAAGTGGTGAAAGAAAAAGAAGCCCTGCTCAAGTCATGGAATGAAGAACGAAAAGAGATGCGAGGCGAGGTGAAATTGATAGACTCAAAGGGAAAGTCTCAACCCTCGAACAACAGTTGATGGACGTGGCGGCATCTCATGTTCTCGAAGAAGGTGAAATTCAACCTTCGGTGATCGAGGAGCCGAAAGATATAAAAAAACAGGTACGGACCATCAAAGAAGATGAGGAGAAGAAGTCATGGGCTGCAGTCATATCCGAAACGCAAAAGAAAGTACAAGAGGCCGAAAAATGGATTGAAGTGGCTAAGAAAGGGAAAAGTAAGGAAGCTCCTTGTACACCTACTCTTATCAACATGACCCTCAAAGAGGAACAAAGAAGGCGGACAAGGGCACTACATGTGAGAGTAACCGGCCTCAAGGACATAAATGATGTGGAAAAGGAGGTCAAAACTCTCATATCCATGATGGGGATGGAGAAGCCTTTGCATACAAAGGCATGGAGAGTAGGCAAGAAAAGCGAGGGCCTTGGAGAATCTTCAAAGGAGAGAGCTCTTATATTGCGCTTTCCTCCATTGAAAGAGAAGAAGGAATTCTTGAGGAAGAGACCAATTCTCAAGAAGACAGGTGTTTTCCTTGGCGATGACCTCACTCTCTCACAGCTTGCGCATATGAGAGAGGTAATGCCAGAGATTAGAGCGGCAAGAGAGAAGGGAAAGCTAGCCTTCTACAGAGATGGTCGGGTGGTGATTCTCGAGCGACGCACTACATGACGGTGCGAGACCTGTGGGACCACATTGAAGATGGCTACTTGGAACTGTAATGGATCTATGAGGTTGGACATTGGTGCATTTGAGGACAGTTTCAGAGATACAGACATTGTTTTCTTCTCAGAGACCCACCAGGCCCTTGGACAGTTGATGCCGCATGTGGTGGGATATAGATGGGAGACAGCCCACAGGCTAAACGCGAGATCGGGACATGGGACTAGAGGGTCAGGAGGAGTAGCAGTGCTATTCAGAGAGGAGTTGCAGCCACTACTACATATCGTACGGAGAGATGAGGATGCTCGATATATGTGGGTGAGGCTGAGAGCTGACACAGGTCGATTTTTATACATTGCCATATGTTACTTCCCTCCCAGTACGTCTGTATATGCTGCACCCAGTGGGCAATCACCTTTCTCTCTTCTAGATGATGATATTTGGGAGTTCTCTAGGGATGGTGATATCATTCCCCCTAGGGGACTCAATGCCCGAACGGGCAACTGACAGACAGTCTTCTACGACACTTCATATGAGATGCTTAGAGAGATGGATGTGGGTGAGTTGGGGCTCGACAAATGCTCGCATGATAGAGAGCAGACAGAGTATGGGAGATCATCTCATTGAGATGACGACTACGCATGGATTAGCCATACTTAATGGCCTACACCGATTTCCTGGAGCAGCTCGTTTCACTTGCTTTCCACATAGACATGGAGCCAGTACAATGGACTATATCATGACACAGCCGATCTTCATCTCCTGCATTCAGGATTTCACAGTGGGAGCTAGACCAGTGGGTGTAGTAGTGGATCATGCTCTTTTGACACTATCAGTCTCTTTTCAGTACAGTAGAGCCCAGACATGAGTAGGCATGTCACATACCCGTTACACATTTACACAAGAGACCGATTCCGTTTATACAAAGGAGATCTGGGACCGTCTACGCACAGTTGATCCAGGTCTCTCACTGGAGGAGTGCACCACTCTACTGACGGAAACATTGCATAGTGTCGCATCAGTGGCATATCCACACACCCGGCCGGTTTGGAGGCGACAGTCTGGGAGCATGCCCCAGCTAGAAGTTATCACTTACACACAGTCTCATATTGCTTTCCGTCGCCTTGCGAGACGGAAGAAGCGGGTTTACCTGGCTCAGTTGGAGAGAGATTTATATCAGATGTTCTTGAGCAGGGACTCAAGAGAGGCATGGCAACTTTTTCATGAGCACTCCACTCCCCCAGCGATAACTTCACCTGAATGTATGGGGTCAGTATGCGACATCGCTATATATGGTTCCTGGATAGGAACCCCTTCGGGGCCCTGCAGAGCCGTGCCCAGCCACGAGCACTTTCTTTACCGCTCGAATGGTACAGAGGGCCATTGACAGGATGAGGACCGGGAGGGCATATGACCATGACGGTCTAGTGGCGGAGCATTTTATTCATGCTAGGGATACGTTGATGGAGGTTCTTGTGGTGTTGTTCAATCGTGCCATGTGTGAAGGGTTACCTGAGACTTGGAAATTGTCTACTATTGTGCCTATCTTCAAGGCAGGGGATCCTATAGAGCCGGGAAACTACCGCACTATTATGGTTGGACACACATTGGCACGGTTGTATGCATCCATTCTTGAGCAGCACTTGAGTGATTGGGCAGAGGGTGAGGGTATGCGGGCAAAGGGTCAGGCAGGTTTCAGGAGGGGTCTCTCCACTCTTGATCATATTCTGACACTTAGAGCCATCATTGAAGAGGGAAGGTCACACGGGAAGCGGATTTATTGTAGCTTTGTGGACTTCCGCAAAGCATTTGACATGGTGTCGAGAGCTCGATTGATGCGCAGACTGCAGGAGATGGGGGTACCCATAGAGTTGATGTGGGGGATTATGGCTTTGTACAGATCAGTGGTGGGACGAGTTTGCACGCCAGAAGGGGTATCTAATTTAGTTCACTCTACTATTGGAGTGAAACAGGGCTGCCCACTGTCTCCTACTCTATTTGGTATGTATGTTGATGAGGTGTCTGATTACATTGACAGAGAGGGTGATAGAGGGGCCGAGTTGGCAGGGACGTGGATCCCATTGTTGTTATATGCTGATGATATTGTTTTGATATCTGACTCACCGGAGGGTATGCAACGACACTTGAATGCTCTACACAGCTTTGCAGAGGATAGTGGTCTGTCTGTAAACCTTTGCAACATAAACTAAATTAATCCCATTGCTGAGGGAATGAAACATTAAAAGCATAGACCTGGTGATTCAATTTAACCTGCCTTGGAAACAGCATCCTTGTTGTGTCCATCTCGAAGAATATACTTAAAATAGCATTGAAACCCATTGAACATCACAAAATGAATTCAGGATCCATGTCCCACAGCTAAAGTACAACCATGGGCTCATGCATTTGGTGAAGATACAATAGAGCTCAAGGAAGGTACCAAGAATGAAATTACACCAACCTGAAAGAGAACAAGGAGATTTTTGAACCCTCCATCAGCTATTTCCATGCATGCAGGGACCCAAAAAACAGATGCACAGACATACAACCTTGCTCCTCCATGGTCTATGGCCAAAAGGAACTTAAAAAGTAATGGAGAATATGGCTAAATGCTTTCCTGGAGGAAGACAATGAACTTCTGAAATCAAACCTTTTCTGGTCAGCAGGATGGATATAGGAGCTGTAAACATCCTACAGGCTATCACACTGAAAGAAAAGCATTCAAAGATTCCAAAATGTACTAAGGGAGACAGAAATAAAACTGCTCAGCAACCCGCATACATAGATACATACCTTTTTTTCACTTGCAAATTCGACTCGTTCAAATTAAAATGCTCAAACAACAATGATTTCAAATTACAAGAAAACAATTTGTTTGCAGTATCATACCAATATCAGCCCATTCATTAGCTCAAAAAATAAACCTATCCCATGATCTCACCTACATCGCTCATAAACCACCTCTGTTGCAGCAACTCAGAAATATGTATTCATTCACACAGAAAAATCCCTGCTTCTTGGATGAATTGGGGCCCCTCTTTTTTCCCGACACATCTTCTATTGTAGTGTTTTCTGTTGTAAGCATGACACTTTTGGTCTTTCCTTCTTCTTGTTTTCCCACACCTAACCTTGCCAGTTCAAGCAAACGAACTATGAACTTTAGTTCAAGCAAAAGAACTATGAACTTTACTCATAGTGACTAGAAGTCCAATCCCTCCAAAAAGAAGCAAAAAACACTTAACCTAACCGAAGGGAAGACCATTAAGGCTTAAGCGTAGACCCTTACTGTTATAAAGTAAGTCTATGATCGGAGTGTCCGACCAGTTCAGAGATATCTGAAATCGGACACCATTTGGTCATTCATGTATGGCCAAAGATCTCGAGATAAGACTTAAGTGTAGGTTCATGCCATATCTAAAACAAGTAGTCACTTAGCCTAGTGGTTAAGTCTCAAGGTTGGAAAGGAGGAGGTCTTGGGTTCAATCCCGATGGGGGTAAAGTTTTGCCCAAAGAGCTCTAGAGCCTTCTAACTCAAGTTAACGTGAATTAACTTGAGTCCAGAGAGACTTAACTCAAGTGGTGACTACACCTACCACTAGTGGACTCTAGAGTCTAGCGGAAGGTGCTAAAGTAGTGGTGGAGATCACACCAAATGCTCGTGGACTCTAATGGAAGGTACTGAAGTAGTGGTGAGATCACATCAAATGCTCGTGGACTTTAATGGAAGGTACTAAAGGTGTGGTGGAGATCCCACATGCACTTCTGGACTTGACTTACATTTGTGGTCCTCGTTGATTCGAGTAGCTATATATGGAGGCATAAAGTTGAGAGGAGAGTCATCTCTCTAGCACATGGTGGCCCTAAAACTTAATTCGTTACACTTATGCCTTAATGGTCTTCACTTAACCGTTAGGTCTTGTCTTGACTTGTTTTGAGATCTCTCAGGGTTTGTAAAATACATATATAAGTACATAAGAAGTGTAGAATATGGATTTTTGAGGTTTATGTACTATGTATATTTAATGCCCTCTTTACTATTCTTTTTCAACTTAGATATTCCACCATTCGCATTTATGCAAACCTCTCATTTCAAGGCTTTTTACCCCTCCCTAGTAACTAAGTCAAATTTAAATCTACTTGATGTAAAAGGACCAAATGAGATTTGAATGTGTTCTCTGAGTCCTAAGAATCACTAAGGCAATCTGTTATAATATTGAAGGCCATGACAAACATCCATGGAAAATTGTGTTCGCACTCCTCATGGAAAGATTTGGTAGAATCTCGCTCCAAAGCATTCAAGACGTGAAGTATGTAGTGACTACCGTTACTATCCATACAGGCTTCATGTAGTTCAGCATCACCTTAGACACAAGTGAAGGTTGTAATCTTTCATATGTTTGATGATTCATAAAAATTAGAAGAAATATAAATAAAATAATGAAGGTTGGAAGTCTTGAAAAAAGAAAGCACCATCTTTTTTATTGTATTATTCATAGCTACAAACACAGATTTCCAGCATGCAAAAGCTTTAAAGAATTGAATCAATCTTCTGTGCGCCTCTTTTTTTTTTTTAACTTAAAAGGGTTGTGCAGTGGAGGAATGATGGATTCCCGTCAGCTCAAGGGGAAAAGGAATGAAAAACAAGGTCCATAGAGAGAGAAAGAGAGAGAGGACTCACGTTCTAGCAAGCCCTTCAATGTTTCCACCATCTCCAACTGTTACATAAACTGGAGCAGATCTATCATGGGCAGGTACACATCCCCCACTCACAGCATAGCTGACTACATTGGATACCCTATGCTGCATGAAGTACATGTTTTTATCATTGAAAAATTGTGACTACCAGTGAGAGTCGAGCCTTAAGAAAACAAGTCAAGCTTACAGTTCGTTCATATGCATGAGCATGGCCAGAGAAAACAGCATCAACCTTGTACTTCAAAAACCATGTTTCAAATTCAGCACGCATACCCTCTCCCTCCATGTAATGAGCACGATTGCTATCATACAATGGTGTATGCACCAATATTATCAACCAAGGAGTAATTGTTCGATCAACCCTTTTCAATTCATCATGCAGCCAAATCCATTGTGGGGTATATTTACCTATCATATATCAAGATCAGCATTCAAGAAAAGTTATCAAAGAAAAGTTTTAATCAGGCAGCACTTTGTATAATTGGACTCTTTTCCTGAAGCATGCAGCATTTACTTTGTTTCAATAACCTCTATCACAGTATATTAACATATATGAACACTACAGATATCAGGTTCTTGAAGCCAATGCCATACTATCAATCAGATGTCCCTATTTCCCTTAAGAATAAATTCCTGAAGATGTACACGCTAGACATGACATATTATGATAGTAACACCCACCCACCACGAGATGTCAAGAGTCAGGGGATGAGGTAAGAAACCGGGAGCATGTTGCAAAGAACATAGACAAAATATTTCTCCGATTTCGAAACTCCAGTGCCCCAACCCATATAGCTAGGATAAAATAAAACTCAATCGTGAGAAATAAAATAATCATTGCAGATCATATAGATAGGATATTCTTCTTCTGAATGCAAACAAGTTAAACTATACACTGGAATTGCACAAATCACTACTATTATATGATTATGAAGGACATGATACACAGTACCACCTCTCATAGGATGAATGTAAGTTCGATTTATCCAAAAGAATAACTAATCAAAGCAGAAAAATAAACCCTTTAAGATAACATCATTATAGAATGGCACAGTTGGAACAATTTCCTTCACCTTGTCATTCAGAAACAATATTTGACTCTTCAATTGATTAATCACTGAAGTCAAGAGCTTTGAACATTCACGCTAAGAAATAGTCATGAAACCAAACCATTTCGTGTGGATTATAAGAATGTGGATGAGGAGAAACAAATGAAATTAACTATTAAAACACAATAGCATCTTCAAAGGTAAAAATAACATATGAGACCTGCTAAGTTACAAGTTACAACATGGTTGATTTGATACGATGTCTTGGTAAAACACAAGAGAGCATAGAAAGTAATAAGAAATATACTAACAAGTGGCAGTGCAAACAAGGCATCGGTGAAATGTGGCGAGCTAATACTATGCAGAAGCCACTAGGCATCTTATGCAGATCTAGTATATGCTTGCAAAGAAACGGGCAAAAGCGAAGGCAAAAGAAAAGTGAATTGCTACCAATGTGGTAGAAAAGGTCACAAGAAAGGAGAGCGCACGTACTACAAACCGGGCCACTTAGCAAAATTTTGTTATTAAAAAAAAAAAGCCCACAATTCTAAGGCATAAATATCCAAGAAGTTCCCTAAGTCCTCGACCCATAGATCTCATTACTTAAATGAAGATATGTTCATTTCATCTCAAGAATATGCATTCATGACCTCAAATTCATCCTACAATTCAATCTTTGATAATGGAGCCATGTCTTACATGTGCAAGGATCAAGACTCTTCTCAAGAACTCGATGAACATTCTAAGTATTAACACTCATCTACATATGAGTACAACTTTCCATCCATAGACTGATGGGAAAACAGAGAGAGTTAATCGGCTACTTAAAGATAAAATAGCATATGCATGTGAATGAGAAGCAAGATATATGGAGTGAATAGTTGCCCTTAGTAAAGTTTGCATATAAGCCTGAACATGTCCACCTATCTACCCTTCAGAGAGGGATAGCGCTAATTCTAAAAAAAGTTCAAAGGCTAGCACTTCTCAGCAACTAAGAAGACATGTGTGTGTACATGTACCGTGTTCGTGTACATGCATTCATATAGACACACATGTTCATGCATATGATGTGCACATATCCAAATGTGATGTGCACATGTGCATGCACGCACACGTGCACACTGCACATGCACACATGTGTATGTGCATGTGCATGTGTGTGGGTGTTTGTGTGTATGTACACACAATGCGCATGCATGCATGTGTGCATGCTTGTGCGTGCACGTGTGCATGAGTATGACGTGTGTGTGTGTGTGTGCACGCGTGCGCGTACGCATGTGTGTATGCGCATACATGTGTGTATGTGCATGCATGTGTGTATGCGCATGCATGTGTGCACGTGCATGTGTGTGTCCATGCGCGCCCACGCGTGTGTGCATGCGGGCTCACACTGTGTGTATGCGCGCGCGTGCGCACGTGTGTGTACGCACTGTGTGCAAGCACCCACGCATGCATGTGTGTTGTATGTGTGAGGTAATGCATGTGCCTATATGTGCGCTTGTTTATGTGGTATTTATGTGCATAAAAGAGAGAGGGACTGATCAAGCCCATCAATTAGTTGTGTCCATGTCTGGTAGCATGCATATGCATGCATGTGCACGTGTGCACATGCATGTGTGTAAGAGCATGTGTGTACGTGCATGTGTGTGCAAGCGCATGTGCATGGGCATGTGTGCATGTGGGCGCACTCGTGTGTGTGTGTGTGTGTGTGTGTGTGCACGCGCGTGTGTGCCCACGCGCACGCATGCACACACACATGTGAGTAAGCTTATGCATGTGTGTGTAAGTCTGTTTATGTGTGTGAATATATTTATGTGTATACAAGAGATGGAAACTCTTCAAGCTCAACAATTGATTGTCTGCATGTCTGTGTACACAATGCACATGCCTGTGTGTGTCTTTGTGCATGCATGTGTGTGTGTGTGTGTGTGTGTGTGTGTGTGTGTGTGTGTGTGTGTGTGTGTGTGTGTGTGTGTGTGTTTATTAACTGCACGTGCGATTCAAAATATTATTCCAAAAGGGTGTCATAAATTTGTAGAAATTGCAAGCACATGGTTCTGCTTGAAAAAGTGGACTCGTCTGTAATTAAGGGTGGTTTTTACAAAAATGAGTAAATAATGGGTTAGTAGAGATAAGAACATTTGGGAAAAGTATATCTATTATCGACAAAGCATTTCTATGGAAGGTTGTCCTTGATTGCATGAAGACAGGAGCCTACTTACAATAATACTCTCCCCAAGGATCTTATTTGAAATATCCAAGGTATGGTAGAACAATTACACTATGAAGCAACTTTTTTGTAGTTCTAGGCATGAAAGGTCCTGTGGCATGAAACTTGTTTAATCATGTTTAATCATCTTGTTTACAGATACAGACCATGTTTCCTCTGAATCATTGAAGGTCAAATCCATTTGAACCAACAGTTGGTAGAAATGCCAGGTAAGCCACTGGCATTTTATGAACAACAGCCAATATAAAGACATTTGGTACTTCCAAATGAAGGGCAATCTCCTTTTAACCCTTTACAAATGTCACATTGTCACATAACATATGGCTTAGTTATGCTTCTGGATAGGACCTTCCTAGCTTGACAAGAAAAAATACAAAATAAAACTTCTAACACTAATAATGAGAAATCAAATCAATGTGCTACTCATTAATCCACACTTGACCAGTCCTAGAACATATTGATACTCAAAAAGAGTAATATCGTTTACAAACGGCAATAAAAGAGAAATTTATCAACATAGTATAATCACAATCCTATCAATTTAAATAGCAGTTCTCACAACAGTTAACTCACCATATGCAGAATAGCTTGAAAGGACTATAATGTGTGCTGAGGCTCTACGGATAGCATACCAAAGTGGTGATGTACTGTTGGAGGCAGCATAAGGTGTGGCATATCGATGCAGAAAGGGTTTAAATGGTTCAATTTCATCCTGAATAACAGAATCATAGCAAGTCAGTCCTCAATTCCCCTGCCATTCTCAACCCTCACCTCCCTCTATCACAAACACCCTTCCCCCTCCATTTCCAGCCCCAACCCACCATCCTTTCCCACCTACCTGCGACCCTTTCCCATATTTCCCTCTTGCCCTCTTCCTGCCTCAGTTCCTTGCTATTTAAGGTAATTAATAAACTATCAACATGATAAATACAGAGTGGAAAAATGTAATAGAATTTCTTTTCTTTGACTGAGGTCCTATTTGTGGACTATATTTTCTCATTGTTCCCGTGGTCTTTGTATTTCTTTCTAAGGTCTTATTTGGGAATTGTACTTTTTCATCTTTCCTGTTGCCTCTGTAACATTTGTGGGCACAATAGGTTTCTATTATCTATAATAGTGTATGTTAGGTGCACAAGTAAAATTCGAGTCCTAGTTCTCAGATCAAAGGATTTTGTGACTGCTTGATATAAGTAGGACATTTAGACCTTTATTTTTAAATTAGGATCAGTCACTGGCTTCTGTTTCAACTGATAATCTGGGAGTGATTTCATTCTTTGAGTGTATCAGGGATGCTAATGATTATGCATTTGTGCAATTTGGCTTCCCAAACATAGTCCAAACAGAGTATTACAAATGTAGTTCTACAATGGATTTTAATATGTTTAGTACCCAAAAGTATTGAAAAATATGAATAGAAAACATGAGTATTATAATCATTGGAAACTTTTTGTCTTATTATTTAAGTTAAGAACAAGACATATTTAGCCATCCTTGACTTATCTCATAGGCTAACAAGGTACACATTGTGCCTCGCATGCAAACGAGCAGCATGATATACAGCATACATGAAGGGTTGTAACTTAAATAGACTATATTATGGATAATCGAAAAAAGTAGGATGATGTCTCTTTCTCATCTCTCTTGTGCCTTCCTTGAACTCATGTATGTGGGCTTGAGATGCATGAAGCTTCAAGGACAAAGGCTCGAGCAAAGATGAAAGCAGAGTTGTTCGACAAATAAATGGAAAGGAAAGGGAAAGGGGCAGGAGGGGGAGAATATGCACGCAGTACTAAATCAGCAAGGTTTCAAAAAAGAGTACTCAAACTACATGTAATACATTAAAAAATTCAGTATGTTTTAGAGTTTTATACATTCTTTGTTGTTGAGTTTAGAACAAGTATATTTTAACTATGTTCCCAAATCACTAAAGAAAAACATCATAGGCCCCATTTACCCAACAAACATAGTGATCTTGTATGATGACGTACGTTTCGTTCATGTACGATGACATATGGTTTTAGACAAACTAGAAAAAATTGTGGAGTACGATGAGGTTACGTATACTCAAAAAATAAAATACATATATAGTTAGTGCTTAATAGTCTATGGAATATGGGCAATGCATAGATACATCATACATTATTATACTACATAATACATATACTAAAAATTGAGTTCTGATAGTGACTTGTGAATGTAATTTGTATGCTAAAATTTGACATAGTATTTATCTACATGGTTTTATAATTTATTTGCATCTTGTATAAATCATAAGTCCTAACTACAATGATCTAACTTTTAAAAACTACATCTCAAGCTGTTAATGAAAATTAAGTGATGAAAGTCCTGAGCTAGCAAAGTCAAGACTATGAAGGTCTTCAAAGTTTGTGAGTCTCACCCAAAGCTTCAAGGTCCTAAGTCTTGCTTACGCTGAGAAAAATAGATAGTAGAGTCACGAGTCACTGACACATGGTTGATGTTTTGTCTCAACTCTCCCCCAAAGTGTGTTGATATAATAATTATAGAGTAGCAAGGTTCAAGTTAAAAGTATGCATGTTAGACTTTTAAGCAAAACGAGTTCATGAATTTTCAAGGCCTAGAATTGTAAGCTTTCTGGGAATTATTGGGGAAACCAAGTTTAATAATAAAGATTTAGAGAAATGGACCTTTTTAACCAAGCTCGATTACTCCAACTTGGCTGATGTTCAAAACCTATCGGACTGTATGCTTATTTGCATCATGATCTGCTCGGAACAGTTAAAAATTGAATCCGGTGACAATAATATTTGTTCATAAATAAGGAAATTACCTTCCGCTAACCTTTAATGTCTACGGTACAACATATGAGATGCATAGCCTCACTGTGGAATTCCACAATTTGGACATTCAGGCTCAGATCCTTTGGGAGAGTATCTGTATACACTCTAGTTTTGACTCTTCCAAAATGTGAATTTCCATAGAAAAACCCTATCTTTTAATGTGATAAGCTTTTCCCAATCAATCCTGCTCATGGCAAGTCACCAATTGTTGGCTTTCAGCACTCCACACCTCATGTGGTGTGGATCTGGATGTGTGCATGTGGGTGCATCTCAGGATATGAATGCATAGGTGCACATTTGGGCAGGAGCTTGTGCAAGTGTATAGTGCATTATGTTGTGTGTGTGTGTGTGCGTGTGTGTGCGCACACACGCGTGCATACACACGTGTCTGTATGTGTATCTGTGTGTGTGTGTGTGTGTGTGTGTGTGTGTGTGTGTGTGTGTGTGTGTGTGTGTGTGTGTGTGCGCGCGCGCGCTTGTGTGTGTGTGTGTGTGTGTGTGTGTGTGTGTGTGTGTGTGTGTGTGTGTGTGTGTGTGCGCGCGCGCGCACGCATGTTCATGTGCTTACAAAGACATGCAAGCATTCATGAATCAAAATCCATTTTACAATTTTCACACATTATGCTTGTTCTTTTGAACTTCATTTGAGCACCGTTTCCAAGTTTAAATCAAGGCCATAGTAGGAAACCAACAATAAATAATGAACTCAAATTGCAAAATGACAATGCTGACAGATCCTCAGGATCTCAAGCATAGTCAAGGGGAGCTAGTGAGTTTTGAAGATTGCTGGGTATTCCTGGTACTAGGGAAAATGTGATTTGGCAATCAAGTATTTGTAGCACATAGGGAAATGCGATTACAGTTATAATATTGGGGGATCACCATTGAAGAGCTCGCTAGGTCCAAAGTGGCATACTTGTATATTTGAGGAGGATAACACATCAATGTACACTGTAACTTTTGAAATTAGGACTTTTGGGATCTTTTAAACCAAAGGCCACCAAGCTACAGATTCAGCTTTTCCTTAGTGATTCACTGCAACTTGCTTGTGATTTTGTGCCTTGCAGTGGGCTGCTGCAGGGCAAATAGCACTCATTTGGAATGAACCATTCGGCTGCAAATCCTATTGCTGCCTGTGCCTCCTGCTTTACTTTTTTTTCATGTGTGCTTTATGTGAACCTGTACATGAAGGATGGTCCTATGCACTTTTTTCTATTTAATAAACCTTAGTAACAGGTAGCTAGAGTAGTGTTCTCTCAGGTTCACAAGAATTTACAGTGATCGAGTATCTGGGTTCCTCGTTATATCACAATTGTATACCATCTGTAAACAACCATGGGCATAATGGCACAGAGAGAAGCGTCAACCATATTAACAAAACCACATAAATTGGAACATACCTATGGAGAAGAGAATCTTATATACATGCCTTATACAAATTAATATGTTATATTTTACCAATACTTTACTTTGTTTTTTGACAAACTAAACGAAAAACTATGTGAACTTACAAGTTCCGGTGAAAATTCAATTTCATGGTTGCCTGCAGTCCAGATCCATGGCTGATAGGCTGTACTAGGCTCAATAAAGCGGCCCCAAGTATCCCAACGCTCACCATTATGCTGAGGATAATGATCGGCATAAGATAGGTCACCAACATAAAGAACAGCTTGGCCATTTGATGCCGTATAGTGTTCAAATGTTCTAAGTGAATCATAAGTTTGACCCAAATCTCCTGTAATAACAGGTTTACAATAGCAACATATTTTCAACAACAATATCATTGTCTATAATATCTGAGCAAGTGGATGTGCAAAGAGAAAAAGATATGGTTACAGCAAGCAATTAAAAAAGAACAACAAACTTCATTCTCTCATTAGAAATATGTGCAGAATACGGCATATTTATCACAGAAGACATATTGGAGAAAACAGTCAAACACACAAAAAATCATCTAGAATCTTCCAGCAAGATATACTGAGAACGCAATGTCTTTTCAACAGTCATTTATCGACCATTTTTAACCATAATTTTTACCTAGTTCTAATTTTGAACTATGATACAAACTAATCAAAAAAGTTTGAATGTTCGATCTAACCTATACATAACAACTAGGATTTTCAAAATGTCCATTTCTCCCTGCCTCCCTCCCTCCCTCCCTCCCTCCCTCAGCTTCCCATACACCACCCGCAGCACTGCACATTCGACACGGCTGGGGCATACACCCCATACTAGATGGTACGATGAGGAGTGTAGACGACTATACCGACATCTCAGAGCACTGAGTATTTTGGGATCCATCACGGAGAGGGAGGCACGATGACAGATGCGAGCTCTCACACGCCGGAAGCGGCAAGCTTTCGAGGAGAGACAGGAGGCAGAGCTGTATGACCTTCTCATGAGTAGGAAGTGCGCCACCGCGTGGAGAGCCCTACGTGAGCCACGCCCACCTACACCCATAGCAGATCCTCAGACTTGGCACACCTACGCCCAAAGGTTATATGACATCCCAGGACAGCCCCCATTGCCGATCCCTGCCACACCGCGTCATGTGATATCCACCCTATTCACGGCAGGCATGGTACGACAGGCCATCCATAGGCTACAGCATGGCCGTTCAGCAGACCACACGGGACTACAGGGCGAGCACTTTATATATGCAGTCGATGTGGTTTCCCACCCGATCGCCCACCTCTTCAACCGTGCTTTGGTTGAGGGGTTACCTGACTCGTGGACTATGCATACCATTGCGCCTATCCATAAGTACATCGATATGATGGACCCGGAGAACTACAGGACCATTTGAGAGGCCACATCCTGGCCAAGATCTATGGGGCAGTACTAGAGGCAGAGCTCAGTACACACACTGACGCAGCCGGGATCAGAGCAACCAGCCAAGCACGCTTCCGCCACACTTTCTCCACCATCAACCACATCTTCGTATTTCGTTGCTTGATTGAGAGCGCGAAGGCGAGGAAGCGGAGACTACTGTTTCTTTGTGGATTTCCGCAAAGCCTTCGACATGGTCCCTCGAGAGAGACTAGTACGGAGACTCCAGGAGTTACAGCTACCATGAGACATGCTATGGGCCATCCATGCTTTGTATGCACGAGTCACATGCAAGGTGCGCTCCCCTAGCGGCCTATCAGACAGCCTTGTTAGCACCATTGGTGTGAAACAAGGTTGCCCTCTCTCACCCACTCTCTTCGGTCTCTACATCGACGAGATCACGGAGTATATACAGCGAGCAGGAGGGCTAGGAGGAGACCTTGGAGGTACACCAATACACATCCTGTTATATGCTGATGATTTTGTCTTGCTTTCAGAGTCACAAGAGGGGCTGCAAACACATTTACAGACACTCGATACTTTTTGCATGGAGAGAGGACTCACAGTGAACCTTCGCAAGGCACCTTCTCGCGAAGCACAAGGGTATTCTCCATGGCACAGGCAGAGAGAGAGAGATTTTCAGGCACATTTTCAGGAGCCCTCGACTAAAGAGTGGCTCTTTGATAGTGACACCCACATTGATGTACGCAACGGTAGTATGGGCATCAGGAATCACGCAGGCGATGTGGACGCGGATTGAGAGGCCGCACATCACCATGATCTCACTCTTGCTCCGCAGCAAGCCCTCTGTTCCACTGACCTTATACGAGCTGAGCTTGGCACACCACCGATGCTAGTGGAGGCCCTCTTTCAGCTGGTGACATTTATTCTGAGAGTCAGAGAGCTCCCCACCACTCGACTCACCAGGCTTGCATTTGAGAGCTCTAGACATTTGGAAGAGACATGCCATGAGAGAGTATGGTATGCACAGACCTACGATACCATGGCATGAGCATTATAGATCTCCCCCCTTTTCAATATGACCTCTCTTCCCCTACATTACCCTCTCTCGTTCGAAGAGGAACAGGATCATCCGTCAGGACCTACTACATATACACGTTAGGAAGACATGGATAGCACCACGGGAGCCTCTTCCCACAAAGAGGCAACACTACAGAGAGCACTTCTTGACAGTGACAGCAGATGGTTTCATTCAGAGGCCACAATACATGGATACATACCTCGCACCAACAGAGAGAGTGGCCATTGCGCAGCTCAAAGTATCATCACACCAGCTCGAGATTGAGGTTGGGCGAGCGACACACCCCCCCCCCCCCCAAGGGATGAGAGATTATGCAGGATATGTCGAGAGGAGGTGGGGGACGAGAAGCACTACACATGCACATGCCAGGCATATGAGGATATCAGACACCACTACCCGCAGCTCTTCAGGGGGCCCAGAGAGATTAGGGCTTTATTGGAGACGGAGGATCAGCGCCCTCTAGGTCCTTCCCTAGTAGAGCTCCAGCACCGCCGTGCCTCACTTCTCCAGAAGATGGAGATAAACCCGGCCCCCCAGACTGATATTATAGTTTTTTTCAGATCCACATCCACTCGAGGACCAAGCTCGACGCGAGGTGTAACATTACAGATAGCGCCGACGATCGAGACCCCCACTCCGAAGAGCCCGTCCCCACCAGAGAGAGATTCAGGCGATTCACGCATGCCATGACATGGAAATACGGAGACGTCAGCAGCGCACCCCTGCCCATCTCGACATGCAGAGCATTTTGAGGATCTCCACGATGCCTTACCCACCAATGCATTATATCCTACACCGACTCCCGGCATTTAGCGGGTTATGACACCACCGAGCCTCCCCTCCCTATGCATATCATATTTGTATCTCACCTATTGAGCATATAGAGTCCATACCCATAGCACCCCACACCCTCGACGCCAGCTATTATCCACCCCTTTTATACTCTGCTTTATACTCACACTTTATTTTCCTTTTGGGATCAGAGTGGATTGGATCATACTCATGAAATATGTTTCATCTCATAGGCCGATTTCGGACCCCTGGAGGCGACACATCTCATCACCTCATTCACTATCCCACCCTTACCGATTGGAGCTGATCACGCATATCTTTCCCTATCCAATCGCGGCTCACCATGCATATCCCACCCCGTCACCATACAGCCACGAGCCCATACCACCATTCACTTTAGACATGAGCTAGCACATATCTATAGCTCCCATGTTAGAGAGTGCATCTACTCCCTTGATCCCTCTTCCTCCTTGGACACCCTCACCGCCCACTTCTCCTTGATCCTCCATACATCTGCTACTCTCAGCTTCCCATACACCACCCACAGCACTACACATTCGACACGGCTAGGGCATACACCCCAGAATAGATGGTACGATGAGGAGTGTAGGCGACTATACCGACATCTCAGAGCACAGAGTATCTTGGGATCCATCACAGAGAGGGAGGCACGACCACAGATGCGAGCCCTCACATGACGGAAGCGGCGAGCTTTCGTGGAGCGACAGGAGGCACAGTTGATCGACCTTCTCATGAGTAGGGATTGTGCCACCGCGTGGAGGGCACTACGTGAGCCATGCCCACCTACACCCATAGGAGATCCTCCGACTTGGCACACCTACGCCCAGAGGTTATATGAAGTCCCAGGACAACCACCATTGCCGATTCCTTCCACCGCTTCCTGTGATATCCACCCTCTTCACGGCGGGCATGGTACGACAGGCCATCCATAGGCTACAACATGGCCGTTCAGCAGACCACACAGGGTTACAGGGAGAGCACTTTATATATGCGGCAGATGTAGTTTCCCACTTGATCGCCCATCTCTTCAACCATGCTTTGGTTGAGGGATTACCCGACTCATGGACTATGCATACCATTACGCCTATCCATAAGTCCGGCGATATGATGGACCCAGGGAACTACAGGACTATTATGATAGGCCATATAGTATACACGTTGAAGCAGCTGGGATAAGAGCACCCGGCGAGACAGGCTTCCGCCGCACTTTCTCCACCATCGACCACATCTTCGTGCTTCGTTGCTTGGTTGAGAGCGCGAAGGCGAGGAAGCAGAGACTATACTGTTGCTTTGTCGATTTCCGCAAAGCCTTCGACATGGTCCCTCGAGAGAGACTACTACGGAGGCTCCAGGAGTTACAGCTACCATCGGACATGCTATGGGCCATCCACGCTTTGTATGCACGAGTCACAGGCAAGGTACGCTGCCTCGGCGGTCTATCAGACAGCCTTGTTAGCACCATTGGTGTGAAACAAGGTTGCCCTCTCTCACCCACTCTCTTCGGTCTCTACATCGACGAGATCATGGAGTATATACAGCAAGCAGGAGGGCGTGGAGGAGACCTCAGAGGTATGCCAGTACACATCCTATTATATGCTGATGACATTGTCCTACTTTTAGAGTCACAGGAGGGGTTGAAGTCACATTTACAAGTGCTCGATACCTTTTTGCATGGAGAGAGGACTCACAGTGAACAAGGTCATGATCTTTCATACCTCCAGGACAGTACGCCATCGTGCCTCTTTCACGGCAGCTGGAGGACATATAGAGGTAGTGGACTCCGTCTACCTAGGTGTCACCTTCTCGGGCAACACAGGGGTATTCTCCATGGCAGAGGCCGCGAGAGATAGATTGACGCGAGGCTATGCAACACTTGCAGGATTGGAGAGACGCTGCTTTCAGACACATTTTCAAGAGCCCCGGATTAAGGGGTGGCTCTTTGACACTCTAGTGACACCCGCATTGATGTACGCAGCGGCAGTATGGGCACCAGGGATCACAGAGGCAATGTGGGCGCGGATTGAGAGGCCCCATGTCACCATGATCTCACGCTTGTTGTGCAGCAAGCCCTCCGTTCCACATGACAACATAGGAGCTGAGCTTGGCACACCACCGATGCTAGTGGAGGCCCTCTTCCAGAGGGTGACCTTTATTCTGAGAGTCAAAGAGCTCCCCACCAGCAGACTCACCAGGCTTGCATTTGAGAGCTGTAGACATTTGGCAGAGACAGGGCATGAGAGAGTATGGTATGCAAAGACTTACCGATGGTTAGCAGACCATGGCATGAGCATTACGGATCTCCCCCCTTTTCAGTATGACCTCTCTTCCCCCCACATTACCCTCTCTCGTTTGGAGAGGAATAGGATCATCCGTCAGGACCTACTACAGATACACGTCAGGGAGACATGGATAGCACCACGGGAGCCTCTTCCCACAAAGAGGCAACACTACAGAGAGCACTTCCTGACTGTGACAACGGATGGTTTCATTCAGAGACCACGATACATGGATACATATATGGCACCAGCTGAGAGAGTGGCCATTGGGCAGCTCAGAGTATCATCACAAGAGCTCGAGATTGAGGTTGGGCGAGCCACACATACCCCGAGGGATGAGAGATTATGCAGGATATGTAGAGAGGAGGTGGAGGACGAGGAGCACTACACATGTACATGCCAGGCATATGAGGACATCAGAGACCGCTACCCACAGCTCTTCAGGGGGCCCAGAGAGATCACGACTTTATTGGGGACAGAGGACCAGCGCCCTCTAGGTCGTTTCTTAGTAGAGCTCCAGCACCGCCGTGCATCACTCCTCCAGCAGCAGATGGAGATACACCTGCCCCCCCCCCTCAGACTTATATTACAGATTTTTTCAGACCCACAGCCACTCGAGGACCCAGCTCGATGCGGGGTGTCACATTAAAGAGAGCAGAGGAGCTTAGACGACGGCGTCGACGACCGAGACCCCCAGTCCGGAGAGCCAGTCCACATCAGAGAGAGATTCACGCCATTCACGCACACCATGACATGGAGATAGGGAGACGTAAGCAGCGCACCCCTATCGATTTGGACGTTCAGAGCATTTTGAGGATCGCCATGATGCCTTACCCACCGATGCATTATATCCTACACCCACTCCAGACATTTAGTGGGTTGTAATACCATCGAGCCTCCCCTCCCTATGCATATCATTTTTGTATCTCACCCATTGAGCATATAGAGTGCATACCCATAGCACCCCACACCCTTGATGCAAAGTTACTATCCACTCCTTTTATACCCGTTTGCAGTACTCACACTTTTCTCCTTTTGGGACCACAGTGGATTGGATCATACTGATGTATATGTTTTGTCTCATAGGCCGATTTTGGCCTCTAATAGACATTAAAAAGTCTCTCTCTCTCTCTCTCTCTCTCTCTCTCTCTCTCTCTCTCTCTCTCTCTCTCTCTCTCTCTCTCTCTCTCTCTCTCTCTCTCTCTCTCTCTCTCTCTCTCTCTCTCTCTCTCTCTCTCTCTCTCTCTCTCTCTCTCTCTCTCTCTCTCTCTCTCTCTCTCTCTAACCCCCCTCTCTCTGGCTCGAATCTTCAAAAACAGCTCGAATAAGGCTCTGAATGAGCCGTCCTAAAAATTAAAAAAAATCTAGAACAAGTGCATCTTCAACTTCTATATTTGTGCAAAACAAGAAGTATCAGAATTAAACTTTATCACGCATAGCTTGAACAAAAAGCTATGACATCCCTACTCACGTCATCAGTGCCCTAGAGTAGGTACATTTATACACACACACACATATACGTACCTACACACAATATATATATATATATATATATATATACATATATATATATACATATACATATATATATATACATATATATATATATATATAAATATATATATAAATATATATATATATATATATATATATACATATATATATATATATATATATACATACATATATATATATATACATATATATATATATATATATTTTTTTTTTTTTTTTTTTTTTTTTGGGGAATTCTCACTTTATTCCATTAAGAAAAATAATGTACAAGAATGTGAGGAGGGAGAATCATCTCCCTATTCCCAAAATCTAAAAAACTAACAATCCACAACAGAAACTACATGACACATACATCTATGAAGACTCCAGAAGCGCAACATTTATGTCAAAATGCATTCAGCAATGTAGCAGATTGTTCTATCTGTAGAAGGCATAACAAGTGTCACGCCACAGTTGAGTTTTACAATATTGCCACGAAAAGGAGGGTGCCTCCATCTTGTTCTTAAACATTTTGAAGTTTCTTAGCATCCAAATGTTACGAAGCAGTAGAAAGACGCATCTTCTTTTAACCTAGTCTTCCGCAGTATTTGTGCTGTCAAACAGTAAGAAAGTGCAACCAAATTTGGTGGGTTTTGTAGTCCAAATGGGAAATAAAAAAAGAGTATTCCACCATCTCTGAACATGTACGCATGATCAAAATGCATGGCGCATATTTTCAACATAGGAAGCGCAATGTGGACTCCTCACGCCTTGAAGTCAATGTTTACTTAAGAATGCCCCTAATGTGAAATGGCCAACAAAAATTCTCCACATAAAAATTTTCATTTTGTAAGTGAACGAGGACTCCCATATGGAACCGAATCTTGAGCACCACCAAGAAGCATTTTTTTTTAGATTCCATCTCCGATTACATTGACAAGCAATACTATCAGAAGCAATTAGTGTGCGATAGTACATGTTTGATTTACCAGCCCACCATCTGGTATGTTTTGCAAGTACCCAATCTCGCCATGGATCAACTGCATCAATCGAAAGAGGAATTTGATATTGTTGTAGGAAAGAAACTACTTGAAGCCATTTAGACGTGTAGGCTACTCCCAAAGCATAAGTTTTCCATAAAATCGAGAAGGGCAGTAATTCCCATTTGGAGTCATAGTATTTTGCAACTGAATCTATACCTTTATTATTAAAATATCTTCCTCAAGCTCCTAACGATAGTGCAATGGGCGGATTTGATAAGAATGACCAGTAAGACGATATTGAAGCAAGAGAGTTCCCAACATAGCGCTGTCTTCCATTCCACCGCAAGGTAGAAAGTGTACTTTTGAAGTGACGAAGTAAAATATTGATCGTACGCGAAGAAGTTTGTAGAGGCGCATGAGAGAAGAACTTATTCCAAGTATCGAGCTTCCAAGTTCCCTTGAACTTTACTTTGCATTTTCCACAAATTTCCAGAAAATGGGAGCCCGTAACGGCGTATGAGAAGAGACAATGCGCATAATAAAAGCTGTTCTTCTAGCCATTAAGTGAGCATGTAAATTTAAAATTCCAAGTCCCCCTTTATCTTTGGGTTGACATACATATTCCCATGATGATAGGACCAAAGCCCGACTGTGCTTTTTGCTCCAAAGGAAGGTCTTTATTAGTCTATGAAAGATATGCAAATTATTCTTTTTCCAATCTAACAGCAGTAAATAATACATGACATATGGCTGCATAAAAGCTTGAACAATCCTTATCCTCGCATGCAATGGCCACTGTGAGGCAAACCACTTGTCCATTTTACCCTTAACTTTGCGCAGAACCCAATCAACTTTATCCTTAATAGGGACACCAACGCCTAGGGGATACCCCAAATGCCTGAAAATAGTGCCCCTTTCAATTTTAGGGCCCTCCCACTCTATATCTTGAAATTTTTGCGCATAAATATTAATAATCGCCGATTTTCGCATATTAATCTTTAATGCGAATGCTTGAGAAAAAGGAGCCAAAGAATCTAGTATGTTCTTAATATTTTCTCTTTCAGCTTTTGTAAAGATAAACATATCATCTGCAAAGCCCACTGCAATTTGCTGAACCCCATAGAGAGAAATGCCATAAATACATTGCGAGTTTACCTTCGCTTCCAGGAGATAAAACATTGGCGACGATGCTAAAGCATAAAATAACGGACTTAAAGGACAACCTTGTCTTACAGAACGCTCAATTGGAAACGGCGCAGTAAGTCTTCCATTCAATTCCACCTGTGAAGCACTATCTTGTGCCAGAGTGTAGATGAGCCTAGAGAATCTGAGACCAAATCCTAGTTTTTTGAGCACTACAGCAATGAAGTCCCAGCGAATTAAATCAAAAGCTTTTTCAAAATCAATCTGCATGCCAATCTCTTCCTGATCAGACAATGCTGTATGTTCCATCAAAATTTGGGTGAGTAAGATGTTATCATAAATTGACCTCTGATGTACGAACCCAATCTGAGAAGGATGTACTATCTTATGAATAATACATTTAAGCCTCAATGCAAATACTTAGGCAAAAATTTTATAGATAATGCTCATCATTGTAATGGACCTCCAATCCCCAATGCACCTAGGAACCTCCATTTTCGGAATAAGTTTGATCTTTCCCATCTTAAATGAATATGGCATCTTTTGATCCTTCCATATTTCATTGCATACATCTAGGACCAGATTTTTTAGAAGAGGCCAGAAAGCTATCACAAACTCCTTCGTGATACCATCCAAGCCTCGTCCCTTCCCATTTTTCAGAGATTGAAGAGCCATAAAAACCTCCTCCTCAGATATAGTCTTCTCACACGAAGCAGCCATCTAAGAGTCAAGAAGTTGGGAAGTGTATGCCAAAGATGCATGAAGTGCTTCAAACCATGCATCATCAGATTTATAAGAAGCTACAAACAAATTCCGAAAATGCTCCGAGCGAATCTCAGCAATGGCATTCCCATCATTGACAATTAAGCCATCAACTTCAAGATGCGAAATTGTATCTTTAAGATGTTTGAATCGAAGAAAATCAAAAAAACATTTAGAGTTTGCATGCAGATCATTCACTTCAGTGCATCTTGCTCTTACTTTGGAAGACTTAATAGCTTGATTCTCAATTAGCTCCAAACATTTATATGCCTTACAAAACTGAGCATATTCCCCCTGAGAAAGTAAGTGCCCCGAATCAACCCTTTCAGCCATGAGGGATATACATTGTTGAGCCTCATGTTTAGAAGCATTGAGAATCCTAGAGAAAGTTATGCCACATTCTCTAATTATGTCTTGCAGTTTTACTACTAAAAACTCCCATTTCATGCATGCAGAGACCCTGAGTGAGAGCACAAGCTGAATCAAAGTTTGCACCTTTGACTTGAATAAAGAAGTTTGCATCCAAGTGTGATTCACTCTCGAAGGGATCCTTGGTAGAGTAAATGGAATACATGAACTCTAATCAACTTCAGTAAGGGATACTAGCAAAGGGCTATGACCTAAAAGAAGCATTGTGGCATCAACCCACATTTTGGATGCTCCATTCAAAGTAGAAACCTGAGAATAATAACATCTGTCCAACCTGCTCATCGCTTTCTTATGTGATCTCGAATGATAAGTAAAGCGAAGGGTATAACCTCCAATGTAACCCCAAAGATCTCTACAATTCAACATGTTTAGTATTTCACCCCATATAATACTTTCTTGTGATGACATCATAGAAGAAGTGGTTGTACAGTCAGTGTCAGAATCTACCATATTGAAATCCCCACACAGTAGGATGCGAGCAGTCTCCCGAATTTGGAGAGACATGCAATGCTGAATAGATAATGCAAGATCTTTCCACGTCTTAACTCTTTCTGCAGGAGAATTTGGAGCATACACATTAATGCACACATAAGATAAACTACGTATCATAAGATGTGACACAATAAACCTTCCCTGAGGATCATCAAATAATATCGTGAAATCCACATTTTTCCTAACAATGAAAAGACAACCTGAATATTTGTCTTTTATACCATTGTAACGCAAGTGAAAATCTTTTGTATGCAAGAGCATACCCGCATGATCATGTTTCTTATGTTCCTGTATTACCACCAAGTCAAGCTGATTTCTAACAACCCATCTCCAAAGCCTAACCCACTTTCCATAGTGGCCCAAACCTTGAATATTCCACGTCGCTAATTTCATGATACCAACGGTGTACTCAACAAAGAATCTGCACAAGCTAATGCAGAAGCTAAATCCTGCGACACAATATCCATGTTATCATAGTACTCTGTCAAGCTTTCACTAGCATGAGGAGCACAGTTAGTTTCATCCATACGAGATGTCGAATATCCAGATTGAAATTTTCCTCTCTTGCCCAGGAGTAAAGCTTTCTTGTAACTAACAGGAGTAAAGCCATCATTATCAATCATTATCAACAGCTCTTTTGATGGGCTTCCCCTCCT